>SJXQ01007994.1:124291-218397 GCA_006408695.1 Aepyceros melampus | reverse complement strand
CAAGGGGTGGGAGGGTGGGCAGGTAGAGGTGACCGCAAAACCAGGGAGAAAAATCAAGAAATCAGAAACAATTCCCAGTCCAGGCAACCCTGCAAACAAAACATGTAAAGGATGCTGGAAACACAGCCCCAGGAAAGGGCTCCACAAACAATAATCAACAGAGAAACCTCCTCTCTGGAAACACAGGTAACGGAAGCAATCTCAGGAGGGATTTACAAGGAGCACGTTTGGCTCCTGAAGACATGAAAGAAAGCCAGGCAGGAACATTAACAAGACTTTCTGAAACTACATTAGGAAGCAGTGAGAAAAGAAAAGATGCACGGGAAAAAGCACCGATTAGGAATCTTGGGAAAGAGAAATGATCGCGGGAATGCCAGGGTTACACAGTATTAGTTCAGTTCAGTATATGTGCAACCACCCCTCACACACAATTTCATATTCAGGATGTGAGCCAAAGACACTTGGTCATCAGAGTCAGGAATATGCGTGTGTGAGAGAGACAGAGAGAGTAGGGGGGAGGAAGGGAAGGAGGAAACGGGGAGGAAAGAGATGGGAGGGGCAGAAGCAGTGGGAAGAGAGAGAAGTTCTGGCACCTGGAGTACCATCCCTGCCCCTGTACTGTGCTTAGTCGCTCAGTCACGTCTTTCTCTTTGAGACCCCATGAACAGAGGATTCTCCAGGCAAGAATACTGGGGAGGCTGTCATGCCCTCCTCCAGAGGATCTTCCCAACCCAGGGATTAAACCCAGGTCTCCAGCATTGCAGGTGGATTCTTTAACCATCTGAACTGCCAGGAAAGCCCAAGAATACTGGAGTGGGTAGCCTATCCCTTCTCCAGTGGATCTTCCTGACCCAGGAATCAAACCAGAGTCTCCTGCATTGCAGGTGGATTCTTTACCAGCTGAGCTTCCAGGGAAGCCCCGTGACCAGCGTTATTTAACCTCCCTGGAGCTTTATGCCTTTCTGTTTAGTGAGGATCGTAATAACCACCACTGAAGACGGTAGACACCCCATGTAAGGTAGCTGACCCCTATTGATAGAAACTGATCAAGGAAGGAAAGTACATCAACACTTGTATTTTTAATAGTAAAAAAAAAAATCATGGGACCTCACAAGTCACCCTCCTCTGGAATCAGAGTAGTGGACATTCTGGTCACTGAACTGTCCTGTAGGGAGGTGATTTCTGATGCCCACCAAGGGTGCCTTTCCTTGGAAACTGTCCATGAGCACTTTCCGTCACCTCCATTGACTGCCACGCCACCAACTCGAGTGGATCAGAATCAGTTGACCGAGATGATATTCACTAGCCCCCGTGACAGAACAATGTTTCAAGATGACTTAATCCCTTTACTCTCTAGAGTCTGCCTTCTAAGTGCTTGCTCTTAACACAATAAAAACTTATCTGTGTTAATAAATGTCTGTGTCTGCTCCAGCCTTGGAGTTGGTTTCACTGGCAGACACTCATTATCTGATCAACGAGGAGACTGTATCTGCTCCTCCCCTCAGGGAGGGGACAGGTTGCCGGGGCTGAATGCAGGCAAGGGCTCATTTCTGGCACTTGATGCCCTCTCCTCCCAGGAAAAGAGAGCCCTGATTAAATAAGACATGGTGGAATTAGATCTTACAACATGAAGAGAACCAGGAACACCTGTGCTTGATGGCCTAGGGCAGCAACAGTGACCTTTGTGCGAGTGAGATTAACGCGAAGGATTCCATCTACTGCAGAGGCCTTGGCATCAGAACTCCAGAACAGACCTAATACAAGGACATAACCTGACAGCCTTTCTCTTCTTTATTTACCTGCAAATTTAACAAACTGGCTTTCCTGGTGGCTCAGACGATAAAGAATCTGCCCGCAGTGTAGGAGACCCAGGTTTGATCCTTGGATTGGGAAGATCCTCTAGGGGAGGGCATGGTAACCCACTGCAGTATTCTTGCCTGGAGAGTCCCCATGGACAGAGGCGCCTGGTGGGCTATAGTCCATGGGGTCACAAAGAGGAGGACACAACTGAGTGACTAACACTTTCACTTTTTACTTTAAACAAATTATAAAATGTTTCAAACGCCGGAGATAACGAATGTTAAATTAACATTTTGCCAAATTTATATCAGATCAACTGAATTCTCTAAGAAATACAATGTTATAGATAGGACTAAATTCCCACCCCCAAACTTCCCCTGACACTATCTTGAAGTGAAGACGCATATAATGGCATATCCATTAGGTAGCCATAAACTTTGCACTATTATTTCAAATTTACATGCATGGTATCCACACCCTTTTGCATCTTTCTTTTTTCACTTAGTATTATGTTTTTGTGACTTCACTTATTTATTTTTGCTACAAATAGTTATAGGGTGTCTACAACAAACCAGGCAACTTTTGGGGTACTGGGGTAGCAGAATTGCAAAAAGGGGACAAAGATAAAACCCCTATTCTCATGAGATGAATAAAAAAGATAAGTAAAATACATATGCTGATCTACATGAAAAATGCATATATGAAAATACACTAAGGCAGTGGTAAATGCTAAAGAGATCGTTTAAGGAAAACAAGGGGATAAGAAGTGTATATCTGGGGCGGCATGGTTGGTAATTTAGATCACATGTTTCATGTTAAACACAGCATGGTATCATCCCTGGTGAAATGACTCTGCTACACAGAGAGCTGACTGCCACACATAGCCTTGCACACGGCTCCTTTAAGAACGACCAAGTATGGGACTTTCCCGGATGTCCAGTGTGAAGACTGTGCTCCCAATGCAGGGGGCACAGGCTGAATCCCTTGCTGGGGAACTGAGATCCTACATGCTGCACAGCGCATCCAGAAAAAAAAGAACTGCCGAGTGGAAGCATGTGCTCATCTTCAAGCACACAGAGTACCCACTTTCTGCTGGGACTGTGTCAATGTATACTCCCGCCAGCAAGCTCCTGGGGTTCCCATTTCCCCACGTCCCCACATCCTTGCCAGTTCTTATCAGACTTCTAATCTTTGCCTTTCTGATAATTTGTTGCCATTTTAATATTTTTCCTAGATTATTAGTACAGCTGAGATCTCCACACTGACCACTTTAGAACCCCTTCTGGAGTGATCTGTTCATATATTTTGCTCATTTTTCTGTAAATGAATAACTATACTCATTTACATGCTTCCTTTATACAGGGTGGATTCAGCCTTTGTCACTTACAGAGACTGCAGATATGTTGTCTGTCTCTGTGGCTTGTCTTTTTTTACTATGGTCTCATTTATGATGCATGATTAACACTCATCTAGTCAAATGACCAAGCTTGTCCTTTGTCATTTGTGTTTTTTGTTATCCTAAGAATGATTCCCCTACTCTGATGTCATAAAAGTATGCTGGTATGTTTCCTTCTTAAAGTTTTACAGTTTTTCATAACGTGAATCTATAACTTGTACATGAAGTAACATAAAAACATACTTTTCTTTTTCTCTACTGCTACAGCTAAGTCGCTTTAGTCATGTCCGACTCTGTGCGACCCCATAGGCGGCAGCCCACCAGGCTCCCCTGTCCCTGGGAGTCTCCAGGCAAGAACACGGGAGTGGGTTGCCATTTCCGTCTCCTATGCATGAAAGTGAACAGTGAAAGTGCAGTCGCTCAGTCGTGTCCAACTCCTAGCTAGAGAGAGCCAACTGTCCCATCACTGTTTATTGAATAGTCCATGTCTTCTCTGTGGATGCGTAATGAGACCTCTGTCAAACGCCAAGTTACCAAATACAAAGTCTTTTTCTGAACTGATAATCTTCCCACTGGTCTGTTCATCCAACCTTCAGCAATTCTACTGTCATTATCACAGCTTCATAATAATCGTTGTATCTACAACAGTCCCCCACCCCACCCAGCCATTAGTCTTCCACAAACCTACCTATCGTCTCCTTCTCCTCCTGCCTTCAATCCTCCTAAGCATCAGGGTCTTTTCAAATGAGTCAGTTCTTCAAATCAGGTGGCCAAAGTATTGGAGTTTCAGTTTCAGCATCAGTCTTTCCAATGAATATCCAGGACTGATTTCCTTTAGGCTGGACTAGTTTGATCTCCCTGCAGTCCAAAGGACTCTCAAGAGTCTTCTCCAACACCACAGTTCAAAAGTGCCAATTCTTCGGTGCTCAGCTTTCTTTATAGTCCAACTCTCACATCAATACATGACTACTGGAAAAATCAGTTTTGACTAGACAAACCTTTGTCGGCAAGGTAATGTCTCTGCTTTTTAACATGCTGTCTAGGTTGGTCATAAATTATCTTCCCAGGAGCAATCATCTTATAATTTCATGGCTGTAGTCACCATCTGCACTTATTTTGGAGCCCCAAAAAACAAAGTCTGTCACTGTTTTCATTGTTTCCCGATCTATTTACCATGAAGTGATGGGACCGGATGCCATGATCTTAGTTTTCTAAATGTTGAGCTTTAAGCCAACTTTCTCACTCTCCTCTTTCACTTTCATCAAGAGGCTCTTTAGTTCTTTCCTTTCTGCTGTAAGGGTGGTGTCATCTGCATATCTGAGGTTACTGATATTTCTCCCGGCAATCTTGATTCCAGCTTGTGATTCCTCCAGCCTAGCATTTCTCATGATGTACTCAGCACATAAGTTAAATAAGCAGGGTGACAATACACAGCCTTGACGTGCTCCTTTTCTGATTTGGAACCAGTCTGTTGTTCTATGCCCAGTTCTGTCGCTTCTTGAACTGCATACAGATTTCTCAAGAGGCAAGTCAGTTGGTGTGGTATTCTCATCTCTTTAAGAATTTTCCAGAGTTTGTTGTGGCCCACAAGTCAAAGACTTTGGCATAGTCAATAAAGCAGAAGTAGATGTTTTTCTGGAACTCTCTTCCTTTTTTGATGATCCAATGGATGTTGGGAATTTGATCTCTGGTTTCTCTGCATTTTCTAAAACCAGCTTGAACATCTGGAATTTCACGGTTTACGTACTATTGAAGCCGGCCTTGGAGAATTTTGAGCATTACTTTACTAGTATGTGAGATGAGTGCAATTGTGCAGTAGTTTGAGCATTCTTTGGCATTGCCTTTCTTAGGGATTGGAATGAAAACTGACCTTTTCCAGTCCTGTGGCCACTGCTGAGTTTTCCAAATTTGCTGGCATATTGAGGGCAGCACTTTCATAGCATCATCTTTTAGGATTTGAAATAGCTCAACTGGAATTCCATCACCTCCACTATCTTTGTTCGTAGCGATGCTTCCTCAGGTCCACTTGACTTCACATTCCAGGATGTCTGGCTCTAGGTGAGTGATCATACCATTATGATTATCTGGGTTGTGAAGATCTTTTTTGTATAGTTCTTCTGTGTATTCTTGCCACCTCTTCCTAATATCTTCTGCTTCTGCTGGGTCCATACCACTTCTGTCCTTTACTGTGCCCATCTCTGCATGAAATATTATCTTAGGTATCTCTGATTTTCATGAAGAAATCTCTACACTTTCCCATTCTATTGTTTTCCTCTATTTCTTTGCATTGATCGCTGAGGAAGGCTTTCTTTTCTCTCCGTGCTATTTTATGGAACTCTGCATTCAAATGGGTATACCTTTCCTTTTCTCCTTTGCCTTTTGCTTCTCTTCTATCCACAGCTATTTGTAAGGCCTCCTCAGACAACCATTTTGCCTTTTTTGCATTTCTTTTTCTTGGGGATGGTCTTGATCCCTGTCTCCTATACAATGTCACAAACCTCCATCCGTAGTTCTTCAGGCACTCTTGTCTATCAGAGATAATTCCTTGAATCTATTCATCACTTCTACTGTATAACTGTATGGGATTTGATTTAGGTCATAGCTGAATGGTTAGTGGTTTTCCCTATTTTCTTCAATTTAAGTCTGAATTTGGCAATAAGGAATTCATGGTCTGAGCCACAGTCAGCTCCTGGTCTTGTTTTTGCTGGCTGTATAGAACTTCATCTTTGGCTGCAAAGAAAATAATCAATCTGATTTTGGTATTGACCATCTGGTGATGTCCATGTGTAGAGTCGTCTCTTATTTTGTTGGAAGAGGGTGTTGCTATGACCAGTGCATTCTCTTGGCAAAACTCTATTAGCTTCTGCCCTGCTTCATTCTGTACTCCAAGGCCAAATTTGCCTGTTTCTCCAGGTATTTATTGACTTCCTACTTTTGCATTCCAATCCTCTGTAATGAAAAGGACATCTTTTTTGGGTGTTAGTTCTAGAAGGCCTTGTAGGTCTTCACAGAACTGTTCAACATCAGCTTCTTCAGTATTACTAGGCAGGGCATAGACTTGGATTACTGTGATACTGAATGGTTTGCCTTGGAAATGAACAGAGATCATTCTGTCATATTTGAGATTGCATCCAAGTACTGCATTTCAGACTCTTTTGTTGACTATGACAGCTACTCCATTTCTTCCAAGGGATTCTCGCCCACAGTAGTATAACAGCATAGTATAGTATGTGGTTTATGACACATGTAGGACAATTAAGAACAACAATAGCATAAAGGAGGACAAGGGACACCTCACTATTGTTGTAAATGTCCTACACCAGAAATGAAGTGATTCAGTATTATTTGAACATAGACAGTTATAAGTTAACAATGTACATTTTAAACCCTAGATCAACCACACAAATAAAGAGGCATGTATAACAAGCCAAGAGTGGAGAAAAATGCAATCATTTCAATGCCTAATCCAAAAGAAGGCAGATAAGGTGAAAAAAGAAACATAGAAAAGATGAAATAAACAGAAAAGAGGCAGTAAGATGACAGATCTAAATCCAGTGACATAATAAAATATATTAAATGTATATGTTCAAATACAATTAAAAGGCAGAGACTGTCATATTGGGGACGAGGGGGAGCAAGTACCCAACTACTACACGTTGTCTACAAGAAACCCACTTATGTTTAAAGGCACAGATAAACTAAAAGGATGGAAAATATACTCCATGCAAACAGTAATCAAAAGTAAGCTGGAGTAGCTATACTAATATAAAACAGTAGATTTCAGAAAAAGAAATATTATCAGAGATTGTTACTGTTCTTCAGTCACTCAGTCACATCTAACTCTTTGCAACCCCATGGACTGCAGCATGCCAGGTCTCCCTGTCCCTCACCATCTCCCAGAGTTTGCCCAAGTTCATGTCCATTGCGTCAGTGATGCCCTCCAGCCATCTCATCCTCTGACACCCTCTTCTTCTGCTCTCCATCTTTCCCAGCATTAGGGATTTTTCTGATAAGCTGTCTGTTCATATGAGATCACCAAAATACTGGAGCTTCAGCATCAGTCCTTCCAATGAATATTCAGGATTGATCTCCTATACAAATGACTGGTTTGATCTCCTTGCTGCCCAAGGGACTTTGAGGAATCCTCTAGCACCACAGTTTGAAGGCATCAGTTCTGTGGCATTCTGCCTTCTTTGTGGTGCAGTTCTCACAACCACACATGACCACTAGAAAGACCATAGCCTTGACTGTATGGACCTTTGTCAGCAGAGTAATGTCTCTGCTTTTCAGCACGCTGTCTAAGTTTGTCAGTCACTTTCCTGCTAAGAAGCAATTGCCTTCTGATTTCATGGTTGCAGTCACTGTCCACAGTGATTCTGGAGCCCAAGAAAAGAAAATCTGTCACTGCTTCCACCTTTTCCCCTTTTTGCCATGCAGTAATGGGGCCGGATGCCATATCTTCATTTTTTTTTAAATATTTAGTCTTAAGCTGGCCCTTTCATTCTCTTCCTTCACCCTCATCAAGAGGTTTAGCTCCTCTTCACTTTCTGCCATTAGAGTGGTATCATCCACATATCTGAGGTTGTTGATGTTTCTCCCGCCTATCCTGATTCTAGCTTGTAACTCATCCAGCCTGGCATTTCTGATGATGTGCTAGCATATAGGTTAAATAAACAGGGTTTCAGCAGACAGCCCTGTCTTACTCCTTTCTTGATCTTAAACCAATCAGTTGTTCCACACAAGGTTCTAACTGTTGCTTCTTGATCTGTACACAGGTTTCTCAGGAGACAGGTAAAATGGTCTGGTATTCCCATCTAAGAGCTTTCCACAGTTTGTCATGATCCACATAATCAAAGGCTTTAATGGAGTCGATGAAACAGAGATAATGTTTTTCTGAAATTCCCTTGCTTTCTCTATAATCCAGCAAATGCTGGCAATTTGATTTCTAGTTCCTCTTTCTATTTGAAACCCAACTTGGACATCTGGAAGCTCTTGGTTTGCATAATGCTGAAGACTAGCATGCAAGATTTTAAGCATGACCTTACTAGCATGGGAGATGAGTGAGACTCTCTGATGATTAGCACATTCTTTGGTACTACCCTTCTTGGGAATTGGGGAAAAGAACTGACCTTTACCAGTCCTGTGGTCACTACTGGGTCTTCCAGACTTGCTGATGTAATGAATGCAAAACCTTGATGGCATCATCCTTTAGAGATCTGAATAGTTCTTCTGGAATTTCATCACATCCACTAACTTTAACAGCAGTGCTTCTTAAGGCCCACCTGACTTTGCATTCCAGAATGTCTGGCTCTAGGTGAGTAACCACACCATCATAGTAATCTGGTTCGTTAGTATCTTTTTTATACAGTTCCGTATATTCTTTCTATCTCACCTTGATCTCCTCAGTGTCTACCAGGTCTCTACCGTTTTTATCCTCTATCGTGTCCATCTTTGGGCAGAATGCTCCCTTGATGCTTCCCATTTTCCTGAAGAGATCTCTACTCTTTCCTCTTTTGTTTGCTTCTATTATTAAGCACCATTCATTGAAGAAGGTCTTCTTGTCTCTCCTAGCTATTCTTTGGAACTCTGCGTTTAATTGGGTGTATCTTTCCCTCTCTCTCTTGCTTTGTACTTCTCTTCGTTCTTCTTCTATTTGTAAAGCTCCTCAGCTAACCACTTGCCTTCCTGCTTTTCTTTTTCTTTGGGATGGTTTTCTTCACCACCTCCTGTACAATATTACAGACCTCTGTCCATAGTCCACAGATCTTCAGGCACATTGTTAACGAGATCTAGTCCTTTGAATCTATTCGCTGCCTCTACTGTGAATTCAAATGGGATTAAAATCATACTTGGCTGGCTTGTTGTTTTTCCCAGTTTTCTTTAGTTTAAGCCTGAATTTTGCTATTAGAAGCTGATGATCTGAGTCAGCTCCAGGTCTTGTTTTTGCTGACTGTATACAGTTTCTCCATCTTCAGCTACAAAGAATGTAATCAATTTGATTTCAGTATTGACCATTTGGTGATGTTCATGTGTAAAGTTGTCTCTTGTGTTATTGAAAAAGGGTATTTGCTATGACTAGTGCATTCTCTTGGCAGAATTTAGTTAGTCTTTGTCCTGCTTCATTTTGCCCTGTTATTAGAGATTACATGAGATTAAAGAAGGACATCTCATAATAATAAAGAGGTGCTGGGGTCCAGCCCCGGTGGATCCAGGGTAATTCGAAGGGGAGATGGAGTAGGCGTCCTAGGAAAAAGCTATTTAATTACAGATATAAAGAGAGATTAGAAAAGGATAGTGTAGTAGGAAATATAGTGGAGAAAAAGAGGCTGAATAACTTGGTTTATGTGGAATACCAATCACCACCTACGTAGGCCACAGGCATCTTTCCATTCTCCAGAAGGAGAGGAGGCACTGAGGCCTCCCCGGTCTGATCTTAGAAGCCCAGGCAAAATTAGCAGGCTTGGTGAGTACCCACGTTCCAGATGGGAATTCAGCCAGAAAGGGAAAGAAAGAATGACACGGGGGTATCAGTCTTTCCAGAAACTGATCCATTTTCTTTATTTTCAGGTTTGCTTACATACTTTTTGTTATACATAGGGATGAATACAGAGTCACGTGGGGGTCAACAGACCTGACCTTTGTCAAAATCAGGTGCTTCATATAAAATTATACAAAGGTCTTATGGGTTTTACATCATCTCTGGCCATGAGGCCTGCTGACATTTTATGGCCCTTTCTGATAACGGTCAGTCAACCAGAAAACTTATTTTTTCCAGGGGTGATTTTTTCTTAAACCAAGTGCCACCCTCCAAATAAAGTTGCATTCCTATAGGGTGAGGGTGTAGTGGGTTACAATCAAGGAATTTACTCAGCCTACAGTTTAACATGATTAATCTTAAAGGTTAATACTTATTTCTCCTATATGCTAGTTATATTCATTGTAAGGGCAGGGAATATGGAGATTTAGCAGCAAATATTGGCTCAACAAGTGAAAACCCTTCACCAATATAATTTCTAATCAATCTACTATACTATACTAATAATTTTCTAACTTCTCAAAAGAGTCTGTATATAGAAAGTTTAAAGCATCTCGTGCCTCTCACGGTTGGGAGCCTGTAAACAATCACGTGGTCAGAGGAACCCACTCAGGCAGGCTAGAGAACCTTCAGAGGAGTTTGTAAGTTGAAACACACTTGTCATTCCCAGGAATTTTTATTAACTGGAGCTGCAAGTTAACTCCTTCTCCAAGAGAAATGACGGTGGGGGAGAGCCCCCTGTAAAGTCAGAGGTGTAGGTGAGAACATAAAACAGTAAAGTAGGTAGACTCTGGTTTTGGGGGTAGACGTTCAGGAACAGGGGGTTTCCTGAGGCTCGATCCCGCCTTTGCGTATGCCGAAGCCTCCTTCCCCATGACCTTTGCCATGGGCGGAGTTCCTCACGCTGGCTCCCGGCAAAGAGGTCAATTCACCATGACCTCTTTATATGAAGCAAAAATTAGCAGAAGTGAAAGGAAAAATAGGTAAGTACACAATTATACTTGGAGATTTCAACACTCCTTTCTCAGTAATCATTAGAACAAACAGAAAATCAGTAATTATCTAGAATACTTGATAACACTATTGACCAACTTGACCTAATTGATCTGTTACTTCACTCAACAATAGTAACACATCATTTTAAAAGGTACACAGAACATTTTCCAAGATAAACCAAATTCTGAGCATAACATAAGTCTCAATAAATTTAGAAGGACTGGAATCATGCAAAGTATTTTATCTGAATGTAATGCAATTCACACAACTAAAAATCAATTATAGAAATGTATTTAGAAAGTTATCAAATACTCAAAACTTTTAAAACTTGCTTCTAAAGAACACAAGTCAAAAAAAAGTATTTTGAATTGAATGAAAATTAAAACACACCATAACAAAACTTATGAGATACAGTCAAAGCAGTGATTAGAGGAAATTTTTTAGTATTAAATGCTTACTTTAGGAAAGAAAAGTTTCAAATCAATTAACTAAGCATCTACCTTAAGAAAGCAAAAACAAGAGCAAATTAAACCCAATGAAAGCAAAAGGAAAGAAACAACAAAAGAGCAGACATCAATGAAATAGAAGAAATAAATGTAAAAATTTTAAAACAATTAAGAAAATCAATAAAATCAAAAGATGGTCATTTTAACAAAGAAATATTATGAATAACTCTATGTCAACATATTAGACAACTTAAATAGACAAATTCCTGGGAATATATAAACTTCCAAAGCCCACTAAAAAACTAAGATAACCAGATTAGCCCAATATTTGTTGGGCTATTTTTAAATAAACTTGTAGTTGTAATTCTTCTCACAAATAAAACTCCAAGTAGTGAACTCTACTACATTTACTACATTTTAAAGGAAGAAGTAATACCCATTTTACACAAACTTTATCTACCTGATAAAGGACACATATGAAAACAGCTAATATTGCCTTTAATGGTGAAAGACTGAGTGTTTTATCCCTAAGACTGAGAACAAGACAATAATGTTCACTCTTACTATTCCTAGTCAATATTATATTGGAACACCTAGCCAAAGATATATAAGCAACAAAAAGAAATAAAATGCATAGAGACAGTATGATCCTCTCTGGAGAAAAACATACAGAATATACAAAAAAGCTGCTAGAGATAAAGTTCAACATAAAATATTGAAGCAGTTGGAAACTGAAACTGAAAAACAATACCATTTAAAATGGCATAAATGTATTAATTATTATGGGGATATTTAACAGTCAAAAAAAAAATTCAAGACAAATGCACCTAAAATTAACAAAATACCGCCAAGAGAAATGAAAGATGACCTAAGAAAATGGAGAAAGAGATCATGTTCACGGATCAGAAGACTCAATATTGTTAAGCTGTCAGTTCTCTTGGACTTAATCTGTGATTTCAAGGAAATGCCAATAAAATTTCAGAAGACATTTTTGGTAGAAATTTATAAGCTGATTTGAATATTTATGTGGACATGCAAAGGATCTGAAGTAGCCACAACAATTTTGATAAAGAACAAGTTGGAGGAATTATATCATCTGATTTAGAGACTTACTAATAAAATCTAGTAAATAAGATAGTGTGATATTGACAATGAAATGAATAGGGACTCCAAAAACAGACCCCACACATATGGTCAAGTAAGACAAAAGTATGAAGATAATTCAAGGGGAAAAGACAGTCTTTTCAACAAATTGTGCTGTAATAACTGGATATTCATATTCAAGAACAAGAAATTCAACCCTTATCTTATGCCTCAAAAATTAACTTCAAATGGATCACAGAACTAAATGTAGACTCAAAACTACAAAACTTCTAGAAGAAAACATAAGGCAAAATGCTTATGACTTTGGATTAAACTAAGACCTTTTAGGTAGGCTAAATTAAGCAGAACCATTAAAGAAATACTTGAAAAATTGGACTTCATCAAAACTTAAAACTTTTGTCTTTCAAATACAGTGTTCCAAAATTTAAAATCAAGTCACAGACTGGGAAAAACGCTTATAAAACATATATTTGTTCTGAACTTAAGTTCATAAAAAACACTTAAAACTCACTAATAAAAATAAGCCAATAAAAATAAGAAAATCTGACCAGACTGTTTACAAAAGAAATATGTAAATGGCAAATAAACAAATGAAAATATGTTCAACATTATTAGTCACTAAGGAAAAGCAAATTAAAACCGCAAGAAGACACCACCAGTGACAAGCCTCCTAGGATGGCTGAAGTAAAAGTACCAAGCACACTATGGTAGGCAGACTAGTGGCCTCCAAAGATGTCCATTCTAGTCACTGGAACATGTGAATCTTCATTATTGTTCTTTTACACAGCTAACGCTTGTCCCTCCTTCCACCTATTTTCTTCATTAGACACATTTTCTGATCACTCTTTACACTGCTTTTAGCTAAAACATTTTTTCCCTCACTTAAAAATAATATATATTTATTTGACTGCACTGGGTCTTAGTCTCAGCACATGGAATCTGGTTGTGACATGCAAACTTTAGTTGTAGCACGTGAGATCTAGTTCCCTGATTGAACTCAGGCCCCTGCACGGTGGGCATGGAGTCTTAACCCTGGACCAGCAGGGTAGTCCCCTTCCCTCACTCCTGATTATAACTCTAAGAAGATACCATTCTATTCTCTTCTGATCTCTGTTGTTGGTATTGAAAAATCTGCTATCATTCTAACCAGTTACTTTGTATGTGATCTCTTCTCTCTCTGTGTTTTGCAGGTTTTCTCCCTTTCTTTAGTATATAATGTTCACACAAGAAGTATCTAGGTGTAGAGTTAGCCAGCTTAGGGTTTCCTGGAATTCTTCCATTGAGGGTTCACAGCTTTAATCAGTTCAGAATTATCATCTATTTTCTCCTCAAATATTTCCTCTAATTCTTTCTCTCTTAGCTCCTTCTGGAACTTGTATTAGTTTTGTATTGGACGTTTTCATTATTTAAATTCCCTTTCATGTTTTCCATTTTATCTCTCCCTGCTATTTCTTTTGTTGAACAATTCTCTCCTCCAGTAAGCTAATTCAGTATAATCAGTGAGATTTTTGTTCAATGAGTATATGTCAGGGACTTGCCTGGTGGTCCAGTGGCTAAGACTCCATGCTCCCAATGCAGGGGACTGGGGTTTGATCCCTGGTCAGGGAACTAGATCTCACAAGCCGCAACTCTGCATGCTGCAATGGAGACTGAAGATCTCACATAACTAAGACCTGATGCAGCCAAATAAATCTTTCTTTAAAAAACTTAATATATTTCACATTTCTAGAAGGCCTATTCATTATTTTGCAAACTTCCCTTCTTTATATACAGCGTCTTGATCTTCCCTCCAGGACTTGATTCCATTATGTTTTTAAGCATTTTTAGCATACTTCCCCCACCTCTCTGATTGTGCCTTTATTAGCTCAAGTTCAAGGGACTGGAATCTTGCTGTTTGTTGTGTCTGCTGACTCTTGCTCACAGCGAATTATTTCATTGTATGTTTCCTAATTTTTTAAACTCATGAGCTCATCTTTAATGAGGCTCATTTACTGAGAAGGCACAGTGAGGCCAGTGTTGTTGGAGAATCACTGCTGGGTGATTCAAGAGGGCAGACATTCCAGGGGTGTTCACTCTGGGACAGATTGTTATGTTTATTTCTCTGCTTGGAGTTTAACTGAGCCTTGCAGAGATATTTGCATGCTTTCTGAGTGGAGTAAAGACATGTTTTAGACCCAAAGCCCAAGGGCAAGCCCAGGGCTTCATTTTTCTCTAGGGAGACTGTTTCCTTCCACTCGAGCTAAGCCAGCTTCCTCGTCTCCTCCTTGTGCCAAGAGCCAGATTTCTTCTAATCCCCCTTTCCACTGAGAGTTCAGCTCTTCAGATGTCCTGACTTAAGACTTCTCAGGATTCCAAGACCTTGTCTCCTGTCCTCAACTGGGTTTCAAGCCCAAGGTTTACTGGGAGCAAAAACAGACTCCCAGGTCAGCTCATGGGCTCACATGGCTCTGATTTTCAGTCTCCTCCTCGTTTCAAAGGCTCATGGCCTTGGCCGTGCAGCTTCCGAGGGTCACATGCATCCTGAGTTTGCTGTGTGTTTGGGATAGGAGGGATTTCAAGTCTCTGAGTCCATCGTCTTTCTGGAATAAGAACTCTCCTCCTCCACTTATTCACGTGGCCGCCTCCCAAAAAACATAATTTCAGAGTCATTCTCTGACTGTTTACACAGCTCTGAAACACATTAGTTTAGTTGAAGCATTCGGCCAATCATCCAGATGTTTTCGTCTGCCGATGCCAAATATCCAGATGTGCATTCAATTCATCTGCTGTTTCCAAGCAAAACAAACTTACATTATTAAGCACATCGCTATTTCACAAACTCAGAGATCCTGCGGCTATAATCCTGTCCCTCGTTTGCTGAGACCAGTTATATCACAGCCCATGACCTTCCTTCAATCACACTGACTTCTAACGCTGTCATTCTTTTCCTTGTTGTTGTTACTGCTCTTTTTTTTCCCCCCATAATACAATATTGAGGTCAATAAGTATCTATTAAATGTTTGGCTGAGGGTGAAAAGAATATCCCCCCCTCTGCTCTTGGGGGATATGAAAATCTAGCTGTATTTATTTATTTGTTCTTTTATTCAATACTTTTGTGTGGCGCAGACACCGTGTTCCTGGGCAAATGGTGATGAACAAGATTGGTTCCCTACCTTCATGAAGTGGACCATTTAGTGGGATACACAAGTAATACATAATAAAAGAATAATAGAAAAACAGAATAAAAACAGTCATGAAGTGTTGTGTAGGAAAGGACAAGTACTGTGACAGAGATCATACATGGTCTCAGTTTAGTTTGGGGAAAGGGATGGCCTTTCTTAGCAGTGACCTAAACGGTGACCCAAGAGAGGCAGGCGGAGAGTGAGGAAAGAAAGTTCCAGACTGAGGAGCCACAGGAGGGGCGGTGGGAGGGGCTGGGGCACAGGAGCTCGGAGGCTGCGGGAGCACAGAGATTGGCAGGGAGCCTGGGAGTGTCGGCAGGAGCTGGTGTGGAAACCAAGCAGGAGGAGGAGGCTGGCATCTCATCAGGTCTGAACAGGACAGGGTCTGGATTTGGGGATTTTATTCTGAGAGCAGCAGTAACTCCCCTGGCAAAGTCCTGGAGCAGAGGGATGACGCTGGTTGCTGGGTGGGAAGGGAGACTCAGAAGGAAGCAGGTGAGTTAAAGCTTAGCAAGAGGAGAGTGGTGACGAATGAGAAGTGGCGGTGGCGACAGAGGAAAGAGATGATACAGGGCAGAGTTGGGATGCGGGACGGACCTGGGGAGCGCGGAGAGGGCGGTGACAAGCCCAGCTTTGGCACGCGCGGCTACGGACATGCAAACACCGTTCCTCGGACAGGGAAGCATGGAAAAGAGCCAGATTCCTGAGGGAAATTTGCTCATTTGGGGCCATCTTAATTCTGAGATTCACATGTGAATCAGCTGGTTGCCTTTGGCGGCTCGATCTCATTACACTAACCTGTCACGAGCCACGCAAGCAGAGCCATCATGTGGAGAGCAGGACGCACGCATCTGAAGCTCAGAGGAGGCAGGCGAGGCGGAGGCGTGGGGGCCAAGGGCATGCAGCTGGCTGGGCGAATCATGAAAATGGTGAACGATGATGTGGTGAGAGACAGACAGCAGGAAAGCTGTCAGAGAAGGAGTGTTTTTTTTTAAAGAAGATTGAGTCATATGGTATCACTCATAAGTGGCATCTGCCGCTGCTAAGCCGCTTCAGTCGTGTCCGACTCTGTGCGACCCCAGAGACGGCAGCCACCAGGCTGCCCCGTCCCTGGGATTCCCCAGGCAAGAACACTGGAGTGGGTTGCCATTTCCTTCTCCAATGCATGAAAGTGAAAAGTGAAAGTGAAGTCGCTCAGTCGTGTCGGACTCTGCGACCCCATGGACTGCAGCCCACCAGGCTCCTCCGTCCATAGGATTTTCCAGACAAGAGTACTGGAGTGGGGTGCCATTGCCTTCTTTTTCTTAATACTATGAGTGAACTTATTTACAAAACAGAAACAGACTTACAGATATCAAACACAAACTTAACAGATACCAAAGGGGAAGCATTCTGGTGGACAGGGCTGAATGAGGAGCTTGGAATGACTATATACTCACTACTAAATATAAGACAGGTAACCAAGAAGGACCTACTGAATAGCACAGGGAACTCTACTCAATATTCTGGGATAGCTTGTATGAGAAAAGACTTCTAAAAAAAGCAAATATATATATGAGTGTGTGTGTGTGTGTGTGTGTGTGTGTGTAAATGAATCATATTGCTGTACAGAGAAACTAACTTATTGTAAATCAACTATATTCCAACAAAATTTTTAAGAAATTAAAAAGACTAAGTTAGGAATATCTAAAGTGGAGAGAAACAGGAGAGCTTGGTGTCATAAAAACTCAGAGAAGAGAGTTTTAAGGCAGAAATGGGGGGTCAACTTTTCATTGAAAACTTTAACTTCTGAAAGGTCAAGGGAGATAAACATTAAGAGGTGGCCGTTGGGGAGGGTGGATGCCAGAAGAGTCCCCAGAGTGAGATGGGTTAAAGCTGCTGATGGAAATGAAGAGGTGGAGCTAGAACAGGGTCCACGCTCCCTGGAAGGGCCGTGGAGAGAGGACAGACTCAAGAGGTGCACCAGAGGGAGCAGAACGCAAGGTGGTGTGGGAGGCAGAGGCACAGGCAGAGGCTGGAGAGCTGGGGAGAGCTGCCTGACAAGATGAGCCCTCAGATACCAACCGGGCAGGATCTGGGTAAACAAGAAGCTTTGGGCCTGGGGACTAGTGTAGACAAGAGCACGTGAGCAGAGGTGGTCAGAGGATGAAGGGGACCCAGGAGAGATCGATGTGCGGATAGCTTTTGTCTCAGAGCTGAGAAATAAAGCTGCATGGGAGGGCTTGAGTCCCTCTCCTTTTCCATCTGCCCACTTCTGAGGAAGGCTCATCATCTTTAGATGCTCCCCTGCATTCCAACGACAAGGCTGCAGAGGGGTTGCAGTCATGGTACCCATGCCCCCCCACCAGGGACATGGGACCCCAACTAGGCCAGCTGGACACACTCCAGCCCTGAGGGCCCTGCTGGCAGAAGCTACAGAGATGCTCCTGTGCAGAGAATGAAATGGGCCTTCGGGTGGCAAGAGAGGCAGGCAGTGGGCACAACCCATGGCCGCAAGGCCACTGGGGGTCCACAGCACCACTGTCCTTCTTGAAGACTTTTTAGATGTGGACCATTTTTAAAGTCTTTCTGAAATTTGCTAAATACTGCTTCTGTTTTATATTTTGGTTTTTTGGCCAAGAGGCATGTCGGATTTAGGTCCCCAACCAGGGATCGAACCCACACCCCTGCACTGGAAGGCAAAGTCTTAACCACTGGACCATCAGGGAAGTCTCCTCAATGTATTCTTTCCTCAGGCCTCAGTGGGTTCTGCAGAGCATCACTTGTCACCAAGAGGTGGCCCCAGGGACCACAATCACCCCCTGTGGGGCGGAGCTGTGGGTTGACAGGCAGTGCCCTGCCCGGCCCCCAGGAGGCTAGAGGAACCTCTGCCAGGAATCACGGCAACACCCCATATCTCAGAACTAGCCCACCCCTACCTGTCTACCTGTTAGGGACAACTTTTGAAATCTTTAGTTATAGCTGGTTCATAGTTATGGTTAATTACATTAATTTCACTGTGAAATGACATCCAGACCCCTTTTCTCCCCAACCTCAAGGATTAGCTCATGTCAGAAGCAAGGCACCAAGACTCACTGGTCTGACACAACACAAAAGCTCTCTCTGAGGAATTCACATCAAGAACTCTACAGATAACAAGTGCTGGCAAGGATGTGGAGAAACAGGAAGCTTCCTATACTACTGGTGAGAATGTAATTTGGTATGGTCACCATGGAAGACAGTACGAAGGTTCCTTAAAAAACTAAAAATGGAGTTACCATGTGATCCGGCAATCCCACTCCTGGGCATGTATCTGGAAAAGATAAAAACTCAAATTCATAAAGATACACGCAACTTAGTGTTCACAGCCGCACTGCTTGCAACAGCCAAGACATGGAAGCAACTTAAATGTCCATCAGCAGAAGAATGGATAAAGAGGACGCAACAGATACATACAATGGATTATCACTCAGCCTTGAAAAGAGTAAGATTCTGCCTTGTGCAGCAATGAGATGGAGCTAAAGCATATTATGCTTAGTGAAATAAGACAGAGGAAGACAAACACTGTATGATGTCACTATATATGGAATCTAAAAATAATACCCATGAATGTATATGCTGAACAGAAACAATGTGGCAGGTCTAGAAAACAAACCTGTGGCTACACAGGTTTGGGAGAGGAAAAGCGGGAGGCGCAGAGTCAGGCAGGAGATTAGAAGGCACGGGCTGCTGTGAATCACAGAGATATATTTACAGCACAGAGAAACAAACTCAGTATCATCTTGCAATAATCCATAATAGAGTATAATCTGCAAAGATATTGACTATGCTGTTCATCTGAAACTAACATAATATTGTAAATCAACTATACTTCAATTAAAAAAAAAAAAAAGAGCAAAGGAATACAGAGCTTGCTGGTAAGCTGAGCTCAGGTCTTAGGTCCACAGGCTGGAGGTGGTTTCCCGCAGAGGGAATGAGCTGCGGGTTTGTGGTAGGTCAGAGGTAAGAAGACCGGGTTCCTTGCCAAAGAAGTGACAGGGAAGCGTTTCCCAGCCTCGCGGGCTCTGTGGTCCATCCTCTGCTCAGGGCTGGATGCCTTATTTGGGTTGCAAATGCGCGTAGGCGGCCCCTGGGTGCCTTCAGGCTGAGGTGTTGGGCTGCAATCACTATTCCAGTCCACTTTTAGGGAGCGGCCACCAGAACCCTGGTTCTCAGCTGATGTCTGCAGAAGTTGATTTCTAGCATGGATGGCGTGGCACTCCCATAGCCCCCAGAAGTTCCCTGAATTCACACTCCACCCAAGGGTAGATGCCAGGGCCAGGCCTCTTTGGACCACTCTGCAGGGACATGATCCCTAATGTTGTAGGGAGCGCCCCTTATAAAGAAACATGGAGCCTCAAAGGCTTCCTAAGTTGGGAGATAGTCATGAGATAGTATGTGAAGAATTCGGCTTATAAACTGTGTGTGGAGCAATCCCATTCCTATAAATGCACATACACACACAACTCTGCCTGTGTTGTGTACATGTGTACATACATTTAAAAGATCGTGAAGTGACACACACCAAAACGTTAGCTGTGGTTACCGTGCAGGAGGGAGAGGGGCCTGTCGATGACTATTACTTTATTTCCTATTCTTAACTATTTTCCCATTTTTCTACCATAAACACATAATGGATCGTTTTTTTATGCTCTTTTTAAAAAGCACACCTGGCAGGTGTCTTATAAACAAGCACTGAAAACCCACAGTTGAGGGATTTCCCTGGCAGGTGTGGAGGGCGTGGTTTGCAGGGGTGGACGTTGTGTGCTGTTTTTCTGTGGTGTAGCTGCGGGGAGAGGAGCCCACACAGTGTCCGACACACCACACTGCCCACAAAAAATCATCCCCAGGGTGGCTCTCTGTGTTGTCATTCTCACTTGACTAGCCATAAATAAAACCACTAGATAATAGCTGGCTGGAACCAGGGCACATAATCCCTCCACAATCAGGCTTTTATACTCCATCCAGATCATTACATGTTCACCGCCTGCTGCCCGAGGTTGGGTAGAAACCACTTATTCACAAAGCTCCAGTAGACCACCCCTCCCTCAGCACTAGTAGGTAGAGTTATGGAGGAGGCCAAGATGCCATCTTATACTCAAAATACTTACTAGCAGGTCTTAACAGGCCTTACACATCCACACGCAGCCTCCTGGCTTTATCCTGGGACCCTCAGAATTGAACACATTTCAGTGGATTTCTTCCTCAACTAAGCTGTCATGGAAACTCACATGCACACAGGGTTATCTACTTAATACACATACACAAAACAGTACGTATGTGTCTAGTGCCTGAGAGCGTGGATTTTGGAGTCAAATGATAATTTGCTTTGGGGGTGTGATTTTATTTATCCCACTAACCCTACAAAGGTATTCAGACCGTGTTCCATTTTATAGATGGGAAAGCTGAGGCTCTCGGAAACTTGCTCAGGGTCCCACAGAGGGTAAGCGTAAGGTAGAAAATGAGGCTACAATTCGCTGACCCCACAGCCTGAGCTTCTCATCCCCTGCCAGGCTAGTCCCACCTCTCCTACCAGGATCTGGCCCTGGGGATGTGTCCATCTTAAGGATGGGTGTCACCATGTCATCTGAGATGGTTTTTTCCCCCAGCAAACGTTCCAAGGAACAGACTGGACTGTCTTTCCCATTTTCTTGTATCTTCCTTCCCTCCCAATTTGCATAGTGAGCATGTACATGCATGCACACACATGCACACACAGTCTTTATGAAATAACCTCTTGCAAAGAGACTAAAGGGGGCTTCAGACACTGCAGGGGCCACAGCACAGCCCCCTCACCCAGCAGTGGTGCAGTGCCCAGCAGTGGCACAGGCAGGGGCTAACTCACTGCTCTGAGGATCAAGGTCCCCTGCAGAGAGTCTGAGTCGGGGCCACCTCCCGAGTTTGTTGGGATGATGTAGGGCTCAGCAGTGTTTGTTAAACCTCCTTGCCAACCACAGCTGGAGGAGCCCATGGAGAGGCTGTGGTGGCAGCCATTCTACAGAGGATCCCAGGAGTTCAAGGGGCTTCCCTGTCCTCAGTCTACTTCACAGGGTGGTTGTGAAGCTCTCAGGAGGTTTCCTGTGGAGAAGGTGATGGCATCCCACTCCAGTATTCCTGCCTGGAGAATCCCAGGGATGGGGGACCCTGGTGGGCTGCCATCTATGGAGTTGCACAGAGTCAGACATGACTGAAGTGACTTAGCAGCAGCAGCAGGAGGAGGAGGTTTCCTGCAGGGATGGATTTTGACAAAACATAGTGTGTGACTCCTGTGAAGCCATCGTCACTTCTGAGTGGAAGCTGGTCACCATGGTGACCATCCTATAGGGTGTCTGTCAAAGCTCCCGCAAGGACAAAACTATCCAGAGCCCACAGACACGAGGGAAACCTAGAGGACAGAGAAGCTGGAGGGAATTCTCGGGACACAGATTTCTTCATCTGAAAAACAGAGCTAATCATAAACAAGTGTGTGGATACACCCTGCACAGCGCCTGATGTAGAGCAAGCCTTCCAAGAGTCTCTTGTAGAGCAGATCTAACTTGGTTTTCAAAACTTAGTGTCACAACTGAACTTGTTTACAAAACAGAAATAGACTCATTGACATAGAAAACTTAAGTTACCAAAGGGGATATGGGGGAGGGGGAAGAAGCAAGATAAATTAGCGGTTCAGGATTAACACATACACACTACTGTATGGAAAATAAACAGAACCAACTGTATAGCACAGGGAACTCTACTCAATATTTTATAATAACCTATAATAGAAGAGAATGTAAAAAAATAATAAATTAATATCTATTTATATCTGTGTGCCTAGTCGCTCAGTTGTGTCTCTTTGGGTCCCTATGGACCGTAGCCCGCTCCTTTGTCCGTGGGGATTCTCGAGGCAAGAATGCTAGAGTGGGTTGCCGTGCCCTCCTCCAGAGGATCTTCCCAACCCAGGGATCGAAATCAGGTCTCCCGAATTACAGGTGTATTCTTTACCGTCTGAACCACCAGGGAAGCATACATTTATGTATGTATGTACAACTGAATCACTTTGCTGTACACTTTAAATTAACATGGTAAATTATACCTCAATAAAATAATTTTTAAATAAATAAACATTCAGGACTGCAGAGCAGAGGGATTAAAGCCATCTAGCATATGCACGGAAGAGGTGAAACCTAACCCCGACTCCAGGCACCATGTAACTGACCACATTACTTCCAACAGGAATTCAACTGGTGTGTGTATCGCATGACTGGACGGCTGGGTACAGTTCTGATATAAACTCACGTCCCCAGATTCAATCCTGAATTCAAATGGTTTCTAAAAAAAAAAAAAAAAACACCTTAATATCAACCTCAAGACCCAAATATTAGCCCAGCCAGCGGCCCCTCCCGCCTGCAGTTTCACTGTTACAAACCTGTCCCCCTAGTAAGGAGGATCACGCTGACTCACGCCTTTGTTCACCAGGCAATTATTGTAATGAGGCAAAGCAAACTGAATGCAGGGCTAATCCAGCTGCTGTGTTGATAAAGCATAATAAGGGTGGCCGCTCCAGAGCACAATGGCAGAGTTAATTTGTGCTTTTTTCCACGAGCCTAAAGCTGCCTGCACCGCAACTGCCCTCAAAACTAAACAGGAGCTAATTATGCATGTTAATTACCCAGCCCTGGGTCAGATCCCAGCGCTGGTTACAGACAGCCAAAGGCCACACCCACGGTGCTTCCTTTGAACCCTGTAGTGTAGAGGCTAAGTCAGGTGCCCAAACCCTGGCACTGACTTCTCACTGCCTTGAAGGTATATTCTTTGCACAAATGAGGATAATTCTGAAGATGAGACTGGTCATGTCCCCACTTCCTCAACCTTGTCTTCCAAGATTTACCCAGCCTCAAATATTTTCCCCTCTTTTCTTCTCTCTGCACAGAACATTATATGGAGAAAACTTCAGCAAAGGTTAATAGGGACTTCCCCGGTGGTCCAGTGGCTAAGACACTGCTCTCTCAATGCCGGGGGCCCAGGTTTGATCTGGGGCCGGGAAAGTAGATCCCACATATCACAGCTAAAGAATCTGAATGTCACAACTAAAGATCCTTCATGCTGTAACTAACATTCAGCAAAGCCAAATAAATATTTTTTAAGTTAATAAATTAATAATAAGCAAAAAGGCTATATGCTGTATGATTCCATTTATATAACATTCCAGAAAAGGCAAAACTATCAAGGCAAAGGACAGATCAGTGCTGGCAGAACTGGGGATGGAGGGAAGGGCTGACTCCGGAGGGAGTTTGGGGTGTTGGAACTTTTCCTATACAATTAGTTATACTCATGGATATACAATTCTTAGAAATATGCAGTTGTCGAAACCCACAAGACTCTACACCACAAAGGGCATATTTTACTGTTTTGTACTTTACATAAATTAAAAATAAACTTAACCAGAGAATAAAACTTGTTCTGACAGTCTTTCTTGTTAATTTGTCTTTATTATTAGAAATTGCCAAGCCATTTTTTTCTGACAAATGAACTCTGAAATCCTAGTAAAAATCCTAGGAGAAACTTTTTTTTTTAGCTAATTTGTAACAAATGCACTCTATTGTGTTTGAAATGATTAAGCAGGTGTGTATTGTGTTTTCCTCTAGGAATGCAAAACGAGGATCTATGAAAAAAGAGCACAGCAAAGGTTTGAACAATTTTCCAGTGAGATCAGTCTAGTCTTAATCTCCATGACGCCAAGACTTGGCTACAAAGTGGAAACTTCGGTCATTCCCAGCTGTTTCATCTCTGTGTGTCCCCCACATCTATGTGGCTGTTCAGGTTTCAGACTGTTTGGCTGGTGCCACGGAGACACCATCATAATTGGCAGCTTTCCCCAATGACACAATTTTTTTTCACCCTTCCTCAACTCCCTTCACTGGGGCAGCTACAGCCTCAAGTTCTTTGCCATCTCATCTAGGCAGCGGTTGCTTAAAACACAAATCAGCGACTTTATGATGAGCTAGAATATGCATCATTCTTTTCTTCTCCTTGGAACGCGCACGGCAACTCCACAGAAAAGCTGATGCAACATGGCAGCCTTAATTATACCAAAGGTCATTCATTGTCACGGCAACCTAAACACTTACACCATTTCCAAAATAATCACACCAGAACTGACAGACGGTTTTGCATTCATTTGTAATGTTAAGTGCTTAATCAACAAGTTAAATATTCTTCAGGTTCACAAGAAGGATGACAACCCCTGAATAGTTTTCTATCACCTAAGTGGGGTTTGTCTGATTAGAGCTGACAGATGTATATAAGAAAACAAGCAGCTTTACCTACACTTTTTTTTTTGTTGTTGTTGGGAATATGATAATGTAATAAAATTAGATCTTAAGATGCCTGCATGTTTGTGCCTTGAAAATCGTATGCATACCTTTGTTGCAGAAGCAAAAGGAGAGGAAGTAGACAAATACCATAGGATATCACTTAAATGTGGAATCTAAAATATGACACACAAATAAACTTATCTAAGAAACAGAAACTCACAGACACAGAGAACAGACTAATGTTTGCCATTGTGTTGCAGAGGGGGATGGATTGAGAGTTCCGGGTTAGCAGATGCAAACTAGTATATACAGGATGGATAACAACAAGGTCCTACTCCACAGGGAACTATTCTCAATGTCCTGTGATCAACCCTGATGAAAACAATATGAAAAAGAATGCATATATATGTATAACTGAATCACTTTTGCTGTACAGCAGAAATTAATCTGACATTGTAAATCAACTATATGTTGATTTTTTAAAAATCAACTTAAAAAAAAGAAGAGGAAGTAGCCTTAAAGTTTGACTCCTAATGCATCTGCTTTCTGTCCACCATGTGTTATCTGCCAACAGTGGGGGGTGGGGGCATACCATAGAGATAAACCCTTAACTCAATTGGCAAAACCACAGACTCTCCAGTTAGCAGAGGCCTGAAGAGTGCCTAGTTAGCTTTTCTTGAATGCAGGGACAAGAGAACACTTTACTTCACTCAAGGAATTGAGAGTTTATTATAGAAAAACACATGAACTGGCCATGAAGCTGAAAAACTCTAAGGAACCAAGACAGCTCTGGGACCCGGAACTAGGTTTCTCTCTCTCTAGCCACAGGCTCTCTCTCTCTCTCTTCCCCAAGGCATCACTGCCTCTCGGTCCACACGCTCCCTCCCACCCCTCCCAAAATGAACTTCTTCCAAGTGCCTCCCATTTTCAGCTTGCTCAGGGCCCTCTGTGACTTCTCTGGCCTCGCCCTGGCACAGAACCATTGCTAACTTGCTGGTTCACGCTGTACTTCTCAGTTTTTACAGCCAAGAGCGAAGGTTTGATTGGCTCAGCACATTTTCCCCCTCCAGGCCCAACTAAGCATGTGTCACCATCAGCCAGTGAACTGACAGCCCCGTATCAGGCATCAACCTCAACTGCTCAGTTAAAAACGGGGGAACGTAACACAAAACACAGCTATTTGGCTGCAGGGGCTCTGGGTGGGCAGCCCCCATTAGAAAGCAGGGTAAGGCTGAGGGGGTGCTGTGCCCTGTCTAACAGTTGAGTTTCCTCTACTGCAGAGGTGTCAATTCCAGGGGCTACAACTCACGGGGCAGGTGATAGAAATGAGCTAAACTGACCCGGTCGAGAGGATGCACTGAATGATGGGAAACACTGAGGAGCTGGAGAACAGCCTAGGGCCAAGAGAAAGAGACAACTAGCCCTGGCTGACTGTGGTCAACATGCAGAAAAGAGGGCCTCATGTTGACAGATCCTCCAATTTTCTCAGCAGAAGTCAAAACTCGATATTGTATGTAAAATCTCCCAAACTTTAAATGTTGGCTCAAACTTTTTAACCCATGTGAGTCAACGGAAACATTCCCTCACTCTTCTATCTTCTGACCAACTGATGGCCCTCACTTTTTAATGCTTCCTGAACCACAGCAATGAGGAGCACATGGCCATCTTTGAAGGAAGCCCAACCTGTTTCCAAAAATAATTTAAAATTCCTCCATATATTTAGAATTAATATTGTTAAAATGGCCATGCTACCCCAAAGCAAACTACAGATTTAATGCAATCCTTATCGAAATGCCCATGATACTTTTCACAGAACTACAATAAATAATCCTAAATTTTATATGGAACTGCAAAAGACTCATAACTGCCAAAGCAATCCTCAGGGGAAAAAAAACAAAAACAAAGTTGGAGGCATAACACTCCCAGACTTCAGATAATACTACAAAGCTATAGTAATCAAAACAGTGTGGTTCTGGCACAAAAACAGACATATAGATCAGTGGAATAGAAAAAAGCCCATAAATAAACCCAAACAGTCAATTAACCTTCAACAAAGGAGGTGAATATATAAAAGACAGTCTCTTCAGCAAGTGGTACAGCCACATGTAAATCAATGAAGTTGGAACACTCCCTCACACCATACACAATAATGAATTCAAAATGATAGACCTAAATACATACAACACCATAAAACTCCAAGAAGACAGGCAAAACATTCTCTGACATAAATTGTAGCCATATTTTCTCAGATCAGTTTCCTCAGGCAATAGAAATAAAAGCAAAAATAAATAAATGAAACATAAACAAACTTTAAAGTTTTTGCACAGCAAGGAAACCATAAATAAAACAAAAAGACAACCTACAGAATGGGAAAAATATTTGTAAATTATATAATGACAAGGGATTAATTTCCCAAACATACAAACATCTCATACAACTCAATTAAAAAAAAAAACCCAATCACAAAATAGGCAGAAGATCTAAATAGACATTTCTTCAAAGACATACAGATGGCCAACAACACATGAAAAGATGTTCAATGTCTCTAATTATAAAAGAAATCCAAATCAAAACCACAATGAGGTGTCTATCACCTCACACTGGTCAGAATGGACATCAATAA
Source organism: Aepyceros melampus (assembly GCA_006408695.1). Classification (NCBI taxonomy): domain Eukaryota; kingdom Metazoa; phylum Chordata; class Mammalia; order Artiodactyla; family Bovidae; genus Aepyceros; species Aepyceros melampus. The sequence goes on along the minus strand of SJXQ01007994.1, from coordinate 191,025 downwards.
AAAGTCTACAAACAATAAAAGCCAAAGAGGGTGTGATGGAAAGGAAACCCTCCTCTACTATTGGTGGGAATGTAAACTGGTGCAAGCACTATGGAAACCAGTATACATGTTCCTTAAAAACCTAAACATAGAGCTACCATATGATTCAGCAATCCCAGTTCTGGGCATACATCCAGAAAAGGTGAAAACTCTTAATTTGGAAAGATACACACACCCCACTGTTCATAGCAGCACTATTTATGATACCCAAGACAAGAGAGTGTCCTTCAGTTCAGTCGCTCAGTCGTATCCGACTCTTTGCGACTCCATGAATCGCAGCAAGCCAGGCCTCCCTGTCCATCACCAATTCCCAGAGTTCACTCAGACTCACATCCATCGAGTCCGTGATGCCATCCAGCCATCTCATCCTCTGTCGTCCCCTTCTCCTCCTGTCCACAATCTCTCCCAGCATCAGAGTCTTTTCCAATGAGTCAACTCTTCGTATGAGGTGACCAAAGTACTGGAGTTTCAGCTTTAGCATCATTCCTTCCAAAGAAATCCCAAGGCCGATCTCCTTCAGAATGGACTGGTTGGATCTCCTTACAGTCCAAGGGACTCTCAAGAGTCTTCTCCAACACCACAGTTCAAAACCATCAATTCTTCTGCGTTCAGCTTTCTTCACAGTCCAACTCTCACATTCATACATGACAACTGGAAAAACCATAGCCTTGACTGGATGGACCTTTGTTGGCAAAGTAATGTCTCTGCTTTTGAATATGCTATCTAGGTTGGTCATACCTTTTCTTCCAAGGAGTGTCTTTTAATTTCATGGCTGCAGACACCTCTACTCAACCATTAAAAAAAAGAAAGAATCCCATTTGCAACAACATGGAATGGACATAGAAAATACTATAATAAGTGAAGTAAGTCAGAGTACATCTGAGAAACACTGGGCTGGATGAAGCACAAGCTGGAATCAAGATTGCTGGGAGAAATATCAATAACCTCAGATATGCAGATGATAGAAAGTGAAGAACTAAAGAGCCTCTTGATGAAAGTAAAAGAGGAGAGTGAAAACGTTGGCTTAATGCTCCACACTCAGAAAGGTAAGATCATAGCTTCTGGTCCCATCAGTTCAGTTCAGTTACTCAGTCATGTCCAACTCTTTGCGACCCCTTGGACTGCAGCACGCCAGGCCTCCCTGTCCATCACCAACTCCTGGAGTTTACTCAAACTCATTTCCATTGAGTCTGTGATGCCATCCAACCATCTCATCCTCTGTCATCCCCTTCTCCTCCTGCCTTCAATCTTTCCCAGCATCAGGGTCTTTTCAAATGAGTCAGTTCTTCAAAACAGGTGGCCAAAGTATTGGGGTTTCAGTGTCAACATCAGTCCTTCCAATGAATAATCAGGAATGATCTCCTTCAGAATGGACTGGTTGGGTCTCCTCACAGCCCAAGGGACTCTCAAGAGTCTCCTCCAACAACACAGTTCAAAAGCATCAATTCTTCAGCCATCAATTCTGGTCCCACCACTTCATGGCAAATAGATGGGGAAATGGTGGAAACTGTCAGACTTTATTTTTTTGGGCTCCAAAATCACTGCAGATGGTGACTGCAGCCGTGAAATTAAAAGACTCTTGCTCCTTGGAAGGAAAGTTATGACCAACCTAGACAGCATATTAAAAAGCAGAGACATTACTTTGCCAACAAAGGTCCGCCTAGTCAAGGCTATGGTTTTTCCAGTGGTCATGTATGATGTGAGAGTTGGACTGTGAAGAAAGCTGAGCACCGAAGAGAGGGTGACAGCATATGGAAGAACAATCCAGGTGAGATGGAGGCACTTACATCCAACTGTTCCAGTGTTTGGGGTTTGTTTGGTTTTTTCCCTACAGCTGCTCTCAAGCTCAAGCAGCAGCAACTCTTTTCTGCCCACCTTCTCCTGCATGCCTCCCCGACCACCCAGTACTCAGAACCCTGCTATGGCCCAGATCAGCCACATTGTGGGTTGGTAGGCCTTTTTAAGTTCATCTGGGGGCCCGCCCTGCATCCTGACAGCTTGTACCGAACGCAAGTTCTCTCTGATGGCCCACTTACAATTCGCCTGAGAACACAAATCCCTAAGTTGGGCTCTGCCTGTATATGAGAAGCTGAGGCATCACCAAATGGCATGACTCATGACGGAAGGAGCACAGAAACCACAGGGCACTGAAGACTCACAGGGCACTGCAGAGACAGAGCACCGGTAGTGCAGGTGGCGGGGGGTGGGGGTTTCCCTGGACACCCAGGAAGTGTGGGGTCAGCTATGAAATGCAAGTGGGGTTCTTTTCTGATGTGGACCATTTTTAAGGTTGAATTGAATTGGTTACAATATTGCTTCTATTTTACTTCTTGATTTTCTGGCCAGGAGGCAGGTGGGAGCTTACCTTCCCACCAGGGATCAAACCCTTACCCCTGTATTGGAAGGCAAAGTCTTAACCACTGGACCACCAGGGAAATACCTGGCTAAGGGGTTCTGACTGACCCCTTAAAGATGGGTGAAGAGCAACAGATACAGGACGAGTGGGCTGGTAGGAGAGGGGTGGGGGGCTGACTTTGACCTTAGGGGAGCTCAAGGGGTTTACCACATTCTGAGGTGCAGGGCACTGTCTTCTTGGCTTCCGTTCTTAGTGGGGCGGGTTCTGACTGTACCTGGTGTTTTGTAGGGCAGCCGCTGGCCCTGCTGCTTTGCCCCAGGCTGCCCAGGAACCTGGCTCCAGTTCCTTCTGCCAGCTCTCTGCAGCCAAGCCTTGTCTTCAGGTCAATATGGCTCCAGAAACATCTCTGAGGTCTAATCAGGGGCCAGGCCCAGCACAGCACACGTAGAATCAGGACAATAGGAAGAGGTAGCCAAACCTTCTAGCTCGCGCAGGGCACGCACAGGCAGGTGGGCAGGACCACTGTGCCAGGGGGCGGGGCTGGGAGCAAGGACCAATGAGGAAACCTCACAAGAGGGCCTCCTCCACGTGACCCTTCCCATCACGAGGAGGCAGAGCTGAGGCTCCACACCTGGGCGCAAGGGGCGGGCACAAGGCCAGTCAGTCTAGCTTCTCAGTCGGAATTTGAGTCAGGGTCCTACGCTTACCAGGAGGGACCAGCATCTTCTAAATCTCAACTTTTCTCATCTTTAAAGTGGATATAACAGTACAGTTGGTTCTGCTATGATCCAACAAAGGTGTTCCTAAAAAATCCTGCTCTTGTGGTGAAGCTGGGGTTGGGGGCACCCCAAAGCTAGTAAGGGCTTCCCAGATGGCTCAGCGGTAAAGAATCTGTCCGCCAATGCAGGAGACATGGGTTTGATTCCTGCGTCGGAAAAATGCCCTAGAGATGGCAACCCACTCTATTATTCTTTCCTGGGAAATCCCATGGACAGAGGAGCCTGACGGGCTACAGTTCATGGGGTTGCAGAAAATTTGGACATGATGAAGCAATGAAACAAGAGCTAATAAAAATGGCAGCACTGTTTAACACGTGTTCTGTGGCTTAGACATTCATAACTACTACCAGGAAGTTTGGTGACTTACCTTGAATAAGACCTGAAGTTTTGCTTGGTAAGTGGGTGTCTGTATGAGCCGTGAGGGCAGGAGGCGGGCTATCTGAAATCCGGCGTAATTCGCAGCACCTGGTGTGGATGGGCGTGGCTCCCTGTAGGGGATAAACCGAGGCAGCTGGCGGTACTGGCGTGCGTGCGCGTGTGTTGTGTGCTCCTATACCTGCAGAATCACAGTTCTGCCCAAGCCTCTCGAATTCAGCCTCAGCGACCGCCTGGCTAAAACCTCTGTGTGGTCACCAGACACAGAATGTGCTGCAAGACCCAGGGCTTGGGCCTGCCTGGCCTAATCCTCCAGGAAAGACCGGATGAAACGGTCTGTTCTGGCTGGGTGACCCCACACAGGCCTTCTGTTGCTTCCACTAGACACACAAAGCTGGCATCCACATGCCTCCCTGGAGTGGAGCAGTGACCAAGCGAACTTTGTGACAGGCCCCAGCTGGACTTGCTGGAAACCAAAGATTTGGCTTTCCAGGCAGGTCTGGGTGGCCGGGGGGAGAATTCTTTCCAGCTGAGCGCCGGGCCTCGCTGGAGGTGGAGGAGGTTGAGGCCTGCATAGTCCCCAGGCCTGGCTCAGCAGCAGCTTCAGCAGAGGAAAGTCTCCTCAGACAACCGAATAACACACTTCAGGAAGCGGTGTGAACCAGATGCTCGCTGGAGACGGCCAGCGTGATTGGGCGGCTCCGGGGGCCTGGCTGCGGGAGGGTGTGGTGCAGAAGGGGTGGGGTAGGGGGTCCAGCTTGAGGTCTTCTCCAAGCCCTCCGGAGAGCAGTGTCTGACCAAGTCATTTCTTCCCCTTTCCACTTTTAAGGTTACTGTTGACCTGAGCTGGACTGGAACCTGAGCTATTTCTCAGGTTGTCTGAAAAGGTCCAAATGTCCTGAAGAAGGATTTGGGCCTACCACCTGGGGACGTGGCAGCCCAGGGCACTCTGGGCACCAGCTGTGTGTTCCCCTCCCCCACCCTTGCCTTCAGACGATGGGACCTCCCAGAGAGGGTTTGGTCATCAGTGATTTCCCAGAAGCAAGGTGCCAAGCCCCTCTTTTTCTCTACACAGTGGGGCCCCCAACAGCAAATGGATGACAATGTATCGATTCCTTAAACGAGGGGCCCCATAGGATTCAAGAACTTCCTGTGTGTTTATGGCAGAGCCCAGCTCTGCTTCCCCACCCAGAAGGGGGCATCACTGGCCATGAACTTTTAGATACTCAAGGTATTCAAGAGGGTCCTTCACAGGGGGCAAACAGTATAAAGGCGAGGCCAAGAGGACCTCATTGGGACCAACATAACTCTTGGGCTGGCAAGAAGAAAACCTGAAGGGTGACAGGGTGTCTCCAGACAGCAACAGGACTTACTCAGCCTCCCCAGTGACCCATCACCAATGGAAGCCTCCTGAGGATTGCTCTCCTATCCAGCCTATTTACTGGTGCTTCTCCCAGGACACAGTATCCCCTCTGACTAAAGTCATTGGTCTTCCCTCTGTTCCAGCTCATCTCCTGGCCCCCTGCCAGCTTAACCTTCCTAAAAGATCCATGTTCACTTTTCTCCTTGAAAGCTTCAGACACCAGTTTGCACAGGGCTCCCAGCTCCCCATCCTGCCTTGATTCCCATCACCCTACTGCATGGGGCCCCCAATCCAGCCAAATCTTGCTCCTCTCTCATAATCACACATCCATTCAGTCCAGTTTATGTCAATTTCCAGCCCCCAAGTGTCCCTTCAAGAGTAGTGTCAGCAAGAAGGATGGTGAAGGCTCCTGAACATCCTGAGGACTGCTGTGCAAAAATAATCAGTCATCTTTTGCAGAATTCAGAAAATTAAAGGCTTGCAGCAGTCAGGGAGTATTTGCTAGTGGAGAAAGGCAGGATCTCAGCAAGAATGGTGAGCTTTATGGTGTTGGAACTTCCCTCACTCTCATCCCTTTCTCCCCAGTATGCTTGAAAACCAACAACTTTCAGTCCCCAAGAAAACTCTTGAAGTCCCTTGGACTGCAAGGAGATCCAACCAGTCCATCCTAAAGGAAATCAGTCCTGAATATTCATTGGAAGGACTGATGCTGAAGCTGAAGCTCCAATACTTGGGCCACCTGATGGGAAGAACTGAGTCACTGGAAAAGACCCTGATGCTGGGAAAGATTGAGGGCAGGACGAGAAGGGGATGACGGAGGATGAGATGGTTGGATGGCATCACTGACTCGATGGACATGAGTTTGAGCAAGCTCCGGGAGTTGGTGATGGACAGGGAAGCCTGGCGTGCTGCAGTCCATGGGGTTGCAGAGAGTCAGAAACAATTGAGTGACTGAAGTGAACTGACAGAAGGGGGTCAAAACCCTGTTCTCATACCTGTCTGGTGGTTCCCTGGAAGATCCTGCTTGCAAGACTTGACTTTATTTTGGAATATTACTCAGCCATAAAAAGGGATGAAATTGGATCATCTGTAGAAACATGGATGAACCTAGAGACTGCATACAGAGGGAAGTCAGTCAGAAAAACAAGGATGTATTAATGCACATATGTGGAATCTGAAAAAATTGGTATGAACGATCTTATTTACAAAATAGAGACACAGATGTAGAGAACAAAGGTACGGATAGCAGGAGGAAAGGGGGGGACAGGGCGGAAGGAAATGGCAGGTTGGGATTGACATATATACACTACTGACACTATGTATACAACAGAGAACTAATGAGAACTGGAGAGCACAGGAAACTCCACTCAATGCTCTTGGTGACCTCAACAGGAAGGAAATTCAAAACAGAGGGGACATATGTATACAGAGAGCTAATTCACTTCACTAGACAGCAGAAACTAACACAACACTGTAAAGCAACTATACTTCAATTAAATTTTTTTAAAAAAAGAAACAAAGCCAAATAAATTCTAAGTAGCAATAAGCTACAAAAAAAAAAAAAGACTGGCCTGTATTTGACCTGACTAGAAGTTCACCCAGTGCAAAACAGTCTTTTCCTTTGCCTCCTCGCTGTTGCTGACAAGACCAGAAGCCCTCTCAGCTCAAGACTGTTACCACTGCCCCGTGTGTCTTGCCCTGGGACCCACAGGTCTCACTCCCCACTTGCTTCAAGTCCTTGTTTGCACGTCACCTTCTCAACGAGGCTTTCCCTCATTGTAAATTGCACCCCTGCCTCACTGTCTAGAGAGCACTTAATATCTTCTATTGATAACATACCATATACTTTATTTGTATTAGGCTTATCATCTGTTTCTCCCATGAGAAAGTAAGTTCCCATAAAGGCAAGATTTTGAGTGTTTTCTTCAACATACTCTCCATCATGTAGTAGAATACCTGGTACAAAATAAATGCTCAGTATATACTTACTGAATGAGTAAATGAGGGAAGGTTTCGGGGTGGGGAAAGTTGGTAGATGTGGGGCTTCTTGCGAAGCTTGGCCTGTAGTTAGTCGTGTCCAACTCTGCGATCCCATGGACTGTAGCTCGCCAGGCTCCTCTGTCCATGGAATTCTCCAGGAAGAATACTGGAGTGGGTTGCCATTCTCTTCTCCAGTGGATCTTCCTGACCCAGGGATCGACCCCAGGTATCCCGCATTGCGGGCAGATTCTTTACCGTCTGAGCCACAAGAGATGGGAACTTATTTGCAGGAGAAATTGGTCATTGAGTCTTGAAACACTTCCAGGAATAAAGCCAATCCTTTGCTCTCATCAGCACCTCCGTGCCAGGCACACAGCACATTTCTGTGGATTTATTTGACGCCAGAGTCTGGCCTTTCTCCAGGAAGTTGTAAGAATACAGAAGCCCCCAGGAGTCCCCCTGAGCCACTGAAGGTAGATGGGAGTGATTATGTCTAAAGGAAGTTGACTTATTTTTGTTTGGTTTTGTTTGACAAACAATCCCTTCAGAAGTGATATTCCAAATAAACAAGCTCCCTCAGAGGCCAGTGTGCATTTCAGCAATATTCTTAGAAACATCTTCATGATCGGTTTTTTATTGTGGGGCTTCCCTGGTGGCTCAGAGGGTAAAGCGTCTGCCTGCAATGCAGGAGACCTGGGTTCGATCCCTGGGTCAGGAAGAACCCCTGGAGAAGGAAATAGCAACCCACAACAGCAATTTTCACTTTTGCAAAGTGGGCTTATTTTTGCTAATGACCCAAAGTTTCTTAAAAATCTAGGAAGTAAACTAGCTGAGAGGATTTGTAACCTACTGAATGGGTCAAGCGTGTGTTCAGAGTTGAAGGTTGGGCAGTCACTGCTTTGCACAGTTCCTGCTCCGATCCTGGTGGTCTGTCCATTGAGCTGCTGTTGCAGGGTCCTTGGTAGTGGTCAGCATAATCCTCCACCTGGTATTAATACTTTGGTGTGGATGGCTCCTTGGGGGGATAAGGGACATAGAGGTAGGGATGACACCCAGACTCCAGGGGGGACTTTGAGGAAGCAGAGTGTGGCAATGTCTCTTGACAAGCCTCAGCAAGGGCTTTTGGTGGACAAAGGAAAGCCTCTTGGATTCTGAATCAAAACCCAGTGTTTTTAGATGCCGTAACTTCCTGGTTTGTCCCTGGCAGAGTTCAGAGAGACAAGTGCAGAACATTTCTTGTGTGCGGTTGGCCACATCTCGGGGGGAGACGGGGTAACTCAAGCACCCCCGCATCCCACTTCCTTCTGCATTTTTTCAGTCCTGCTCTGTATTTCCAGGATGCCCAATGTCTTCTCCAAAAGATGCCTGAGGACCAAGTGGAATGCTGCAGAAATGGTTTCCCAGGCTGCTATCCATGCTGTCTCAAAGCTGTAGCGGGGCAGAGGAGTGCTGAGACTTTGTTTCTCCCTTCTCAGGGTTTATTAAATGGTGTCTTTTTATTATATTATTTTGGCCACACTCTGCAGCATGCAGGATCTCTGTCCCTTGATCAGGGATTGAACCCAGGCCCCCTATGTTGGGAGTACAGAGTCTTAACCACTGGACCGCCAGGGAAGCCCCTCAGACTTTCTTTTCTTAAAAGATTAGGTCTCCAGACCAAGATGGAGTAGATATACCTCTCTTTATTCTTCCTATAAAGTACAACTAGAAACCCTGGAATTAACATGTACTTTTATTTATAAATTTACATTTAATAATAAATATATTAAAATATTTAACATACATTTGACAAATTAACATTTAAATATTTATAAAATAAATGAATTCTATATTTACATATGTACTTAGGCCACCTAGAAGGAAGAAAGACCATATAAATAAGATAAATACAGTAGATTTCTTTTCTTGAGTTTTGTAGATTTTGTTTGGTTGAAGCAAAAATTCTAACATTGTTCAATGAGGTTCTAAATATATAGAGAAGAAATACTTAAAACAATTATATTTTAAACAAGGGTGAGTGAAAGGACTTAGTGGGAGGTAAAGTTTGGGCACTTTACTCAAACTGGTAAAATGTCAACAGCAGTTGACTGCTATAAATCATGTATGCATAACATAATATCCAGAGCAACAGCTGAAACAGCTATACAAAGAGATATACTCAGCAACACTATAGAAAAATTGAAACATGACTCTAAAACAGATGTTAAGTAACCAATAGTAAGATGGGAAAATAAAAGCAAAGAACAGAAAACAAAAAATAAAAGGGCAGACTTAGGCCCTTCACATACCGAAAATTACATGAAAGTAAATAGTCAGTAGCAAATAAGTTAAGTGAAAGTTGCTCAGTCGTGTCTGACTTTTTGGGACTCCATGGACTAGACAGTCCATGGAATTCTCCAGGTCAGAATTCTAGAGTGGGTAGCCTTTCCCTTCTCCAGGGGATCTTCCCAACCCAGCGATCAAACCCAGGTCTTCAACATTGCAGGTGGATTCTTTACCAGCTGAGCCACAAGGGAAGCCCAAAAATACTGGAGTGGGTAACCTATCCCTTCTCCAGGGGATCTTCCTGACCCAGGAATCAAACCAATGACTCCTGCACTGCAGGCAGATTCTTTACCAACTGAGCTATCAGGGAAGCCCCCGGTTCAATTCCTGGGCCAGGAAGACCCGCTGGAGAAGGGAGAGGCTACCCACTCCAGCATTCTTGGGCTTTTCTGGTGGCTGAGACAGTAAAGAATTCACCGGCAAGATGGAAGACCTAGGTTCAATCCCTGGGTTGGAAAGATCCCCTGGAGAAGGGAAAGGCTACCCATTCCAGTATTCTGGCCTGGGAGAATTCCATGGACTGTATATAGTCCATGGAGTTGCAAAGAGTTGGACATGACTGAGCGACTTTCACTTTCACTGTCCTGCATTGCAGGAGGATTCTTTTACCAGTGGAGCTGACAGGATGATTCTACTTAAATCACATTTTCTAAATGATAAAATGAAAGAGCTCATCAAGGGATAGGAATGATGAGAGGGAACAGGGAGACCTTTATGGTAAGTGGAAGGTTCTGGATATTGGCTGCAGGGAAGATTGCACAAATGCACACATGTGATAAGACGGCACTTATGTACAACACAACTGTATCCATGTCAAAGTCCTGATTTCCACACGGTTCCATTGTTGTGTAAGATGTTACCTTTGGATGGAACAGGACAAGTGGTTCCCAAGGCCTCTCTCACCATCTTCACAGTTTCCAGGGAACCTAGTTACTTCGGGAAGGGATGACGGCTGAAAAGAGCTGTCTGGATTCTGACATCAGGTCTGATATCCTCTGGGGTGGGAACTGTAGTAAAGTTCCAGGCTCCCACTCTTTCGCTCCCCCAACACCGCCAACACCCTGGTCCACCTGGCAGTTTAGAAAACTATCATTTTCAAAGTTCTTGCACTTTTGGTCTTCCAAGGAGATATGAAGTTCTCTTAGGACAAAATGCTCCTTTTCCTGGGGGGTGGGGGGTGGGAAAGCACGACCACTTTAGGCCGAAGACAGTAAAGTTAAGAAGCAGCTGAGGAAACCAAATGTAATTTGGAAAAGACATGGAAGTTAGCGCTTCTCTTAGTAACATGAGTTGAGTATGTGTTCACAGCATGGCGTGGTTGTTTTCTGTGGAAAAATGTCTCATTTTGGGGGGGTGTATACTACATGGCATAAGCTCCAGTACTTCGGCCACCTATTGCAAAGAGCCGACTCACTGGAAAAGACCCTGATGCTGGGACAGATTGAAGGCAAGAGGAGAAGGGGACAGCAAAGGATGAGATGGTTGGATGGCGTCACTGACTTAATGGACATGAGTCTGAGCAAACTCTGGGAGATGGTGAAGGTCAGGGAAGCCTGGCGTGCTCCTGTCCATGGGGTCACAAAGAGTCAGACTGAGCGACTGAGCAACAACATAGGACATGGTGCCTGTGGATGGCCTTGTTCTTACAGAACCAGCTGTGTGCTTCGCTGTTTCCAAGAAGACGGCATTGAACAGAGAGGGGGATGGGAGGAACAGGCGGGCCTGCTTCTCCCTGGCCTGGGAGAAGAGACAGGGCAGGAGGGCCGAGTCAGACTTGCCATCTCACACATTATGCTATTTATGAGAAAATATTCTAGAATGTCCCAACCCTGGAACCATACGTTCTATGGGATCACGGTGGGCTCTGCAGCCAATCCGCCTGGACTCAGAGGTCAGCCTCTGCCCCCACGCACTGTGGAGTCCAGCTCAGTCACTAACATGCCCACACCCTTCTCTGCAACTGTCCAGTGGCCACAGTCACAGTACTGCCTCGGAAGGCTCTGGGCATCCAGGACTTAGAGGAGCTAAGGAAGCTCTGCAATTTTATCCTCCTCCCAGTGTTCTGGGGAAGTCTCTCAAAGGCCCAAGGACAAGAGCACGTATTTCTGTGTCTCCTGGGAAGATGGTTTGGGACCAAGAACTGAGCTCGGAGTGGGCGGGCGGGGAAGTGCTGTCTCCTCTGTGAGCCTCCTGTCTGCTTCCCTGGACCCTGCGGCAAGGAGACGGCCACCTGGAGGCTTCCAATCGTGGGGGCACATACTCCTCAGCTCCGTGGACCCAGCAGGTGAGCTAGGGTAAGGAAAAGGGGCCCTGGGCCAGGTTTGGGTCTGTGGCCTCAGAGCAGCTATTTCTGAGAGAAGCTGAGAGTCCCTTTCTCTTCCGTGTGTGCTCAGGCCACAGCCCTTGGCTGTTCTATTGCACAGCATCATCTGAGGACTGGGTCTCACTCTCTCTTCCCCTCAGACTTTCTCTGGCAGCCCTGAGTTCCTGGCCTTTCTGTGATCCCCACCTTTCCCATCGCCCTCCATCAGGAGGGAGAGGTAGGTCCCTCCAGCTTCCATCAGCCACACGGCCCTGCCCACCTTTGCCAGGACAGGGCTGTAGTTCATGTGAGAAATTCCTCACTAGGTGGTAGGGACAATTCCACAGGTAACGTCCCTGGAGGAGGGACAGAGGCAGAAGGTTTGCTTACTTGGACTGTGTGTGCCTGACGAGGGGAAACGTGTCAAGTTCTTTATCAAGGCTTCTCTCCTGCGTACCCCCTCCACTGACTCCCAAGCTCTGTGGCCCTGAGGTTTGGGCCTGACCAGCACAGACACAGCCCCTGAAGCTGTATGTTTTACTGGGAATCGCCAGAGAAAAAAACAGTGGCTCAGACTGAATTGTATTTATTCCAGTGGGCTCGCTGTAACAAAGTATCTGTTGTTGCTGCTACTGCTAAGTCCTTCAGTCCTGCCCGACTCTGTGTGACCCCACAGACGGCAGCCCACCAGGCTCCCCAGTAAATACATGAAAAGATGCTCACCATCCTTCATTATTAGAGAAATGCAAATCAAAACTACAATAAGGAATCACCTCATACCAGTCAGAATGACCATCATCAGAAAGCCTCAAACAAGAAGTGCTGGAGGGGTATGCACTGCTGGTAGGAATGTAAATTGATACCACCATAATGGAAGATAACATGAAGATTCCTTTAAAAACTAGGAATAAAACCACTATATGCTGCAGCAATACCACTTTTAGGCATACACCCTGAGGAAATCAAAACTGAAAAAGACACATGTAGCCCAATGTTCATTGCAGCACTATTCATAACAGCTAGGACATGGAAGCAACACAGACGTCCATCAACAGATGAATGGATAAAGAAGCTGTGGTACATATACACAATGGAATACTGCTGCTGCTGCTGCTGCTGCTAAGTCACTTCAGTCGTGTCCGACTCTGTGCGACCCCATAGACGGAAGCCCACCAGGCTCCCCCATCCCTGGGATTCTCCAGGCAAGAACACTGGAGTGGGTTGTCATTTCCTTCTCCAGTGCATGAAAGTGAAAAGTGAAAGGGAAGTCACTCAGTCGTGTCCAACTATTAGCGATCCCATGGACTGCAGCCTACTCAGCCATAAAAAGGAATGCATTTGAGTCAGTTCTAACGAGGTGGATGAACCCAGAGCCTATTATACAGAGTGAAATAAGTCAGAAAGAGAAAAACAAATATCATGTATTAACGCATATATATGGAATCTATAAAGATGGTACTGATGAACCTGAATCTTCAGGGCAGCAATACAGATGCAGACATACAGAACAGACTTACAGACACAGGCTGCGGAGAGGAAGGAGAGGGTGAGACAAGTGGAGAGAGTAATATGGAAGCGTATACACTACCATATCTAAAATAGATAGCCAATGGGAATTTGCTATAGACTCAGGGAACTCAAACTGGGGTTCTGTAATAACCTAGGGGGAGCAAAAGGATGGGAGGTGGGAGACAGATTCAAGAGGGAGGGGACATAGGTACCCCTATGGGTAATTCATGTTGATGTATGTCAGAAATCAAACCAATATTGTAAAGCAATCACCAATCAATTAAAAACAAATAAATATTAAAAAATCTGTTGTTTCTGCCGGTCCTATACATATCCATTCCCCCTTCTCTAGAAGAGCCCCCAGATTTTCCTTGGGGACCCACTCTCCCCACAACCTCAATGATCATCCTTGGATCAATGAGAAGACTTCTGCGAAGTCATGAACAAGGTTTTGCTCTTAAAAAGAGATGCAAGAAAGAGCTTAAAGTCCCTATTTCAGGTAATATTTTTCTTTTTCAAAGTTGTTTGGTTATTCTAGGTCCTTTGCATTTCCATATGAATTTTAGAATCAGTGGACGGTTTCTACATAAAAACTACTGGAATTTTGGTAGATATTGCCTTAAATCTACAGACATTTTAAAATTTATATTGAGTCTACTGATCCCATAACAGGGTGAATACATGTCTCTATTTAGGTCTTGTTTAATTTCTTTCAACAATGTTTTGCAGCTTGCAGTGTACAGATCTTACATATTATCTTTTGTCAAATTTATTCCTAATTTCTTATGTTTGATGCTATTGTATTAGGTTGGTGCAAATGCAATCGCAATTTCGGACTGTGAATTTTTAAATCACTGTAACTAGGCTCAAACACATCTTTATTAATCAAAATAGGAACCATTACAATCAACATATTTTGCCAACAAGAAATAAGTTTATTATTGTAGCTTAACAAGCTGAGGTTCAAAATTCAACAAACTCTTGAAAGCATTTTCTGCCTCCTGATGGTTGTGGAAGCATTTTCCCTGCAAAAAGTCATCGAGATGCTTGAAGATGTGGCAGTCGGTTGCCAACAGGTCAGGTGAATATGGCAGATGAAGCGAAACTTCGTGGCCCAATTCACTCAACTTTTGCAGCACGGATTGTGTGACACGCAGCTGTGTTGTCGTGGAGAAGACCGGGCCCTTTCTGTTGACCAGTGCTGGCTGCAGGTGTTCCCGTTCTTGGTGCACTTCACTGATCTGCTGAGCATACTTCTCAGATGTAATGGTTTCACCAGGATTCAGAAAGCTGTAGTGGATCAGACAGGCAGCAGGCCACCAAACAGCAGCCATTACCTTTTTTTGGTGCAAGTTTGGCTTTGGGAAGTGGTTTGGAGCTTCGATTCAGTTCAGTCGTTGAGCTGGTTGTCTCTGGTTGTCATATAAAATCCACTTTTCATTGCACGTCATAATTCAATAGAGAAGTGATTCATTGTTGTTGTGTAGAATAAGAGAAGATGACACTTCAAAATGATGATTTTTTAAAATTTTTGGTCAGCTAATGAGGTGTCCACTTATCGAGATTTTTCACCTTTCCAATTCGCTTCAAATGTCCAGTGACTGTGGAATGGTCGATGCTGGTCTCTTTGGCAGCTTCTCATGTAGCTGTGAGGGGATCAGCTTCAGCAATGTGCCCAGTTGGTTGCTGCCAGCTTCTGATGGCCAGCCTCTGCACTCCTCATTTTCAAGGCTCTCATCTCCTTTAAAGAACTTCTTGAACAACCACTGCACTGTACACTCGTCAGCAGTTCCTGGGCCAAATGTGTTATTGATGTTGCTAGTTGTCTCCACTGCTTTATGACTTATTTTGAACTTGAATAAGAAAATCGCTCCAATTTGCTTTTTGTCTATCATTTCCATAGTCTAAAATAAATATAAAATACACAGCAAGTAATAAGTCATTAACAAAGATAAAGTGAGAAATGTGCATTAAAATCCTGTATAAACATAACCACATTTATTTAAGAATGTAATACATTATCAAACAGCAAAGTTCAACAATGCAAAACTGCAATTATTTTGTACTTGGGTTTCCCATGTGTCACTAATGGTAAAGAACCTGCCTGCCAATACAGGAGACATAAGAGACTTGGTTTCAATTCCTGGGTCAGGAAGATACCCTGGAGGAGGGCCTGGCCACCCACTCCAATATTCTTGCTGGAGAATCCCATGGATGGAGGAGCCTGGGAGGCTACAGTGCATAGGGTCGCAGAATTGGACATGACTGAGGTGACTTAGCATGCAATATATGATTTTTTTTAATCACAATTCTGGATAGCTTATTGCTGGTATATATAAATAAATTTTATTTCTGTATATTGATTGATATTGTATCCTACAGGCATGCAATATTTACTTATTAGTTGATCATATTGACCATAGATAGTCACACTGTCTGCAAAGAAAGATAACTTTTGTTTCCCCCTTTCCAGTCTAAAAGCTTCCCTGGTAGCTCAGTTGGTAAAGAATCCACCTGCAATGCAGGAGACCCTGGTTCAATTCCTGGGTTGGGAAGATCTGCTGGAGACGGGAATGCCTACCCACTCCAGTATTCTGGCCTGGAGAATTCCATGGACTGTATAGTCTGTGGGGTCGCAAAGGGTCAGACATGACTGAGTGACTTTCACTTTCCAATCTGAATGTCCTTTATTTCTCTACTACAAATGCCAAATAGAAGTTGTGAGAGCAAGAATCTTTGTCTTCTTTCTGATCTTTAGAAAAGGAAAGGATTTCACCTTTCACCATTAATTATGTTAGTTATACATTTGTTTCATAGCTGCCTCTTATTCCGCTGAGAAAGTTCCCTTCTACTACGGGAGTTTTGTTTTTTAATCAGAAACAAACGTTGGGCTTTGTTAAATGTTTTTTCTATGGCTATTGAGATAATTATATAATTTCTTCCTTGACTTGATGGTTAGGTTATAAAAGTATCATTCCATGTATAATTATTTGGAGATTTTCCAAGTATCTGTCACTGATTGGTGATTTAATTCCACCATGGTCAGAGAACACACTTTATAGGACTTGAATCTTGATAGATGTGCGTAGACTTTCTTTAGTCTCAGACTGGAGTGTGACCCATCTTAGTAAATCTTCGCATGCACTAGCAAGGAAAGTGTGTTCCGCTGTTGTTGGGTGATGTGATCTGTAAACGTCAATCAGGCTGAGTTGGTGGAGGGTTCATCCAAGTTGTCTACATCTTTGCTGATCTTCTGTCCACTTGTTCTACTGATTAGTGACAACATGGTATTGAAATCTGACTGTAATTGTGGGTTTGTCTGTTTCCTCTTTCAAGTCTATTAGTTTCTGTTTCATCTGTTTGAAGCTTTGTTATTCAGTGCATAAACATTTAGAATTGCTATGTCACCCTGATTAATGGATACCTTAGTCATTATGAAATGACACTTTTCCATCCCTAATATGTTATTTGTTCTATAATCTGCTTTGTCTGATACTAATACTCTCTCTCCAGCTTTCTTTCGATTAGAAGCTAGCGTATCTTTTTTCAATCCTTTCACCCTTAATCTACTTGTGTCTTAATAACTTTGCCTTTCTTGGAGGATACAACCTTCTCCTGGTTAGAGTCCTCAGCTTCTTCACATACACAACAATGAACAGGGCCCATCAATCTTCCTTCACACTCATGCTCAGTTTTCTCCTTGACCTTGATGGGGATTAAATGGAAGCAAATGGTAGGGCTGAGGCAGAGCATACAAAGAGGAGCTTTAGTTCACCCTGCAGAGGAGCTTTAGTTCACCCTGCCATAAACACTATCTTATAACTTAGGTTGAATTCCATCACACATCAGCCATATGTCCTTGGGCAAGCTCCTTAACCACTCTGAGCCTCAATTTCCCCATCAACAAAATGAACTGAATAATGTTGGCTTGGTAGAGTTATAAATAATCTGTTCATAACGCCTTCGCCAGGGTCCAAACCTCATTTGGTGATAGATACTAACCCACTGTCATTATTACTTCTATATTAATGTATGTACCATACACATGAATATATTTACATTACAAATCAACCTCTTATGTGAGCACAAAGCAGTCATCATACTTTTTTTTAATTAACTTGCTGTGCCAGGGAGGTAATAAAAGGAATGAAATCAGTATGTTTTTTCCAATGTGCTTGTCATAAATTAAGCCCCTAGTCAAGTGCCCTTCTCAGGGAGGTTTGGCTAAGGGAGCTTGCTCTGGATCATGTGATTATGACTCCAACCTTGCAGAACCTTGACAAGGAACAAGGGTCCTAGGCTTTCATAGGGCGCTGCCCCTGGGTCTTTTGCATCTGACATAGTAATTCCTGCCTCTTCCTGTAAAGATAACTCATGCTCCTTGGCAGCATTGTGGAAGGCACAATGCCTGGTGCCAGGAGTCTCCTGCAAACTTCAGCAGGGCCGTATTATAATGTGCCACTAGATTAATCCAGCCATCTAAAATGTATTTTTTAAGAGCCAAAGGTCTTTCCCATGAATAACCTGGCGAGTATTTGAGCTTCATTATAATTTCCCTCTAATGGTGTGTGGGGAAATGAAATGGGAGTTATTAGCCAGATTTATAAGACTGTTTCCTGAGAAAAGAGGAGATGACTTAGCAGATGAGGTGCACTGGCTAACTCCCTGGCCCAGGAGACAGAGCTGGCCTCCAGTTTGCAAACACAAAAATATCCCCACCTGACAACCACTTTCCTATGCTCCCAGTACAGGGCCGGCAGTGCTTTTAGAACTGGAGGGAGCGCTGCACACACATCCCCCAGTGGGCTCCTCTCCATGTTCAGAATCCTACTCTGCAAGCCCACTAATGGGTTTTTGTCCAAAAGAATTGAAATCAGAATCTCAAAGAGGTCTTAGTACTTCAGTGTTCATTACGGCATCACCCATGACAGTCAGGATGTGGAATGACCTAAATGTCCAGCAACAGATGAACAGATAAAAGAAGATGCGACAGGGACATACAAAGGAATCCCATTCAGACTTAAAAGAGAAATTCTGCAAAATGGGACAACACAAGTGAAGTTTGAGGACATTATGCTCAGTGAATAAGTCAATCAGAAAAAACCTTGGTTCCACTTATATGAGGGATCTGAAATGAAAAAGTCAAATTCCTATGGTATCAAAGAGTAGAAGAACGCTGGTTACCAGAGGCTGGAAACAGGGGGGAAAGGGAAGTTACTGATGGACAGGCAGGAAGTTCTAGTCAAGTGAGACAAACACATTCTAGGTTTGCTGTACAACACTGAACCAACAGTCAACAGTCATGGATTATAATCATCTGATGTCACTTACAGGATACGTGACATGTAGTGACACCAATGAACTTATTTACGAAACACAGAATCAGACATAGAGAACAGATTTGCGGTTGTCAAGGGACAAATTAGGAGTTGGGGATTAACAGATACAAACTACTATACATAAAAGAGATAAACAGCAAGTATCTACCGTATTGCACAGGGAACTATACCAATATCCTGGAACAAGCCATATGGAAAACTGAAGCACTGGACTACACAGAAGAAACTAACACAAGATTGTAAAGCATCTATATATCAATAAAAATAACAGTAAATTTAAATAACATTTTTTAAAAATAATAGTTTACATACTTGAAAGTCTGTTGGCAATTCCCTGGTGGTCCAGAAATTAGGACTCAGTGCTTTCATTGCCGGGGCCTGAGTGCAACCCCTGGTCAGGGAACTAAAATCCTACAAGCCAGAAAAACAAAACCAAAATTTTGTTAAGTGGATGGATCTCAAGTTAAGTGTTATTAACACACCAACATTCTTAAAAGTTCATAATAAAGTTAAACATTAAAAAAAAGATTACCCCACCACAAGAGACCATGGTGTTGGTGATCCCACTGGAGCCTAAATGAACACATTCTCCTGCTGGTGTCTGGAGAGTTTTAAACCACCTCACTGAAGGGCAGAGGCACCTTCAGGAGGGAGTATCTTGAACAAGAAAACGGTTGAATGAGGCTCTGGAAGGATAGAGACTCACGTTCCCTCCAGGGGAGTCGGGAGCCATCATCTGGGGAGAAACAGTCCCAGAGGGTGGGGAGTGACAGGAGGATGGGGCGCCCAGAGACACACCCAGGACACTGGGCGCCCAGGAAGAGGAGGGGCTCCAGGGGCCGGGAGCGGAAGGGCTGTGTCTGCCTGAAGGAGAACTCTCAGCACGGATTGGCTCTTAGATAGTAAGGAACTCAGGGTGGAGAGAGGGACCATGGACAACAATGACACGACATTCCTACTGAGCACGTGTCAGTTCATGCAGGTGGTCCTAACAGAGGGCCACAGGCTGGAGGCTTAAACAATGTGGGGGCTGGAAGCCCAGGATCAGAGCATCGGCGGGGAAGGTCTCCTCCCAGGCCTCTCTCTGGCTGGGAGATGCCGTCTCCTCCCTGTATCCTCACGCGGTCTCCCTTCTGTGCGTGTCTGTGTCCCAGTCAACTCTTCTTTTAAGGACACCAATCACATGGGATTAGGGTCCATCCCAGGGACCTCATTTTAATGTAATCACCCTTATAAAGAACCTTGTCTCCAAATACTTTCACTTTCCTGAGGTCCTGGGGGTTAGGGTGTCAATGAGTGTTTTGGGGATGTAAATCAGCCCACTGGGCTGTAACTCTTAGAATCTGTATGCTTATCCTGTAAAGCCATTTATAGGTGTTCCCTGGGCTTTCTCATGCCCTTGACCTGCAAAACGTACCTGTGAGATAGGCAGCATCACCGTCCACGCTTTGGAGGTGAGGACATGAGGCCCAGAGTGGCCAAGCAACTCACCTGGTTGGAAGGCAGGACTCACCACAGCCCGCCCGCGACCTGAGGCCGCACCTTAGATCACATCACCTGCCTCCATTCCCGGGCTTGTTACAGAAAAATGTGCAGGACCTAGCAGAGAGAGGAGATGATGACTAAATAAAAGTCACTCACAGTCCCACGCATCTGGACTCCACACGCAGACTCGGACTCTGCTGTCCCATCTGACATCAGCTTCCTTAACTCGGGCTAACGTCCTGAACATCACTTTGCTGGGGACAGAGCGAAAGGAGAGCTAATGACACTTGAAAACCACGTCCATGAGACTCTAAGGGTGGGGACGTTGATGATGCTACGGTGTGGGTGTGAAAAGCTGATTCCTTTACAATGTCTGCAGGATGAGCCCAATTCAAACATACAAACAAACAAGGACACCACCAGATCGCTAAGTGTAGATCTCTGGCTCAGGCGGAAACATGGGTGAGACTCATTTTCCTCCAAGACACCTGTATTTATTTCCTGTTTCTCAATGTGCCATCATGAGCGTGCAGACAAAATGACCTCTGTGAGCAGAAATGAAAACAATAAATGTCGTGAGAGAAAAACTACCCCACGCCCACTCACCGCACCGCAGGTGCAATTCACTGATGGGGCCTCAGTTCTGGAAGATTCCTCCATATGCATTTGGAAAGGAAAACAAAGGCAGCACAGGCAGCACACAGTGTCTGTGAGGAAGTCTCTTGGCAACAACATCCTGAGTGAGAAGTGATAAAAGAACCACATTCCTAAAAGCCCGAAGTGGCCTCTCAAATAGTAAAACTGACGCAGGGGTTTGAAAACAAAGTCCCAGCTTCCAGCCGGCGTTTCCTGAGCCAGTGAGTGCAGCCAGCAAGGAAGAGGAAGCTGGTGCCCCAGAACCCTCCCGGGAGCCCTGCACTGCCACCCACACTGAGGCCCCTAAGGCCAGAGGTCTCCATCCTGTCGTCCCAGGTGGAGGAGCACCTGCCTCAGGTGCCCTTGGGGACCCAGCCCACGGCTGTGTCTGCCCCCACCGCTGGTGCCTGGGGAGGGGGGCTCCCAGGCTCCTAGTCCAGGGAGCAGCATGCACTTGGATGGGGACCTAGGCAGGCCAGGGTCGGGGCTGGGCACGGGTCCCACCTTGGGCCACCTGCTTCCTGCCGGGCTGCAGAGCCAGGCAGACACAATGGGCAGGCCCCACGTCAGACTCTTAGGGGAAGAAACTCACTCTTTGTGGACCGAGAGATCAGGACAGGATATCTATAATGGTTTAAGTAAAGAAAAAAAAAAGCCTGGGCTGCAACCCCCTCTTTCCCCAAGCACTTCCGAAATGTCGTGCAACACACCCAGCTCTTTAAATATCCAAACCCAGAATAAATGTGCCGACAGCATTTCCCCCGGCAACCCGGGCCCCATGGCTGCCGGCTGAGTCAGGCTCTGAGTGACGGAGCTGGAGCGGGCCGCCCAGATCAACAGGCTCGGCGGAGACCGGGGTGCCCAGCACTCACACTGCCGCCCTGGTGGCCTCTCCCCAAAGTCCCTGTCCCCAAAAGGGGACACCTGGGTGTCCCTAACCACTGCCCCTGCCTTCCCATGGTGGGGGCACTCCCTGCTCTTTCGCTGGTAAATGAGCTACCGCATTGAGGGAGGAAAAGGGCCTGGTGTAAGTTACACAATTGGTTCCGGGCAGAACCGGGCTAAACCCTGGCACCGATTCTCATCCTCCTGCTTGTCCCTGGACAAAGTGGCCACTTGGACCCGACACCTCTTTGTTGGGGGGAGGGGGGCTGTCCCGTGACCGAGCAGGTGATGGCTCTGGACTGGACACTGTGTTTTAAGATCCTTACAAATATGTTTAGACAGGCATTTCTCCTAAGAATTTTGAATGTCTACCCAGTTGAATTATACGTGCTACAGGCTAAATCACTTCAGTCGTGTCTGACTCTTTGCAACCACACAGACTATATCCCACCAGGCTCCTCTGTCCAAGGGATTCTCCAGGCAAGGATCCTGGAGTGGGGTGCCATATCCTTCTCCAGAGGGTCTTCCCAACCAGGGACCAAACCCACGTCTCTTATGTCTCCTGAACTGGTAGCCGGGGTCTTTGCCCCTAGTGCCACCTGGGAAGTCCAGGTGAACTATATACATGTATATGTGTTTTTTTGCAATTTCTGGTTTTCCATTAAAACGTGTTTTGGCCTCTGGTGAATACAGTGTCTACCAGACCTCAAGGTGAGAGACAGATATAAGCAGAGTTGATTTGGTTGAGGTAAGGGCTGGGGCTCAATGTTCATTCACCCAGAGACATATCCTGGGACCCTGAGCAATGGACCAGGTATTAATAGTATTTATGGGTTCACATACCTGAGAACCCGAGTCACCATCATGTGAGTCTGCATAGTGGAGGGAACATCCTGAGGGTTCGACTCACTCCTTTTCTGCTTCCAGTAGAAAATAAGGATGAGAACAGGTTGTGGACCTGAATTAAAATTGAACCAGAGGTTCACAGTGAAATGCGGCAGAGCCAAGCCAACAGAAATCATGCATTCTTTCATGAGTCAACAAAAACATGCTAAGCACTTACTGTGTGCCAGCCCCAGTAGGAGGCACAGCAAATGACATACAGAAAAGTAATTCAGTCTTTTTCCATGTGGAGGTTTATGTTCTAAACAAAATTAACATAAATACAAAAAAAAATCATAAATGGAAGATAAAATTTATTTTTTCAGAGATCCATTTACATGAGCTACCCTTTGAAGCAGTGGTGATCCCCAAGGACTTCCAGGAAGAAGTGACATTTGAAGAAGAGTTTGGTTTTCACAGGTGGCTGGGAGAGGATGGCCCTCTAGAACAAGGAAGCAGCAGGCACAAAGGCCCGAGGCCCTCTGGTCGTACAGGCTGACAGCTCCAGGTAATGCACTCATGGAGTCTGTCAAGCCTGTCCCCTGGAATCTGCCCTGCTGGAAAGCGCAGACGTGATCAGGGAAACAGCTTGACCAGACACAGGGAGGGAGCTGGATAGAGCAGCAGAGGGAGATCAGATGCCAGGGTGAGGCTGCAACCAGAGTGCAGAGGGCCTGGGACACCAGACGAGGCGCTGTCACTCCACACTGTGAAGAGTGGGCAGGGGCCAAGGGGCTCTGAGCAGGTAAGTGACGCCAGAGGGTGTCTTTAGGAAGCCAAGCCCAGCAGGGGTGGGAGGGTGTGATGGAAGAGGAGAAAGACGCTGGTGCTGGGATGGAAAGTTCCTGCCACAGTGGAAGGGACCGCTGATGGGGCACCCGTGGGTGGAGACAGTGAGGATGGGGAAGGCAAAATAGAGGTGAGAGATTAAAAAAAAAATTCTCCCAGGAGAATCAGCCAGACTTGGCAAACCCCTGACTTTGGAGGCCAAGGGACAGGCCACAGGGACTAGCAGGCCTGGTCTGGGTGCCTGGGGAGCGGTGGGTGCCTCCTGCACACTTAGGGAAGAGGGCAGGGTGCTGGGGCTCTGTGGGCATGTGGGATGCTTGGTTTTTAGGCTGCAAGGTTTGGGGCGTTGGAGGGAAAGTCAAAGAACCAGATCAGCCCTCGAGCAGGGCCTTCCCCCCATCCTACACGAGTGGATACAAAAGCCCCTGATGCTGGTGGTGAGGTGGTCTGCCTTTGGGTGAGGGTCACCGATTACAGCACCCACATTCCCGAAGCTTCCATCAGGTTCCTGTCCCTCCTCTTCTCCCCTGGAACACGGGGCTCCCAGTGGAGGAAAGCTGGAATGGAGACTTTCTTATGGCCGATGTGGGCGACAACTACCAGAGCCAGAAAGGGGCCTGCCCCAGTCCCGTATCTCCCAGCTGAACCACGCTGCCGCGGGTAAACAGCAACCAAAACAACCTCAGTTGCTTGCCACTTGGAAGATTATTATCTGAGCAGTTGGTGGATGGGAACTGTTTTTCAAACAAGCTATCAAAACAAACCCAGAGAGCACATGTGTGAGGTCACTGGCCTGTGAGTCGCTGAGGAAGGAAACCGGCAACCCAGCGGCCCCTCCATTACGTGTCCTCCCACCAAGGGGCAGGTCCCCCAGATCGCCTGGGGCGGGGAGGCCCGGGATCCAGCAAGGGAGGGTCTGGAAAGTGAGAGGCTGGCGAGTGAGATGCAGAAACTACCTCTGAAAACAGGGAGACTTAGGTGACCGGGCGGCAAGCCAGTAGGGCAGGGCTGGTGGCCACTTGTCCAGGCCATCACCTGAGAGCCCGAAACTCTTGAGTGCAAACATCAGATGTTATTTATAGCCGTCTGTTGAAATCCATGTTACAAGGATTATGATGTTTACAAGGATGAATCGTAGGTGCCTCTCCTTTCTCGCCCCTCCGGCTCAGCCTAGAGATGTTTTCACGTGCAAACTTCTTTTTCTTGAGCTTATTTTTCTTTAAAAAAAAAAAAAAAAAGAAAGAAAGAAAGAACTCAAAAGGGTAGGACAACAAATAGTTCTTATTTAAAACCCTGGTGAGGCCAAGGCACCTGAGCTTCCTGGAGGGAATGAGGAGCAGCTTTCTAAACAAAACTCAGCAGGCTGTCTTAAAGGGGTTTGCTGCAGTCCTGGTTAGGGGGTGGCGGGGATTTTCCTAGAGGGAGGGGAAAAGTGCTCGGGGTAAGAATTCCTCCCTTCCCTCTGTTCCACCTCCAGCATCCCCTACATAAAACTCATAAACACCCCCTGACTCTCACCCCGACTCTGTGTTGGCTGCCCTTATTTTCAAATCACAGGCTGTAGTTCGTTCTCACACAGGTGGGTTGGAAGTTAGGAGGAGTCAGTTTAATGAGAAAGGGGAGAGAGGCAGAGCTAGAGAAAAAACTAGTGGTTACAGTGGGGAGGAGGGGGAGGAGAATATAGGGGTGTGGGAACAGGAGGTATAAAACTGCTGGGTTTAAGACGGGCTCAGGGATGTCTTGTACAATACAGGGAAGATAGCCAACATTTTGTAATCGCTGTAAATGGAAAGACATCTTTAAAAACTGTACAAAAATTTTCAAATTGTTTTTTAAAAAATGAAAAATAGGAGTCCTCTGGTGGGCTAGTGGTTAGGATTCCAGGCTTTCACTGCCATGGCCCAGGTTCAACCCCTGTTTGGAGAAATGAGATCCTGTAAGCTGCATGGTGCAAACCCCACCTCAAAAAAAAAAATTAATTAATTAAAAATAAAATCTTGTCAATGCTGGCCAAAAAAAAAAAAAACAGTGCTTAAGGAAACACTAGAAATAATGTAAAATCCTCTATGGCCACAGCCTTAAAATTGGATTTCTCTTAGGAGTCTGGGATTAACAGATATACACTGCTATATATAAAATAAACAACAAGCTACTATATAGCAAAGGGAAACACATTCACTATCTTGTAACAACCTATGGAGAAGACTCTGAAAAAGGGTATATCTGTGGTTGGTTGTGGTTTAGTGGCTAAGTCGTGTCCAACTCTACGACCCCATGGACTGTAGCCCGCCAGTCTCCTCTGCTCATGGGATTTCCCAGGTAAGAATTCTGGACTAGGTTGCCATTTCCTTTTCCAGGGATTTTCCCAACCCAGGGATCAAACCTGGGATTCCTGAATTGCGGTAACTCTTTACCATCTGAGCCATCAGGGACCACACCAAACAGATGAACAGACCAAATGGAACATGGACAGTGAGAGGCAGCAGCGCGGCTGCAGTGTGGAGATGTGACGCTGCGTGACACCACCAGACAGTAGCTGGGGTGCTCGCTCACCCGAAGACAAAGCGACACCTGATCCGCGGGGATCGAGGTGGGAAGGGGGTCCCACGGGGCTACTGCCTGGGCGCTGGGATGCCCCATGCCTTGGTCTGGGGGCGGCTACACAGAGTATAAAGGTTAAACAGTGACTCGTGTGTGTGAGACCACTGCACTGCATGCAGGCAGGCAGGCACCTCCACAGAACATCTTAAAGCAGGATGCTGTGTCCTACATGAGCATATTTGCTTCCTTAACCTAGACAGCACATTAAAAAGCAGAGATGTTACTTTGCCAACAGAGGTCTGTATAGACAAAGCTATGATTTTTTCCAGTAGTTATGTAAGGATGTGAGAGCTGGACCATAAAGAAGGCTGAGCAAAAAAAAATGGATGCTTTTGAACCGCGGTATTGGAGAAGAATCTTGAGAGTCCCTTGGACTGCAAGGAGATCAAACCAGTCAATCCTAAAGGAAATCAGTCCTGAATATTCATTGGAAAGACTGATGCTGAAAGCTGAAGCTCCAACTTTGGCCACCTGATGCAAAGAGCTCATTAGAAAAGGCCCTGATGCTGGAAAAAGATTGAAGGCAGGAGGAGAAGGGGACGACAGAGGATGAGATGGCTGGATGGCATCACCGACTCAAAGGACATATGAGTGAGCAAACTCTGGGAGATGATGAAGGACAGGGAAGCCTGGCGTGCTGCAGTCCATGGGGTCACAAAGAGTCGGACACAACTGGGTGACTGAACCACATTTGCTTCCTGTTGCTGCTGTGACAAATTATCGTAGAAGCAGTGGCTTAAGACGACTGAAATGTACGATTGCACTGGAGGTCAGAAATGAACCATCAGCGCATCATCAGGCCTGAGTTCCTTCTAGAGGCTTTGGGAGGAGCCTTTCCTTGCCTGAACAGCCTATAGAAGCCGCCTGCGTCCCTCGCCTCGTGGCCCTGTCTCAAATCACCAGAGCCTCTCGCTTCTGTCGTCACACCGCAACTGTTGTCAGGTTCCTTCTTCGCTTTTTTGGCCACGCCCCCACAGCTTGCAGGATGATCCTCCGTCCCGGGAACAGGGACTACTGAACCTGGGCCACTGCAGCGAAGGTGCTGAGTCCTAACCACTGGACCACAGGAAACTCCCTGGTTTCCTTCTTGTAGGGATCCTTGCAGTAACTCTGGGCCCATCTGGATAATCCACAATAATCTCCTCATCTTAGAAGTCCTTAATTTAATCACAGCTGCCAAGTCTCTCCTGCCACATAAGGTCACATCCTCACAATTCTGGACACGAGGACATGGATGTTTCCAGAGGGGGAGGGGGCGTTATTCGGCCTTCACAATAAGATGACATGGAGGTCAAGGCCAAGTAAGACCACCAAATGTATTAGGATAATTAATATAATAGCTGCTGTTGGGACACAAGAACCCCCAAACCTCCATGGCTTTATATAATAACAGGGGCTCCTGTTTTATTTGTATGGGTTTTATGGCCAGGCTGTGCAGCATGTGGGATCTTAGTTCCCCAACCAGAGACTGAACTCATGCCCCCTGCATCAGAAGCATGAAGTTTTAACCACTAAACCACCAGGGAAGTCCCCTACTCTAGGCCCAACATCCCCATAGGAACCTTAGACAGAATTAAGGGGAGCTGTGAACCCAGATGGGAGAAAAATCTACATCTTTATTTTCTCTAAACTTAGCACTTTCTTTAATAATAAATGTAGTCAATAAGTCACATTAGTACTGGTAGTATTTGTAATAGAAATTAGACATTTTCACATCAAGTTACAAGTTACTTTGTCTATATCAAAATATCCTTATATTCATTGCTACTTCAAAAGGATTCTGGTTATGAACTCTCTCCCTGTATCTTATTTTATAATGGACTAATAAAGAAGTGTGAAAGTGAAATGAAAGTGAAGTTGCTCAGTCGTGTCCGACTCTTTGCGACCCCATGGACTGTAGCCTACCAGGCTCCTCCTTCCATGGGATTCTCTAGGCAAGAGTACTGGAGTGGGTTGCCATTTGCTTCTCCAGGGGATCTTCCCAACCCAGGGATCGAACCCGGGTCTCCTGCATTCCAGGCAGACGCTTTAACCTCTGAGCCACCAGGGAAGCGCAATAAAGAAGTGTACATATTAAATTATCATGATTTTCATATTTTACTAACTGTATTTGACTATGAATTTTAATCTAGTACTCTATTTTACCCACTTTCAGATAACCCCTCAAAAAATGCTTTTTGATTAAAAACACACACACATTTCTGGGGAGAAATCTACAGGATTCACCAAATTGACAGAGTGGTCCACGGTACCCACACAGACACACACAAAACACAAGCAAGAGGCCCTGAAATGCGGGTGTCTTTTTCACTCCTGGAAGCATAAAGCAGGCCGAGCGGCCCCTGCGCTTCAGCTGTCCCACTGGGAACATGTGACCTTCAAGTGACCCCACAGGCCATGTAGGTGTGGGCTTCTTACTAGGGTGGGAAGCTCCCCCAGACTCCCTGAAGCAACTTCTTCAGATCACAAGCCTGGGGCAGAGGCTCCCCCAGGTCTGCAGGGAGTTACTTATGGCGCATACTCCCAGCAAGCCATCTGGGCCGGGGTCCCAACCGCTGGGCCATGGCCTGTTAGGAACTGGGCCACACAATAGGAGATGAGGGGTGGGCGAGTGGCTGGCAGCTGCATCGGTCATCACTCACACCACCGCCTGAGAACCGTCCCTCCACACCCAGTCCTTGGGAAAACTGTCTTCACCAAACCTGGGCCCTGATGCCAAAAAGGTTGGGGACCGCTGGTTTAGGGGACAAAGAGTATGGGGACCAGAGTGGCCTACACACACCAGTCTAAAGGCTTGACGGGTTTTCATGACTCCAAGCTCATTCTCACTCCACCCATATGCATCCCCCAGACCAAGCTCGAGCTCCTGCTCTCTTCTCTCCAAGCATAATGAAGGCAAGAGTCTCTGGTGTGCTCTGCTACAAGACTGGCTTCCCACTCCCTTCCCTGGGTACACAACCCTCAGGCGTTGGCTCACACCTCAGACCTTCCGACTGCTTCACCACTGACCCATCCCTGACCTCGTTTTTAGTTGCCCGCAGCTCCTTCAGGGAGGTTCAGACCTTACCTTCCAGTCCTGGTTCCCATCACACCTGGACTGCCTCCAAGACACCCCTGTGCTACAGTAGGTGGCCTGCCTCATCCAGACACAGTGACTCATCCAGAAGTTTGAGGGGAAGCAGAGACCCCACATGGGCCATTTATCCTTCTTTCTTCTCTGAAGTCTTCTCCCAGGTTCCCCTTTCCAAAGGCCCTTCAGTAGAACTAGAGGAAGGGTGCTTTTCCACTCACAACTGTTGACTCCAGGCTCCCACTGGTTTGGGCCATTCTTCTTGGTCCGAACTACAATCTTCTTCCTTTTCCTCTCCCTATAAGAATCCCTACCCCAACACTATATGCCTCTGAGAAAAAGGGGAGCCTTGTACCCTGAGAAGCTCATGGTAGAAGGTGCCCCATTCTTATACCACTGGTACCAAGAAAATTCTCCGCCCTTCCCTGGAAAGAGGAGCCACCAACCAACCCTCACTCCCACCCAGTCCAGGAGGACCCTCCTGAAACAATAAATCAGGGCTCAGGTCCAGGATGTGGAGTTGGCCGTGGGGTCTGACTGTAGGTGGGTATGTCAGGGGGACACACATCCCTCCCTGTGGCCCACCTGGCCCCACACCTGTGTCCTCCCCCCTCATCTGGCCCCCACAAGCCCCCTGACTTCCCTGTAGCTCAAACAGTAAAGAATATGCCTGCAATGCAGGAGACCAGGGTTCAATCCCTGGGTCAGGAAGATCCTCTGGAGAAGGGAATAGCAGCCCACTCCAGTATTCTTGCCTGGAGAATTCCATGGCAGAGAAGCCTGGCGGGCTACAGTCTGTGGGGTTGCAAAGAGTCAAACAGACTGAGCGACTAACACGCACAGTCCCTTGAGTCCAGATCTCCAAACCAGGGCCAGAGCAGGAAGGACTCACGTTTGTGGCAGGAAGTCCTGTGCCCCCTACCTCTGACCCTGAGCCATCTGCCCCCACCCTCACTGCAGGCGGGCTCCGCGCCCACCCCTCCCTGCCCAGCGTCTGTCTCCTCCTCCCCCCTGCTGCCTTGCCTCCGAGGCCCTGCCTGGCCCTCCCCTCCGTTTACAAGGCCCGGTGACCGTGGGACGGGCTTGGTCCTGCTGCCCCCTCAGAACCACGGCTCAACAACACGGAACTCACCTTCTTTCCCTGACTCTGCCGCTCCCCATGTTCAGCACCCAGTGGGTGGTCTGCAGGCCACTGACCCCTGCCCTCCCCGCCCCCCTGCTGCTCCAGCTCTGGCCTGGCCTCTGGCTGTGTCTCCGCAGCCCCAAGTCCCTGCCTCTGCCCCTGTGGCCACTTCCTCACCAGCCAGCATGCCTCCAGCACTTTCCCGATGGTATCTACAAGGAACTTTGGGAATACCTGTCTGATTATTTCATTC
This sequence comes from Aepyceros melampus, assembly GCA_006408695.1. Classification (NCBI taxonomy): domain Eukaryota; kingdom Metazoa; phylum Chordata; class Mammalia; order Artiodactyla; family Bovidae; genus Aepyceros; species Aepyceros melampus. The sequence goes on along the minus strand of SJXQ01007994.1, from coordinate 160,934 downwards.
CAACCAACTCTTACCTGTTCTGAGGCTCTAAACCTTTTCTAGGCTCCTCTGCCCACAGGCTTTTCTCAGTCTTGTCCCAGCCCACCTGGCAGAGCCATGCACCCCACCTTCCTCCTCCCACACCCCGACATGAACACCCCAAGTCTTTGCACTTGGGAGATGACACCTGTCACCACTTCTTAAGCACATCGCACCCAGGTTTTCTGCACATTTTCCTCTCCCCCCGCTGTGACTGGGCTCCACAGCTCCCCCCGTGTGGCACCGTGCCTGCTTGCTGGGCGGAGTGAAGACCTTGTGCATCTCTTCTGTGTCTGCCTTGACGGGAGAGGCAGGGGGGTGGAGATGACCGCCCCTTCTGGAGGGGACAGGAGTCACTAATCTTATGTGTCCCAAGACCAGTACGAGGGCTCAGCATGCTTGCTACAGAAGCGAGTGAGCACACGTCCCTGCAGTGGCCCAAGCGCTCCGAAGCGTCTCTGTCACCCCCAGGAAGCCCCAGCCCCAGAGCCACCCAGGCTGTGGCCACCAGGGGATGACGCAGTCTCAGGCCCCAGGAGAAGCAAGGCAGTGTCCCGGAGGTGGGGGGTGGGGAAGGGAAGGGCTGCCCTCCTCCTACGGTTGCTGCTGAAACTCACCACAGTCACACCCCTCCTCACATCCCTTACACTTGGCTGGGGAAACAGAAAAAGCCCCCGTCAGCCCCTGATGTGGCATCACTGAGCCCCCAGCCCATCATCTGAGGCCCCAGCTCCCGCCAGGACCAGGCCATGGGCAAGAGGTGAGGGGTTTACTCCCAGGGGGTGCCTGGACTTCCCTGGGGTGGGGGACAGAGGAGCCAGCATCCAGAGCCTCTTCAGTTGTGGCCTGGAGGCTCTCACCCCCTCAACCTCCTGCCCTGTCGGAAGCAACACTGCAGTGAAACGTTCAGGACTTCTATTTTTTTGAGGAGTCTCACTTGGCTTACAGGGTTGTTTTTTTTCTTTTCCTTCCACTTTAATGAACCAAGTATTTGGAAAATTAGCTCACAGAGTCATGCCACCAACACCAAATTAGAGCCATCTGTACAGATAAAACAGTTAGGAGCTTTTATGCCACTGTGGGCCGAGATGTATGGCTCATTCAGGCTCAGAGGGCCCACTTTATCCCTGAATTCCTTTTTTTTCCCCTAACACAGAAGAAGCCTCAGTCAGCGCGTAGGAAACAGGAAGGAGCCCGTTGTTTTAAATAGCAGACGGCAGAGAATTGACTCATTATGGTCCGTTCATTCAGCGAGTGACAGCCAGCAGGCAGCCCGCTCGCCACCCCCCTTCCCTGAGATGCAGGTCAGGGGGCACGGCCAGGGCTTTCTCACAGTCTGGAAGAACCCAGTGCAAGCCCTTTCCAAGGGGATTGGTGAATGCCAAGGTTTCTATCTTGCCAGGGACTTTACAACATTAGTGTCTTAAAAAAAAAAAGAAGAAGACAAAAACAAGAGCGCCAGTAAAACCCAAAGAATAGCCGGAAGTCAGGCATCCTGTGCTTCCCTTCCCCAGCCTGATCTACTCCAAGGAGGCAAACACCCTTTCCAGCCTTCCTTTCTTATCTTGGCAACGGTCTATTTTCATTTCTCGGGGATGTGAGGCAGGGGGAGGGGGTGACCTCGGGGTGGGGGGGACAGGGCCCCCCTCAAAGGCAGCCTCACGCAGGGAGAGGGGGCGCCCTCGGGGCTGTTAGGCTCGGGAGCCCACGGTTTAATCTGTCTCAAATCCATCGCTGTGACACCCCAGCACACTGATTAGTCTTGCCTGAAGCTACCCTGGCCTCTGAATTTAATTTCTTTTAAGTGCACAGTGTTGTTTTCAATGTTCAAACTGGAATCCAGGTGTCAAGACGGGGCCTGAGGGAGATGAGAGCGTGAGAGCCCAGGGTACCGCAGCTCACATCCGCCCTCCACTGTCTGCATCTTCTTGGTCCAAGGAAGCCCAGGGTCATCTAATTTCCAACAGATGAGCTGGGGGACCTTGAAACTGACCTGCCTACGTTCTCTTTCCAAGGCTCCCCAGCCATGAAAACCCACAGCCTCAAGATTCCCCAGCCCAGAGTACCACACCTCCCAACCCAGGCATCATCGTCACAGCTCATAGAGCTGTTTGGGCTCTCGTTTTCACCTGAAACTGAGAGTGATTCCTGTTGCCAACAGGAGTAATCAAAACGTCGCTCCACAGCCTAAAATTGTGCAACCATGATGCATAATAAAGAATTTGAAACAGAGAAAAAAAGAAGTCACTCCAAGTGTCAGTGCAACCCTGGACCCTCACGGCAGCAGAGTGAGCAGCATTTTCCGGTGAAGTCTCTCCCCGCCTTGGTCCCCTTCTGAATACACCCCACAGTTAGGGCTCTCAGATCCTCTGGAGGTGGGCTGAAATCCTGGAGGCTGAGGTTAGGGGAAAACCTGGCACTTTGTCATTTTCCTCAAAGCCATTTTGCAAGCCTACAGGTGTCAGTATAAGCCAAAGAATGGGTCTTGTCACGATGAAAAGTCAGAGTAACCATACCATTTCTTGTCAATCTGGACACTGTTGATAGCGAAAAGGAGACTGTCCCAGGCAACCTGGGACGAATAGTCACCCTGTGAACTGGGAGCTCTACACTGGTGCTGGCTCCAGTGGTGGTCATCCATTCGGTTTCTTTTTAATAGGACACCCAAGTGACCCTAAGTCTGATGGGTGGGGGGGGTTAAAGAGGGCAAGGAAGGCAGGGGTCAGCCAGCATGCCTGCCTAACAGCCATGCGAGAGTCAGCAATAAGGAGCGAGGGGGTTTTTCCATCCTGGAAAGGTGGGCTCTACTACGGACTGGAGAAAACCAGGCCACTTTTTTTTAGCAAAGTAATTGAGTTCTGCCAGCATCCTCTCCAGCTATAAAGAACAGCAGAGTCCTGAGTCCTGAGGTTGGAATTGCAAGCCAGCCTCTGTGGTATCTATCAAGGCAGATAGATACACTCACTCATCCTTGGCTTTTGGTCCAAAGATCCAGGGTGAAGGCGTTCTCCATCGTCCTCTATCAGACACGGTGACCGATCCACTGATCCAGATGCTCCCTGTCCTGAGCAAGGCTAGAAGACCAGACCGGAAACCCTTCTGGGCCTCCCATCAACCGACCAGGCTGGCAATACCGTAAAGGACAACTTCCTCTGTCTTCAGAGGCAAATTATCTGAAGTAGCTACATTTTAACTTTTCTCTCCTCAGATCTGCTCCCCACTTTCCTCAAAATCAAAATGGGGTGGGAGGGTGGAGGGGGGAGGGGGGTTCAGGATTGGGAACTCATGTACACCCGTGCCGGAATCATGTCAATGTATGGCAAAACCAATACAGTATTGTAAAGTAAAATAAAGTAAAAATAAAAATTAAAAAAAAAAAGGTCTTAACTGTTTGATGGAAACTTGCTCATTTATTTGAAAAAGGTATTCTTTTTTAGGGTAGAAACACTCCACTGGCCTACAAAATGGTATTCTATTACATACCTGATCCTCAACCTCTAGGAAAAAATTACACGAAATAACACTGAAATGATCCAATGGTTACAAAGATATAATTATTCTTCCAGAAACATCATACATGGAGTATAGGATCCAAGAAAACTCTTTTATTTTTACAACATATTACTTGATAGGGAAAGAGGTCTTCTGTGTAACCATAAAAAAAAAAAAAAAAAAAAACAAGGAATAAGCATATTTTTTGGAGAAGGAAATGGCAACCCACTCCAGTATTCTTGCCTGGTGAATCCCAGGGACGGGGAAGCCTGGTGGGCTGCCATCTATGGGGTCGCACAGAGTTGGACACGACTAAAGCAACTTAGCAGCAGCAGCAGCAGCAAGTATATTTTTAGTATCCTCATATTAATTGGACTGAATAACAGATTAGAATTTAAAATCCGTTTTTCTCTAGAGTCAGTCCTCATAACAGTATTTCATTTTCCCTGGTTATAGTTACTGTTGGTGGTGATTGTCAGTCTTTTACTAGACTGTGTGATCTCCCAAAATGCAAAGATTCTGTTTTGTTCATGTATTTATTTCCAGAAAGTTGTTCAATAAATATATGATAAATATGTAAAGTCTAAGTATCAAATTATGACAATAAACATAAATGGCTAAAATTTCTTCAAAGCCTCAGATTAAATTGAAAAACAAAATCTTAAACTTTTTTGCTTTTAAGAGTTATATCTAGAGACTTCCCTGGTTCTGTTCAGTTCAGTTGCTCAGTCGTGTCCGACTCTTTGCGACCCCATGAATCGCAGCACGCCAGGCCTCCCTGTCCATCACCAACTCCCGGAGTTCACTCAGACTCATGTCCATTGAGTCCGTGATGCCATCCAGCCATCTCATCCTCAGTCGTCCCCTTCCCCTCCTGCCCCCAGTCCCTCCCAGCATCAGGGTCTTTTCCAATGAGTCGACTCTTCACATGAGGTGGCCAAAGTACTGGAGCTTCAGTTTTAGCATCATTCCTTCCAAAGAAATCCCAGGGTTGATCTCCTTCAGAATGGACTGGTTGGATCTCCTTGCAGTCCAAGGGACTCTCAAGAGTCTTCTCCAACACCACAGTTCAAAAGCATCAATTCTTCGGTGCTCAGCCTTCTTCACAGTCCAACTCTCACATCCGTACATGACCACAGGAAAAACCATAGCCTTGACTAGACGGACCTTAGTCGGCAAAGTAATGTCTCTAGGTTGGTCATAACTTTTCTTCCAACGAGTAAGCGTCTTTTAATTTCATGGCTGCAGTCACCATCTGCAGTGATTTTGGAGCCCAAAAAAATAAAGTCTGACACTGTTTCTACTGTTTCCTCATCTATTTCCCATGAAATGATGGGGCAAGATGCCATGATCTTCATTTTCTGATTAAGATTCCACACTCCCAATACAGGGGGCCAGGGTTTAACCTCTGGTCAGGAAACTAGAGTCCACTTTCCACAGCTAAAGAGTTCCATGCAATTAATGTCTGTGTTTCCATATATATGGAATTTAGAAACATGGTAATGATAACCCTGTATGTGAGACAGCAAAAGAGACACAGATGTATAGAACGGACTTTTGAACTCTGAGGGAGAGGGAGAGGGTGGGATGATTTGGGAGAATGGCACTGAAACATGCATACTATTATGTAAGAAACGAATTGCCAGTCTATGTTCAATACAGGATGCTTGGGGCTGGTGCACAGGGATGATCCAGAGAGACGATACAGGGTGGGAGGTGGGAGGGGGGTTCAGGATTGGGAACTCATGTACACCCATGGCGGATTCATGCTAATGTATGGCAAAGCCAATACAGTATTGTAAAGCAAAATAAAGTAAAAATAAAAAAATTTTAAATAAATAAATAAGTAAAAGTCTGTGTTTCACAGCTAAGAGTTCACATGCCACAGCCACAAATCCTGCATGCCGCAATAGAGACCGGAAATCCTATGCCCCACCACAAGACCTGGCGCAGCCAAACAAACAAATAAAAACATTTGAAAGTTATATCTCAAATATAAAATACATGGCCCCCAAATGCTAAATACAATAGGACTGTGGTACTCACAGAAAACTAGTCAATCTAATCACACTAGGACCACAGCCTTGTCTAACTCAATGAAACTAAGCCATGCCCGTGGGGCAACCCAAGACAGGCGGGCATGATGGAGAGGTCTGACAGAATGTGTTCCACTGGAGAAGGGAATGGCAAATCACCTCAGTATTCTTGCCTTGAGAACCCCATGAACAGTATGAAAAGGCAAAATGATAAGATACTAAAAGAGGAACTCCCCAGGTCAGTAGGTGCCCAGTATGCTACTGGAGATCAGTGGAGAAATACCTCCAGAAAGACTGAAGGGATGGAGCCAAAGCAAAAACAATACCCAGTTGTGGATGTGACCAGTAATAGAAGCAAGGTCCAATGGTGTAAAGAACAATATTGCATAGGAACCTGGAATGTTAGGTCCATGAATCAAAGCAAATTGGAAGTGGTTAACAGGAGATGGCAAGAGTGAACGTCAACATTATAGGAATCAGCAAACTAAAATGGACTGGAATGGGTGAATTTAACTCAGATGACCATTATATCTACTGCTGTGGAAAGGAATCACTCAGAAGAAATGGAGTAGCCATCATGGTCAACAAAAGAGTCAGAAATGCAATACTTGGATGCAATCTCAAAAATGACAGAATGATCTCTATTCATTTCCAAGGCAAACCATTCAATATCACGGTAATCCAAGTCTATGCCCCACCCAGTAATGCTGAAGAAACTGAATTTGAATGGTTCTATGAAGACTTACAAGATCTTTTAGAACCAACACCCAAAAAAGATGTCCTTTTCATTATAGGGGACTGGAATGCTAAAGTAGGAACGCAAGAAACACCTGGGGTAACAGGTAAATTTGGCCTTGGAATACGGAAAGAAGCAGGGCAAAGACCAATAGAGTTTTGCCAAGAGAATGCACTGATCATAGCAAATACCCTCTTCTAACAACACAAGAGAAGACTCTACACATGGACACCACCAGATGGTCAACACAAAATCAGATTGATTATATTCTTTGCAGCCAAAGATGGAGAAGCTCTATATAGTCAGCAAAAATAAGACCGGGAGCTGACTGTGGCTCAGATCATGAACTCCTTATTGCCAAATTCAGACTTAAATTGAAGAAAGTAGAGAAAACCAATAGACCATTCAGGTATGACCTAAATCAAATTCCTTACAATTATACAGTGGAAGTGAGAAATAGATTTAAGGGACTAGATCTGATAGATCTAGTGCCTGATGAACTATGGACTGAGGTTCATGACATTGTATAGGAGACAGGGGTCAAGACCATCCCCATGGAAAAGAAATGCAAAAGAGGCCTTACAAATAGCTGTGAAAAGAAGAGAAGTGAAAAGCAAAGAAGAAAAGGAAAGATATAAGCATCTGAATGCAAAGTTCCAAAGAATAGCAAGAAGAGGTAAGAAAGCCTTCTTCAGCAATTAATGCAAAGAAATAGAAAACAACGAATGGGAAAGACACGAGATCTCTTCAAGAAAATTAGAGATACCAAGGGAACATTTCATGCAAAGATGGGCTCAATAAAGGACAGAAATGGTATGGACCATGAAGCAGAAGATTTTAAGAAGAGGTGGCAAGAATACGCAGAAGAACTGGACAAAAAAGATTCACAACCAAGATAATCACGATGGTGTGATCACTCACCTAGAGCCAGACATCCTGGAATGTGAAGTCAAGTGGGCCTTAGAAAGCATCACTATGAACAGAGCTAGTGGAGGTGATGGCATTCCAGTTGAGCTATTTCAAATCCTGAAAGATGATGCTGTGAAAGCACTGCACTCTATAAGCCAGCAAATTTGGAAAACTCAGCAGTGGCCACAGGACTGGAAAAGGTCAGTTTTCATTCCAATCCCAAAGAAAGGCAGAGCCAAAGAATGCTCAAACTACCGCACAATTGTACTCATCTTACACGCTAGTAAAGTAATGCTCAAAATTCTCCAAGCCAGGCTTCAGCAATACCTGAATCGCAAACTTCCAGATGTTCAAGCTGGTTTTAGAAAAGGCAGAGGAACCAGAGATCAAATTGCCAACATCCGCTGGATCATGGAAAAAGCAAGAGAGTTCCAGAAAAACATCTATTTCTGCTTTATTGACTATGCCAAAGCCTTTGACAGTGTGGATCACAATAAACTGTGGAAAATTCTGAAAGAGATGGGAATACCAGACCACCTGACCTGCCTCTTGGGAAACCTGTATGCGGGTCAGGAAGCAACAGTGAGAACTGGACATGGTACAGACTGGTTCCAAACAGGAAAAGGAGTATGTCAAGGCTATATATTGTCACCTTGCTTATTTACTCTATGCAGAGTACATCATGAGAAACGCTGGGCTGGAAAAAGCACAAGCTGGAATCAAGATTGCCGGGAGAAATATCAGTAACCTCAGATATGCAGATGATACCACCCTTATGGCAGAAAGTGAAGAGGAAATAAAAAGCCTCTTGATGAAAGTGAAAGAGGAGAGTGAAATTGGCTTCAAGCTCAACATTCAGAAAACGAAGATCATGGCATCTGGTCCCATCATTTCATAAGAATTAGATGGGGAAATAGTGGAAATAGTGTCAGACTTTATTTTTTGGCTTCCAAAATCACTGCAGATGGTGACTGCAGCCATGAAATTAAAAGATGCTAGCTCCTTGGAAGCAAAGTTATGACCAACCTAGATAGTATATTCAAAAGCAGAGACATTACTTTGCCAACAAAGGTCCATCTAGTCAAGACTATGGTTTTTCCAGTAGTCCTGTATGGATGTGAGAGTTGGACTGTGAAGAAAGCTGAGCGCCAAAGAATTGATGCTTTTGAACTGTGGTGTTGGAGAAGACTCTTGAGAGTCCCTTGGACTGCAAGGAGATCCAACCAGTCCATTCTAAAGGAGATCAGTCCTGCGTGTTCTTTGGAAGGAATGATGCCAAAGCTGAAACTCCAACACTTTGGCCACCTCATGCAAAGAGTTGACTCATTGAAAAAGACTCTGATGCTGGGAGGGATTGGGGGCAGGAGGAGAAGGGGACGACAGAGGATGAGGTGGCTAGATGGCATCACCGACTCGATGGATATGAGTTTGAGTGAACTCCAGGAGTTGGTGATGGACAGGGAGGCCTGGCGTGTTGCGATTCATGGGGTCACAAAGAGTTGGACATGACTGAGTGACTGAACTGAACTGAATGAAATGTAAAAAGAAACATGAGCACAGAGAAAACAGAATTGACAACACTGATATAGAAGTAGAATTTAAGACAGATCATTAAATCAAATAATTTTACATTGTCACAGATAAAACCAACTGAACTTGCCACAGAATTATTTATTTTTATGGGTTTCATTTGTTTGTTGAGGGGTGTGCTAAAGAATCATTCTAGGATTTATTTATTCAGTCCAATGCTTTCTGAGCAAAACAATCTGAATATTCATTTGCCGACTATGATAACAAATTACGTAATGTAAAAAAAAACTATTTATATACACATATTGACAGAAACACAATTGCCAGGGATATATCAATAGATCCATGATGCACCAATAAACAGTTTTAAACAATAATGGTAACATCTTGTGTTGAGTCTGCTTCTGGGTAGGACGTAGAAAGTTGCAAGAGCTTCTCACTCTCCCCCTAACAACTGAAACAATCTGGATAAACTACAAAACCATAGTTTTTTGGAGCCTGTCAAGGAACACTGGATGCAAAGTAAGCTCAACCATCAAACATGACAAGCTATTTGAGGGAGATAAGATACCTACAGCTTCTCTCACTTCTGGTCTCTGGTAGTGTCAGGAGGAGGAAGAATCCTCCATAGTTGTGGATAAAAAGAAACCAGTTGAAACTGTAAAAGCCCTTTTAACAACTGTGTGTGGACTGGAATCACTGGAATTCCAAGGAGTGCCAGCCTCAAACTCAGTCTATTCCCAGCACTGCTTCCCCACAGACTTCACTGGGTTTTCACAGCAATATGCCAAAGGATGAGATGCCAAACAGGAGATCTGAGAGAGACATCACCTGAAGTATGTGGGCCCACCAAGTTCAAGGCAGCCAATCTGCGAAGGCAGAGTGAGAGCAGAGCAGGAAAGCTGAGAAAATCAATACAAGGTACACCGGATTGCCAGCTTCCAAGAGATGGAGGCAGGGAAGGGTGGCTGAGAGAAACTGTTCTAGGAATACCTTTCCATACAGGTATAAAAAGCCTGGAGCAAAAGCAGAGAGCAAAGAAAATGCCTCATAACTCAGAATCCTGATAACCTGTAATGCAATACGAGAGACCACCTATGGCTCAGAAAACTGGTCACCCAGCTGAAAAGAACAAAGAATTCTCCAGAATCATAGCAGTACTCAGATCCCCAAGGCCTAGTGAAGGGAAAGCCCTGATTACACTGTCAAAACAGTTTCATCTATTTGTCACTCAAAGAAAGATGGAAAAAAACTCAGCCCCAATTTCACAAATTTTAACTCAGCTCCTCAATTTTAATGTCCCTACCTGGAGGTAAATATTCTTTACTTCACTCTCTGTTATTTTATACAAATCACAAAACATCTGAACAATCAGAAAAATATAATTTATGATCAAAAGAAGAAATAATTAATAGAAGCAAATAGTAAGCTCTGATCCAAATTTTAAATTTTTCAGGCAATGATTTTAGAATAACTATGAAAGTAATGCTAAAGGACCTAGTGAAGTGAAGTGAAACTCCAAGTCGCTCAGCTGTGTCCGACTCTTTGCAACCCCATGGACTACACAGTCCATAGAATTCTGTAGGCCAAAATACTAGAGTGGGTAACCTTTTCCTTCTCCAGGGGACCTTCCCAATCCAGGGATTGAACCCGGGTCTCCCACATTGCAGGCGGATTCTTTACCAGCTGAGCCACAAGGGAAGCCCAAAGGACCTAGTAAGAAGGTGGAAAACATAATGAGATGAGTAATTTCCAGAGACATAGAAATGGTAACAGAATCAAATGGAAATGTTGGAAACTAAAAACCACATTACAAACAAAGGACTCAATAGATGGCCTTAATGGCAGGCTGGACTCAGCAAAGAAAAAAAATCAGCAAACTTACAGACAGGGCAATAGAAATTTTCAGATGGGAACCAAAGGAAAAATGAGCGAAAAGAACAATACAAAGAATTTGAGACCCATCTGTGAGGCAATATCAAATATCTAGTATCTTAATATATGTGTAATTGGAGTCCCAGAAGGAGAGTGAAAAAAAGGAAAGAGCAGAAAATTATTCAGGCAGATAATGGTCAGTGAACTTCCAAACTCACAAATCCAAGAAACCCAGCAAATCTCAAGTAGGACAGATTAAAAGAAAACCACACCTCGGCACATCATGATCAAACTACTGAAAATCAAAAATTTCAGTAAATTTTGAGAGTAACCAGCGAAATAAGGACATATTAGTTCTCACCAGAAACCATGTAAGGCAAAAGGCAATGAATGGAATATCTCTTTTAACGCTGAAAGGAAAAAAAACTGTTAACCTGAAATACTATACCCAATACCAAGTTGCTTCAAAAGTGAAGTCAAAATGATGGTGTTTCCAGCACGTAGGAACTTTAAAAACTTGTCTCCAGTACACTTGCACTACAAGAAATGCTAAGAAGACTTTCCAAACTTAAAGAGTTATATCTTTCTGAAGGGAAACAACATACCAGATTGAACCCCAGATTTGCAGGAAGGAATGAAGACCAACAAGAAGGGTAAACATCAGTGCAAATAGTTAATATAAAAGACTTTGTAGTAATGTATATAGTGCATGCATGCATGTATATAATATTCTAAAATAATTTTTGATCATTTAAACCAAAAATAATAATATGCATTGTGGGTATTATAACATAATACAATGAGAACACAAAATATAGGCTGGAACAAATGAAATTCTTACATAGCTCATGAAGGATGTATTATTAGACGGCATGAGCAAGCACTACAAGAAATCTAACAGAGATATAAAAAGTCAATATAAGAAATAAAACAGAATATTAAATATTATTACACAGTTCTCACACCCCAAAAATGGGCAGAAAATGGAGGGAGGGGAGACAGGCGTATCAGTCAAACAGTATAAAGTTTCAACTAAGATAAGTAAGTCCCAAAGATCTAATGTATGGTGGTGGTTTAGTCGCTAAGTCGTGTCCAACTCTTGCGACCCCGTGGACTGTAGCCTGCCAGCCTCCTCTGTCCATGGGGATTCTCTCGGCAAGAATACTGGAGTGGGTTGCCAGCTCCTTCTCCAGGGGCTTCCCGACCCAGGAATTGAACCCAGGTCTCCTGCATTGTAGGCAGATTCTTTACCAACTGAGCTATGAGGGAAGCTATCGTATAGCATAGTCTACAGTTGATAATACTCTATTGTATTCTTCAAAGTTTACTAAGAGTACAGATCTTAAGTGTTCTTATAAAAAAAAATAAAAGCAATAAAAACAGAAGTACACATAAAAAAAAGCAAAGAGAAAGTAGGAGAAAGTGTTTGGAGGTGATGGATAGGACTAAGGCACTGATTATGGTGATGATTTTATAGACATGCACTTATCTCCAATTCTTGAAGTGTGTACATTAAATAAGACAGTTTTTTTGTACATCAAATTCCTATAAAGTGTTAGGGACAAAAAAATTGAAAGAATAAAGAGTTAATGTGATGGATAATAACCAATTCAATTGGGAAACATAAATCCAATCATATGATAATGACAATGAATGAAAATGGATTAAATATAGCAATTAAGGGTCATTTGACAGACTGAATACAGAAGCAAGATGAAATATATAGTTAAATATAAAGACACAGGTTGAAAGCAAAAGAGTGGAACATACCATACAAATTTTAATCATGACAGAATTGTGTGTTAGTCACTTAGTCGTATCCAACTCTTTGTGACCCCATGGACTGTAGCCCGCCAGGCTCCTCTGTCCACAGGATTCTCCAGACAAGAATACTGGAGTGGGTTGCCATTCCCTTTTCCAGGGGATCTTCCTGACTCAGGAATCAAACCTGAGTCTCCTGCATAGCAGGCAAATTCTTTACTGTCTGAGCCACCAAGGTTGGTATGGCTATATACCTATCAAAGTAGCTTTTAAGTAAAAGAGCAAAACCAATACAGTATTGTAAAGTAAAATAAACTAAAAATAAAAAAATTTTTTAAAAGAGTATTACTAGAGTTTTAAGACAAAGAATACTGACTCTTTGAGTCAAAGAGTATTACTTTAAGTCAAAGAGCATTACTAAATAGGATCCCTTCTTAATAATAAAAGGATTAATTCGTCAAGAAAACAAATGCATGCAACTCATAAGTGATCTTCAAAACACATTTTTTTTTAAATCAAAGAAACCAGGGACTTCTCTGGTGGTCCAGTGGCTAAGATACCCCACTCTCAATGCAAGGGGCCCAGGTTATATCCTTGGGCCAGTTCAGGGAACTAGATCCCACATGTTGCAACTAAAGATCCTGCAGGCTGCAACTAAGACTCAGCTCAGGCAAATAAAAAAAACATTTTTTAATAAAAGAAACTAAAGGGAGGATAGGCAAAGCCACAGAGATAGTAGAAGGTTTTTTAACATCCTTCTTTCAATAACTGACAGGAAAAAATACCAGTAATAATACAAATGATTAAAACAATATGATCAATTAGCTTTACCTAATTAACCTCAGATATGCAGATGACACCACCCTTATGGCAGAAAGTGAAGAGGAACTAAAAAGCCTCTTGATGAAAGTGAAAGAGGAGAGTGAAATTTGGCTTAAAGCTCAACATTCAGAAAACAAAGATCATGGCATCTGGTACTATCACTTCATGGGAAATAGATGGGGAAACAGTGGAAACAGTGTCAGACTTTATTTTGGGGGGCTCCAAAATCACTGCAGATGGTGACTGCAGCCATGAAATTAAAAGACACTTACTCCTTGGAAGAAAAGTTATGACCAACCTAGATAGCATATTCAAAAGCAGAGATACTACTTTGCCAACAAAGGTCCGTCTAGTCAAGGCTATGGTTTTTCCAGTGGTCATGTATGGATGTGAGAGTTGGACTGTGAAGAAAGCTGAGTGCAAAAGAATTGATGCTTTTGAACTGTGATGTTGGAGAAGACTCTTGAGAGTCCCTTGGACTGCAAGGAGATCCAACCAGTCCATTCTGAAGGAGACCAGTCCTAGGTGTTCATTGGAAGGACTGATGCTGAGGCTGAAACTCCAGTACTTTGGCCACCTCATGCGAAGAGCTGACTCATTGGAAAAGACTCTGATGCTGGGAGGGATTGAGGGCAGGAGGAGAAGGGGACGACAGAGGATGTAGATGGCTGGATGACATCACCAACTCAATGGACTTGAGTTTGGGTGAACTCCGGGAGTTGGTGATGGACAGGGAGGCCTGGCGACTCATGGGGTCGCAAAGAGTCAGACACGACTAAGCGACTGAACCGAACTGAATTAACCTTTTTAGGACACCAAGTAGGCCATAAACTGGGCAGTAAGTAAGTCTCCATGAATATCAAAGGATTGAAATAGTACACAGCAGGGACTTCTCTGGTGATACAGTGGATAAGAATCTGTCTGCTAATGCAGGGGACACAGATTCAATTCCTGGTCTGGAAAGATTCTACATGCCTTGGGCAACTAAACCTGTTCCGCACAACTACTAAGCCTGCGCTCTAGAGCCTGAAAGCTGCAACTACTGGAGCCCATTCACCTAGAGCCTACACTCTGCAACGAAGAGGCCACTGCAGTGAGAACACCAAGCAGCACAACTAGGGAGGAGCCCCCACTTGCCGCAACTAGAGAAAACCCGCTTGCGGCAACGAAGACCCAGCAGAGCCAGTCTATCTGTATGGCTGACTCACTTTACTATACAGAAGAAACCAACACAACACTGTAAATGAACTACACCCCAATAAAAATTAACTAAAAAGAAGAAATATTACACAGTGTATTTTCTAACCTTAACTGTTCTGTTGACTTACTTGATGGCTCTTAAAAAACACACAGTGCATGCACATTCTTTTGGAGTTTATGTAAAAGTTATAAAACTGATAAAATGCTAATTAACAAAAACAAATTGCCTAGTAAATTTTTTTTCATTTCAATGAATGTATTTCCAAAGATTACATAATCTTTGTATTTTCAGATGATTTATGATGTCAAGAACTTCCCAGTTGGCTTGGAGGTAAAGAATCCGCCTGACAAAGCAGAAGCTACAGGAGATGTGGATTCTATCCCTGGGTCAGAGGGCCCCCTGGAGTAGGAAATGGCAGCCCACTGCAATATTCTTGCTTGAAAAATTCCCTGGACGGAGAAACCTGACTGGCTACAGTCCATGGGGTCGCAAAGAGTCAGACATGCCTAGTAAAATTTTGCTCAGAAAAATTTTCAATCCATCTTCTGTGATCTCAAATGATAAAATCAAAAATTCAAAGTTTTATACTAAAACAATTATTTTTAAAACCCTAATCAGCTGGATATTTTAAAAAATACCCTTTAAAGTAGCAATGGTTTAAGAAGAAATTTAAGAATATAATGGCAGGCTATTTTGAGAAAAACAATAATGAGATCACTTTTGAAACCAACTGCTCAAAGATGAGATAAAAAAGGAGGAGAGATGAACAGGTAGAGCACAGAGGATTTTTAACTTCTTTTTTTGAAGGGTAATTGCTTTACAGAATTTTGCTGTTTTCTGTCAAACCTCAACATGAATCAATCATAGATACACATATATCCCTTCCCCTTTGAACCTCCCTCCCGTCTCCCTCCCCATCCCATCCCTCTAGGTTGATACAGAGCCCCTGTTTGCATTTCCTAAGCCATACAGCAAATTCCTGTTGGCTATCTATGTTACATATGGTAATGTAAGTTTCCATGTTATTCTCTCCATACATCGCACCCTCTCCTCCCCTCTCCCCATGTCCATAAGACTATTCTCTATGTCTGTTTCTCCACTGCTGCCCTGCAAATTAATTCTTCAGTGCCACTTTTCCAGATTCCATATATATGTGCATTAAAATATTATATTTCTCTTTCTGACTCACTTCACTCGCTAGGTTCATCCACCTCATCAGAACTGACTCAAATGTGTTCCTTTCTATGGCTAATACTCCATTGTGTACACATATCACAGCTTCTTTATCCATTCATCTGTCTGGACATCTAGGTTGCTTCCATGTTCTGTTCAGTCGCTCAGTCGTGTCCAACTCTTTGTGACCCCATGAATCGCAGCACGCCAGGCCTCCCTGTCCATCACCACCTCCCGGAGTTCACTCAGACTCATGTCCATCGAGTCAGTGATGCCATCCAGCCATCTCATCCTCTGTCATCCCCTTCTCCTCCTGTCCCCAATCCCTCCCAGAATCAGAGTCTTTTCCAATGAGTCAACTCTTCGCATGAGGTGGCCAAAGTACTGGAGTTTCAGCTTCAGCATCATTCCCTCCAAAGAAATCCCAGCGCTGATCTCCTTCAGAATGGATTGGTTGGATCTCCTTGCAGTCCAAGGGACTCTCAAGAGTCTTCTCCAACACCTCAGTTCAAAAGCATCAATTCTTTTGCACTCAGCCTTCTTCACAGTCCAACTCTCACATCCATACATGACCACTGGAAAACCCACAGCCTTGACTAGATGGACCTTAGTCGGCAAAGTAATGTCTCTGCTTTTGAATATGCTATCTAGTTGATCATAAGTTTTCTTCCAAGGAGTAAGCGTCTTTTAATTTCATGGCTGCAGTCACCATCTGCAGTGATTTTGAAGCCCAAAAAAATAAAGTCTGACACTTTCCACTGTTTCCCCATCTATTTGCCATGAAGTGATGGGACCAGATGCCATGATCTTTGTTTTCTGAATGTTGAGCTTTAAGCCAACTTTTTCACTCTCCTCTTTCACTTTCATCAAGAGGCTTTTTAGTTCCTCTTCACTTTCTGCCATAAGAGTGGTGTCATCTACATATCTGAGATTATTGATATTTCTCATATTCTAGCTCTGTAAATAGTGTTGCAGTGAACAATGGGATACATGTGTCTTTTTAAATTTTGGTTTCCTCAGGGTATATGCCTAGGAGTGGGATTGCTGGGTCATATGGTGGTTTTATTCCCAGTTTTTTAAGGAATCTCCATCTTCCATGATGGCTGTATCAATTTACATTCCCCCCAACAGTGTAAGAGCGTTCCCTTTTCTCCAATCCCTCTCTCCAGCATTTATTATTTGTGGACTTTTTGATGATGGCCATTCTGACCAGTGTGAGGTGATATCTCATTGTAGTTTTGATTTGCATTTCTCTAATAATGAGCGATGTTGAGCACCTTTTCAGGTGTTTGTTAGCCATCTGTATGTCTTCTTTGGAAAAATGTCTGTTTAGGTCTTTTCCCCATTTTTTGATTGGGTTGTTTGTTTTTCTGGTGTTGAGTTGTATGAGCTGCTTGTATATTTTGGAAATTAACCCTTTGTCAGTTGTTTCATTTGCTATTATTTTTGCCCATTCTGAGGGTTGTCTTTTCACCTTGCTTACAGTTTCTTTTGCTGGAGCACAGAGGATTTCAGGGCCGTGAAAACGCTCTCTGATACTATACGGACGGATGCACGTCATTTTGCATTCGTCCAAACCCATTCTATATATAGAATGTATGACCCTAAAAGTGAAGCCTAATGTAAACTGTGGTCTTCGGGTCATTGTGATGTGCCAATGTAGGCTTGACAATGTAACAAGCATACCACTCTGGTGGGGGACGTTGATAATGGGGGAGCAATGTATGTGGGGGGAGGGGAGTTTATGGGAAATCTCTATACCTTCCAATCAATTTCACTGTGAACATAAAACTGCTCTAAGATATAAAGTCTGCTTTAAAAAAAAATAGTTAAACTCAGAGGAAACATCATAGCCTTGTGCTGCTTTAGTCACTAAGTTGTGTCCAACCTTTTGCTACCCACGGGCTGTTGCCCACCAGGCTCCTCTGTCCATGGCATTTCCCAGGCAAGAATACTGGAGTGGGTAGCCATTTCCTTCTCCAGGGGATCTTCCTGACCCAGGGATCAAATCCAGGTCTCCTCTATTGCAGGCAGATTCTTTACCAACTGAGCCACCAGGGAAGCCCATCATAACCATAAATATTCTTTTTATATAAAAAATTTAACAAAGAAAATTATCTTAAAATGAATACAGAAGCAGAAAAAATAAGTTAGTAAAAAAATGAATTAACAAAAAACCTGGTTCTTTGACAAGAAACAAAATTGAAAAACATTTGGCAAATATAATAAAGAAAACAGCTTTAACAAAAAAATTAATAAATTGGATATGAGGAAGTGATAAACATCAGAGATAAAGGTACAAAGGTGATTAAAACTATTCACAATCTTATGGTAATAAATTTGGAAATGACCACCAAAAAATGCTTGTCATAGTAAATATAAATAATCAGTGCTTTTGGAATGCAAATCAATGCAATTAGATTTAGAAGGCTTGAAAAGAACAAGATCTGAGAAAGTTATGTGGGAACCACCATCAAAGCAGACCTGGAACTCTGATGGATTTCCTGGCAGATTTCTTTAAATTGTCAATGTGTGATTAACCCCTATGTTATATAAACTTTTTCATAAAGCACAAAAAAAGTGGAAGGAAAGTCATTTAATTTACTTAATAAATCACATAACCTTGACACCAAAATCAAATGAAGGTGAAAAGAAAACAGGTAAGGGGAGGGCAGAGAATCTTTGGCACAGGGGAGCAGGGCTCCATGCAGATCGATGATCAATGGTGCTAGGCAGGGAGAGGAAATGCCAAGGTACACCCACAGGGTGGACACAGGAAGACATGACTCACTTCCATTTCTGAACGTCTCCACATAGAAAGAAATTAAGAAATGCCAAAACAAGTTTTCAAATATAACAACATTTGACAAACACTTTAAATACTTATAAAAATATAAACAAATGCAACACTATTAAAGCATCATGTAAAGATAATGCCAAGAGTAAATGTGACGCTTTTAAGGAAGTGAGATCCTTCTAGCTAGCACACCCTCGGCGCCCCCCCTCCCCACACACACACAGACGGACTAATGCTAAGAGCAGAGTTTGCAAGAAGCAGCAGAAACAGAAACTTTATCAACATTTCTGGTAACAATGCTTTATGTTCCTGCCTCTTGACTGTGAGGCACCATGAAGGGTATAACTTGGTTGTCAATAGCATTATTGTAACAGAGAAGAACAAATCTGACTCCATATTCAGTTCAGTCGCTCAGTCGTGTCCGACTCTTTCGACCCCATCAATCGCAGCACGCCAGGCCTCCCTGTCCATCACCAGCTCCCGGAGTTCAGTCAGACTCACATCCATCGAGTCCATGATGCCATCCACCCGTCTCATCCTCTGTCGTCCCCTTCTCCTGCCCCCAATCCCTCCCAGCATCAGAGTCTTTTCCAATGAAGCAACACTTTGCATGAGGCGGCCAAAGTACTGGACTCCATATTAGATGTTTCCTTTACTTTAACCTTTGTATTCTGTGCTTTTTCTATTGCCTGAAATATACAGGATAGTCCATTCTCAAGGCCCTGATCTTTTAAGGCATAACATTTTCCCATTCATAGAGATAAAAAGTTGCAGAACAGAGAATAACACTTGTATTCAGTTCAGTTCAGTCCAGTCACTCAGTCGTGTCCGACTCTGTGCAACCCCATGAACTGCAGCACTCCAGGCCTCCCTGTCCATCACCAACTCCCGGAGTTCACTCAGACTCATGTCCATCGAGCTGTGATGCCATCTAGCCATCTCATCCTCTGTCATCCACTTCTCCTGCCCCCAATCCCTCCCAGCATCAGTCTTTTCCAATGAGTCAAGTTTTCACATGAGGTGGCCAAAGTACTGGAGTTTCAGCTTTAGCATCATTCCTTCCAAAGAAATCCCAGGACTGATCTCCTTTACAATGGACTGGTTGGATCTCCTTGCAGTCCAAGGGGACTCTCAAGAGTCTTCTCCAACACCACAGTTCAAAAGCATCAGTTCTTTGGTGCTCAGCCTTCTTCACAGTCCAACTCTCACATCCATACATGACTACTGGAAAAACCATAGCCTTGATTAGATGGATCTTTGTTGGCAAAGTAGTATCTCTGCTTTGAATATGCTATCTAGGTTGGTCATAAGTTTCCTTCCAAGGAGTAAGCATCCTTTAATTTCATGGCTGCAGTCACCATCTGCAGTGATTTTGCAGCCCCAAAAATAAAGTCTGACACTGTTTCTACTGTTTCCCATGAAGTGATGGGACCAGATGCCTATGGTTGGAGGTTTATAGGAACACTGTGACCAGACCTATGGGAACAGCTGCAGGAACAGAGGATTCCCACAACCAGGAAGTCTTCAACAATGAGCCACAACCTTCTCCCTTTTTAGTATGAAAAAAGCCTGAATCTTAACTCGGGTAAGATGATTCTTTGGGACACTGACCACCATCTTCTCTGTCTGCTTGTTTTCTGAATAAATTCACAATTCCTTCCCCCAACAAGTTATCTCTCCATTTATTGACTTATGCGGTGAGCAGTTTAAGCTTGGACTCAGTAACGTGATCATTTATGATGAAATACTATCAGAACAAAGTAGTCATTTTTATATGATTATCCTTATTGTATGCTATTACCACCAAAGTTCTAATCATGAAATCTGCAGAAAGAGATGTTGCCAACCTACCTTATTCATCTCTGGCAGGGAATACCTTCCATGCCTCAGTTTCTGCTTCCCAGACCTGTAGAAAGCCTAGGGCCAGGTCCAGATTGACCAGGAGAGCCTAGTGTTAAGCCCAGAGCCCCTGTTGCCTTCTTCCCTCAGGTGCTGTGCTTATTCTGTCCCACTGCTCCCAACTCCTTTGTCACATTATAATTTTTAATAATTTTTTATTTTTAAAATTAATTTATTTATTTTAATTGGAGGCTAATTACTTATGATATTATAGTGGTTTTTGCCATACATTGACATGAATCAGCGGAGAAGGCAATGGCACCCCACTCCAGTACTCCTGCCTGGAAAACCCCATGGATGGAGGAGCCTGGTAGGCTGCAGTCCATGAGGTCGCTAAGAGTTGGACACGACTGAGCAACTTCACTTTGACTTTTCACTTTCATGCATTGGAGAAGGAAATGGCAACCCACTCCAATATTCTTGCCTGGAGAATCCCAGGGACAGGGGAGCCTGGTGGGCTGCCGTCTATGGGGTCACACAGAGTTGGACACGACTGAAGTGACTTAGCAGCAGCAGCAGCAGACATGAATCAGCCATGGGTGTACCTGTGTCCCCCATCCTGAACCCTCCTCCCACCTCCCTCCCCATCCCATCCTTCAGGGTCATCCCAGTGTACCAGCCCTGAGCGTCCTGTCTCATGCATTGAACCTGGACTGGCGATCGATTTCACACATGGTAATATACACGTTTCAATGCTATTCTCTCAAATCATCCCACTCTCGCCTTGTCCCACAGAGTCCAAAAGTCTGTTCTCTACATCTGTGTCTCTTTTGCTGTCTCGCATGTAGGGTCATCATTACCACATTTCTAAATTCCATATATATGCATTAATATACTGTATTGGTGTTTTTCTTTCTGATTTACTTCACTCTGTATAATAGGCTCCAGCAAAGAGACTCAGATGTCTCTCTGCCTCATTTGGCAAACTGGCCTCCTTCACAACTGCATGTGGGTTCCAGCCAATTGGACATTAACAGAGGTGTGTGCAATTTCTAGGTGTTAAGAAAGGAGGAGATAAGCCCATATCTTCCCCTTTTCTCCTTCCTGCTGGCTGAAATGCAGAGCAAGTACTAGAGCTGAAGCAGCCATCACAGGCACTAGGTAAACTTGTCAAACAGAGCACAGCACAATGGAACAGTAAGATATACGAGCCCAGGGGGCTGGGCCTTAGGGTGACCTTAGGGTGAGCACAGTTTCCCCAAAGGCTGGGTGAATCTGGGCCAGCAAAGAGGAGAAGAGGCTGGAAGGTGGAGGCACAGCCCTGGCCTCCTCAGAGGCAGCTGTCTCCTGCCTGATGGGAAAGGTATCCGGGTTCCTCTTTGCCAAGTTTCCTCCTATCAAGCACTGCCTGAGATGCCCACCTCCTAAAGTTGCAAATCAGCTGTCACCTGCTCTGCATAACCAGATGCCATTCTTCTTTGCATCGGCTAGACCTCCTACCCACTTTCAGCTTGTAGAAAGATGCCAGAGAAATTAGGCTGGTGTCAAGCTGGGTACAATTAACACCCCTTCCTGCCTTTATCCTGGATTAGTTTAATAACTGTCTTTGCAGGTCTTATTCAGAGCTCCTCACAATTGCTGCCAAACACCTCCTTGGCTCTACATGCAAGAGAATCAAAAGCAGCTGTGTCTCAGGAGTCCATGTGTGAGTAATCCATGTAGGATGAACATGCCTGAGAATCCCTTTTAGACAAGGAGCCCCGTTCACTGGTGTAGGGACCCCACCTGACACCCTCAGGAGCATCCTCCCAGCCTTGGACCCCTGATTCCTGCCTCCTTACCCACAGGTGGTCCATCCAGGTGGAAGCTCCTACTGTTCTTTCCAGAGCTGAGAGAGAGAAATGGGACTCCACTCCTCTTTAAGATGACTGGCAGGTCTGGGGAGGAAGCAAGGGGCTGCAGCTGCACAGACCTCCCCCAGCGAGGTCTTGATGAACTCTGGGGAGAAGGAGCAAGAAAAATCCAGGGCAAGTAAAGAGAGAGGACGAAGATGTACTCTAAAGACTCTTCTGAGTCTTCTCTGAAAATTGCTCTGAGCCTGTGTTTCCCCATCAATGGTGAGTTGGTTGTACAATGACCTGCAAGTAGCTAAATCTTCAGTCCCCTTAAAATCTATATACAGTTGGCTCCACTTCTTCTCCCATGACTCTCAGGTATTCAGAGAGGTCACACACTCATTTAGGGGCTTCACTTGTCACATCATTTCTGCCACTCCCCTTGAAATCTTGGACTCACATCCTTCTGACCAAGATGTGACAATCACACCATCCTTGACTTATGCAAACTCAGGTTGGCACTAGACGTACCTGCCCATCAGGGCATAAGCACTGACCATCAGAGCTGTTAACACTGGGGCGACCCCACCATGGCTACCAGATGAACAAAAGCAAGCAAGGCAGAGAGTTCCCACAGGCACACACACTTTACAAATTGTTGAAAGCTGAGAAGAGAGGTCATTTGTATACCAAATAATCTTAGATCATCATTCTTACTCAAAACGTTACTTTGGTGACACCCCCATCAGGGCCCCCACCTCTCATGCTTTTCACTCACATCAGACACCATGAGATGTCTCCCTAACAGCCACCTCCTGACTTTCTCCAGGTAACGAAACCTCATTTTTATTCAAGTTTGGGGGCTGTGCTCTCCAAAGGTGAGCCCTCCCACAGGACCAGTGGACGAACCACAATGAGCCTGACTGATCCTGACAATCCCACTGATGTTGGTCAGGGACAGGTAAAGGTATGGACACATGAAAACAGGGAAATCAGAGCTAGCCAGGGGTAGCCTCCTAGAAGCTTCTTGGAAAATAAGTTCTTTCTTGGTAAAAATTATAAGATACGAGAGGAAACACTCTCTCCTGATCCCCTTCTGCCCTGCCTTCAAATGCAGTGGCAAGAGGACTGTCTGCCCAGAGCTGGACAGATGTCACACCACCAGAAGGGAGGGTCCCCAGGCTGAGGACAGCGGGGAAGAGCCTGGGTCCTCCGGAACCACTGACCTCAGACCCCTTCTCATGGGAGACTGTTTCCCCTCCCACGTTCCAGCCACTTTAGGAAACCTCCTGCTTCTTGTGGCTGCATGGTCTTTCACCAACTCACAGGTCCTTCCCTTCACCTCTGAGATCAAGTTCTCATTTTCTTCTGAAGTCTAGTTTTAAAAGATCTTTCACTGCTTGGGTCTCTCGCAAAACCATGCCTTTCATAGTGTCATTTTGTGTCCCAAAAAAGTTTAGTCAAGATATTTTCCCAAACAAAGACAATTCTCTCCCTAAGAAGAATTCTGGTGCAGCCTTGAGTGGGCTTTTTGTCTACAACAGAGCAGCTCTCTCATTCAGGGATCTCTAAGAGATAACAGCCTCCACAAATCATGGGATGCCCTGTTGTCCTCTGTTGATTTCACACTTAATGGTTGTAGAACCCAGAGTAAAGTTCAAGTCATTGCAGTCTCGGAAAACCCACACTCCCACCCACAGGGACCCCTTCTAAACCTTGATTCCTGGAGGAGCTGGACCTTGGAACAAGGGCCTCTTCCACTCTCACGCCAGGCTTTCTTTCCCACCCTCATTTCCCAGTTCTGCTACTGACACAGCCTTCTCCTCTCAGCAAACTACTTAGTTCCCCCTGTTCTTCCCAACCCAGCATCCTTCTCATACAACCATGCCCTCTTCTCTTCTTTCTCCCTTTGTTGTCCAATTCCTCAACATCCCACATGAACCCACCCTTCCCAGTCTCCACTCCAAGCACCTGCCTGATATGCAACAAACACTTCTGCAGCCCCCATGGTTGCCAGCTGCTGTATCAGGCTGGGGAACCAGTTGTAATCAAGACAGTCCTGGACTTCCCTGGTGGCACAATGGATAAGAATCTGCCTGCCAATACAAGGGACATGAGTTTGATCCCTCGACTGGGAAGATTTCACATGCCACACAACAACCGAACCTGCACAGCACAACACAGGTTCAGTAGTTCACAGAGCCTGCGAGCAGCAGCTACTGAAGCCAGCACGCCCGAGGGCCCACGAGCCACAGCCGATGAGCCCCTGCTGCAACTACTGAAGCATGTGTGCCTAGAGCGCTGCAACAAGAGAAGCCACCGCAGTGACAGGCCCATGCACCACAAGTAGAGAGTGCCCCTACTGGCCACAACCAGAGAAAGCCCAGGAGCAGCAACGAAGACTCAGTATAGCCAAAAATAAATTTAAAAAAATTTTAAATACCCTGCTTTCCAACAACGGACAGATGTCAGTCTGGAAACACGGACTTAAACTACACATTAGACCAGATGGATTTAGCAGACTTTCACGGAACTTTCCATTCAAAGGCAGCAGAGTATGCATTATTCTCAAGGGCACATGGAACATATTCCAGGAAAAAATTATATGTTAGGCCACAAAGCAAGTCTTAATACATTTAAGAAGACTAAAATTGTATCAAGCCTGGGACTCATGCAGCAGCAGGAAGGAGCAGAACAAGTGACGGGTGCCCTTGCTCCCCTGGGAGGAGGGGAAGCTGGCTCCTTAAATAAGGTGATGGTGGGCATGGATCGTGGCTCCCACTGGAGGCCTGGCTTAGGTGGCTGCCCACCTGCTTGATGGTGCTCTGTGTAGAGGTCACTGCACAGTACCCCCTGCTTTTGCTCCCAGCCCCTTAAAGTGGCAGTTGGTTTGTGGCCTTTCTATATCTTATTGTTCATAAATGCCCTGATTGTGCCTGAGTGTAGTTATTTTTAGTCCTGTATAGTTTCTCTGCTGGAGGAGATGTCTGTTCAGCTGTAAGCACTGCAGTAAAGGATCCTGGGTCCCAGGTCTCATCCTAGTTTACCCAAGAAGTGGGCTTGGAGTGACCCCAGGATGGAGCAGTGCAGAAAAAGGGTGGGAAACAGGGGAGGAGGGGAACCAGCCTGAGGACTTGTCAGCAAGTCGCCTTAGGTGGACACTGGGACCCAGTTTTATCAGTGCCCACCCGAGCGTGAAGGGGAAGCCGTCCCACAGTCGCTCCAGTGGCCACGGGTCCAAGAAGCCTCTGAGGCACTGATGCTTCCGGACGGCACACCTGGGGGTGCCAAGGCTTAGGAGAGCCCCAGGGCAGCGATCTAGAGGCCAGGGGAGGCGCTGACAGGATGCACCTGCACCAGCTGGCGTTCATCAGAGGAGGGGAAGAGGCTCACGCGTGCCCCCGGACGCCCCAGCGCATGCACTGTCTTGGGCGTTACCCCTCAGCATCCATCTAGGGGACGGAGCGGATGTGTGCTTAACTGAGAGAGGGAGGGAGAGAGGGCATGGAGAGGAGGTGGAACAGAAAGGAACAGAAAGAGGAAAAATGCCTTCATTTATTCTATCAATCCTTCTTAGTCAGCCACATTTCCCCGGCTGCCCCAGGGAAAAAAGTCACAGATTAGAGAGAGAGAGACCTCCAAACGGTTAATTCTCAGCTTTGAGTTTCCAGTGGCCTTAATGAAGTGTAACGGTTTTTCTTCAAGATTAGTTTCACCTGTACTCGATTTTTGCTTTACATTTCTATTTTAAACATAAGCCTAGAATATGATGCCACTTAACCAGCAAAAGGGACTCTGCAGTCGTGATGAAGGGTTCTGAGGTGGCGAGATGATCCTGGATTATCTGGGAGAGGGCAGAGCGTAACCACTAAGGCTTCCCTGCCGGCTCAGATGGTAAAGAATCTGCCTGCGATGCGGGAGACCTGGGTGCGAGGGGTCAGGAAGACCCCCTGGAGAAGGGCATGGCAACCCACTCCAGTATTCTTGCCTGGGAAATCCCATGGACGCAGGAGCCTGGCGGGCTACAGTCCCTGGGGTCACAAAGAGTCGGACACAGCTGAAGCGACTTAGCACACGTGCACGCTCGCAGTAGTGCATTCACAAGGGTCTTCCAGTTAAGGGGGAAGCAGGGTCACAGTCAGAGGAGGAGATGTGACAATAGAAGGGGAGGTCAGAGAGAGTGATGTGAAGATGCCACACTGCCAGGGTGAAGATGCAAGTAGGGGCCCTCACCAAGGATGTCGGCTATCTCTAGAAGCTGGACAGGGGAAGGAAACAAGTTCCTCCCAGGGCCTCCAGAAGGAACACAGCCCTGTTGAATTTGATTTTAGGACATCTGACCTCCAAAACTGTAAATCTGTAGTTTTCTTTTTTTTTTTTTTTTTTGGCCAAGTTGTGTGCATGTGGGATCTTAGCTCCCCAACCAGGGATTGAACCTCCTGCATCGGGAGAGCAGAAGCTTAACCACTGGACCTCCAGGCAAGTCCCAAATCTGTGTAGTTTAAGCCACTACATTGCTGGTCATTCATTACAGCAGCAGCAGGAAAACTGACACAAACCTGGACAAGCATATTTCCTCCTCTGGAAAAGGAGGGTCATCACTGTGTCTCTAACCACTGTTATAAGCATCAAACCAAATGCTGAAAATGCCACGCTTAGAAAAATGAATAATGATAGTTCCGTAAACAATAATTCTTCCTCACTGCCCAGCTTGTCACCTCCACCTGGAAAGCACCTCAGAAAGCATTAAGGAAAACACAACATGGAGTTAAACTCACCAGTGAGGTGGGGAAGCTGGTTTTCATGTAAGGTCACCACTTTACATATGACACCACGGGGGCTCTGGGAAGTTAGGCAAATTGCCCAACGTCAACTGCTCAAGGTAGTGGGAAACAGAATCAAACTGTTTGACTCCTGACCCTTAGTTGGGTGGGTAGTTGACCACAGTCAGGCTTCTCATCTAGGGGCCTTTCCATAGGCAGATGCCACTGCCCCACCCACACGACCGCCAATTCAGGCAGGCAGTGCCCAGGAACCTGCATTTCATCCAGCTCCCTCGGTATTTGCATACAGGCTGGTGGAGTGACCCAAGGTGAGAAATGCTGCCCCACCTGTGTGGCCAGACAGCTGTGAGCTGTCAAATGCTTCCATCTGCTTCCACTTCTTTGAGTATACGGGAAGCCACAGACGCCCTACCATGTTGTTGATTTTTTATTTTGAAAAATTTCAAACATACGGAAAAAGACTACATGGGTGACCACCCACAGACCCAACCACCCAGACTGAAGAACTGCTAGCGTGGCTGCATCTATATTTATAGCCACATAGTTTCCTTTTTGCCTGAACCATCTTAAAGTATGATACAGACAGTGTGACATTTTAAAAGCTGCATCTGAAAATGAAAGCTATTTTCCTACTATCACAAGAATTCATCACACTTCACAAACTGGCTTCTAAAGACATTCTAATGAAGAAGCATGACTTCAGCCTTAAATCAGGAAGTGTCAGTATCACTTTTGAGGTGACTAGTCTAGACAGAGTTTGAGGATTTCCAGGGTGGCATGCTGACAGAGGTTTTCTGTGCCCAGAGGAGCACTGGGTTGAAAGGTTGCCCCTCTCCCTCCCCAGCACCCACTTGCCAACATCGCTGCTCTCCTCCCATATTCTTCGGCCCTTTCAGAAGATTGACAGAACAGCATTCCTCTTCCTCAAAACGACAGATCCTCTTCCTACACCTACAGCTCTCTCTCTCTGTTCTGGGAACCACTTAGACCCAGATAAGACAGGAGATCCCAGTTCCTCCCAGCCCAAAGGTGCTGTACCTGTTGCTTTCCTTTCACCCTGCTCACAATCTTGTAAATATCTCTTTGTAAAACCCTCTTCAATTACCCTACTTCAGGGCATCTTCTCTTTCCCATTGAGACCCTGACTGATAAAGTCACTGGTATCAAGGATGGACCCAGAGGAACATAACTCATGTGAGATTCAAGGATGGTACTGCTCACATCCTGGAGATGGACCGGGATGAACCCTTCACTAGAGGGAAAGAAGGTGCTGGTCACCTTTAAAATACAGTAGCATCATACTTGCTCAAATTATCCCCGGCAGTGGCACTGGAGAAATGCAGGTGGACGGTAAGACGTCGGCAGATGGAGTGGTTTGGCTGTGCTGACAGTGGTGATTACAGGTCTGTGGGGTAGGAGGTCTTCTCTGACAGCCCCGGAGACCACACACAGAGAAGGGACAAGCTGAAGGTCCTGAATGACCAACTCAAAACATGGGTAGAGATCCCCAAGTCCTTCAGGGTAGTCTTGAGGGAGTCACTGACGTCCTATTGGACAGATATTCCCAGGGACTGATTATGAGGGGAACCAGGTGACAGACATGCAATTACATTTTCAACTCCACCAGATTTCTTATCCTTCCCACTGGTTGCAAAAGGTGGATCTCGACTCACAGACTGGGACATAGACGTGGCTGCCACATCACCTCAGGACCATCCCACACCCTTCGTGTGGCCTTCACCCAAGCCCATGATCAGAGTTCTATTCTAGGACAGCCCAGATGAAGACAGACACAGCCTGGAACAGGAGGAGAGGCCCTGTAGGCCAAAAGGTTCATAGGAAACCAGCAGGAATCCATGCAGCATCTTTCAAAGGAAGTTCTAAGGGCACTGAGTGGAGATGGATAAAACATAAAACTGGATCAGAGAGAATTTAATGAAACAGTCATGCTCACTGAAGAGTCAGAATTCCATGTGCTGGTGCGAGCCCCTGGGAGGGGAATCTGAGCTATGCTGGACTCAACAGTGGCTGGCAGAGAAGGAGGACTTCTCCAGCACGCTGAAGGAAAGGAAAATATAGGCTCAGGACATGAGGAATGTTGGCGGGACCTCTTCTGCCCAACATCATAGCCACACCTACCCCCTCCCAGGGAGGCCCAGACCATAGCTCTCTCCACCGGGCCAGAGAATTCCATTGTCAAGTGTTCACAGGCCTCCCTGAGAAGTTCTTCTTGGCTGTTTCCTGGAAGCAGGAAATGACAGTGGGAGAGGCTGTAGTGGAATTAGGCTCCCTGATGCGAATGGCAAAGAAGTGAGATTCCAGCAGAGGAGGGGTCAGGGGGTTTCAAAGCCACAATGCACAGTCATAAGAACTTGGGCTGGAGTGGTCATGGGAACATTTGGGCCTCCAGGGACCTCTGGCCCTGGCTAACGGATCATGGGGTCCCTGGCCTGCAGGAGATGTGCAGACTATTAAGATGCTGCTTGATGGCACTTCCCTGGTGGTCCAGTGATTAAGAATCTGCCTTCCGATGCAGGCAATGTGGGTACGACTGCTGGAACTAAGATCCCACATGCCACAGGGCAGCGAAAGCCAGCACACTGCAACTGCTAAGCCTACAGGCCTCAACTAGAGATTCCACGTGCTGCACCTAAGACCCAAAGCAACCAAATAAACACTGAGAAAAGAAAGATGCTGCTTGACATATATAAGCAGAAAAATTCCGGGTCTAGTGGGCAAAATCACAGTGGAAAAACAAAACTTACCCTGTGTTTGAACCCAAAGGCCCAGGATCCCTTGACTTGGGGGGTGGGGGCAGGGATCTCTGTGAGCAAGCATGTACAATGCAGCCACAGGTCTACTGTGAACCTCCCCTCAATCTGCCCCAAAAGAGACCTGGTGCCACTGAACAGAAGAGGGAGAGGGAACTATCCAGACTTTCCAGGGGCTATTAGGTACTATTAATATTTCTCATCTCACGCTAACTACAGGAGACTCAAATTTCCGCAATAGTCCCACAGTCAGTGTGTGAACTCCTGGAGATCAGGCCTTACAGTGGGTCCCTGAGGGTCTATCCTGTTGTCATTTTCCCAGAATGTATCACAGTAATAAATACATTTCCCAGAATGTATCCTACTATTATTCCCTGAATCTCACTGTGGCTCGCTGACTCATGGAATGAAGCCCATTACGGTAGTAAGGGCCAAAAGGAAACTATCTCCTTTCAAGTGGAACCTCCCCCCAACCCCTGCTACCAAGATAGTGAACCCAAAGAAATATCAAAACTCATTAGAGAACTGCACAGCTTAGTGCAACCATCAAATACTTAAAAGATGCAGGAGTGGTGATTCTGACCACATTAATATTTAACTCACATTTGACTGGTGCAGAAACCAAACAGATCACACAGAATGACTACAGATTATAAAGAGTGGTCATACGGTGATGCCAAGTGCAAACGCAGTTCCAGATGGCTATCTGTACTAGAACAAGGCAAAAACACACTTGGCACCTGATATGAAGCTACTGCTAAGTCACTTCAGTTGTGTCCGACTCTGTGCGACCCCAGAGACGGCAGCCCACCAGGCTCCCCCGTCCCTGGGATTCTCCAGGCAAGAACACTGCAGTGGGTTGCCATTTACTTCTCCAGTGCGTGAAACTGAAAGGTGAAAGTGAAGTCACTCAGTCGTGTCCGATTCTTAGCACTCCATGGACTGCAGCCCACCAGGCTCCTCTGCCCATGGGATTTTCCAGGCAAGAATACTGGAGTGGGGTGCCATTGCCTTCTCCGATATGAAGCTACAGTCCTAGGGAAAGCATGTCTTTGATTCCAAGTAGCTAAGCTAATTGCCTTCACATGGCGGGGACGCCAGAGTCTACTCCACCTGAGGCTTTATGTCAGGGTCATATCAACTTGTTCTCTGTTGTACTATAGTCCACAAGAACTTGATCTAGATGCTCAGAGAACATCACTGCTTTTCATTGGTGTCACTGTGCAAATTGGACCTGGTGAGCAGGAAGTAGAAAATATTTTAGGTGCCTTAGTAAGTCACATGCATTTCAGGGGACTGGAGATAAACCCCATGAAAGTTTGGAGGTGTTTCATACTATGAATTTTCTAGGGACCCAGGGGTCCGAAAAAAGGGTCCCAGGAAAACAACTACTTCTTCTTTATTGACTACACCAAAGCCTTTGATTGTATAGATCAAAACAAACTGTGGGAAATTCTTAAAAGAGATGGGAATACCAGACTACCTTATCTGCCTCCTGAGAAATCTGCATGCAGGTCAAGAAGCAACAGTTAGAACTGGATATGGAACAACAGACTTGTTCCAAATCAGGAAAGGAGTATGTCAAGGCTGCATATTGTCACCCTGCTTACTTAACTTACATGCAGAGTACATTATGGGAAACACCAGGCTGGATGAAGCACAAGCTGGAATCAAGATTGCCAGGAGAAATATCAATAACCTCAGATATGCAAATGACACCTTATGGAAGAAGGCAAAGAACCTCTTGATGAAAGTGAAAGAAGAGTGAAAAAACTGGCTTAAAACTCAACATTCATAAAAGTAACATCATGGCACCCAGTCCCATCACTTCATGGCAAATAGATGGGGAAACAGTGGAAACAGTGGGAAACTTTATTTCTGGGGGCTCCAAAATCACTGCAGATGGGGACTGCAGCCATGAAATTAATAAGACACCTGCTCCTTGGAAGAAAAGTATGATCAACCTAGAGAGCATGTTAAAAAGCAGAGACATTACTTTGCAGTCAAAGGTCCATCTAGTCAAAGCTATGATTTTTCCAGGAGTCATGTATGGATATGAGAGTTGGACCATAAAAAAAGCTGAGCACCGAAGAATTGATGCTTTTGAACTGTGGTGTTGGAGAAGACTCTAGAGAGTCCCTTGGACTGCAAGGAGAGCCAACCAGTCCATCCTAAAGGAAATCAGTCCTGAATATTCATTGGAAGGACTGATGCTGAAACTGAAATTCCAATCCTTTGGTCACTTGAAGAACTGACTCATGGGAAAAGACTCTGATGCTGGGAAAGATTGAAGGCAGGAGAAGGGGACGACAGAGGATGAGATGGTTGGATGGCATCACTGATGCGATGGACATGAGTTTGAGCAAGTTCCAGGAGTTGGTGATAGACACGGAAGCCTGGCATGCTGCAGTCCATGGGGTCACAAAGAGTCAGACACAACTGAGCAACTGAACTGACTGAGGGGTCCAAAAAACGTCAGGAGTGAGTGACAAAGTGCACCTCCTAATACAAAGAAGGAGACATATATTTCCATATTTGGTAGACCTGTGGGTTTGGGGGTTTAACACACACCACACTTGGGTATGCTGCTCTGACCCATTACAAGGGAAATGACTGAAGCACTGATCTACAGTGATTCATGAACAGAGACTAATGGGTTGGCCAACTAGTCAAGAACTTAAACAGAATGAGATTGGAAGAATGGTGATGAGGTGGGCTTGGAAGAGGTATGCAGATATAATCTCCATACAGTACTATTCCCTGAGCTGAATCATCAGTCACCTGGGGACAGGTTGATGACACTGAATCCCCTTCCCACCATGCCCTTTTAGGAACAGATGTGATAGTCTACATAAGTTTTTGCTTTCCATGACCATAACACTCTGCCAGCACCATCATTCCCTCTATACGGAATTATTCACCCTCTAAGAGTGAATAACGCCTTATTCACCATAGATCACATGTTGCCTAAGACCAGAAAAAAATGCTCTTTAAGTGCAAAGAAAATGCAGCAGAGGGTTTATTCCAATACCACCAGTCCATGGCTCACCTTGATGGCTCACCTGTGTGCATCCTGTGTAAAGGTCTTCAGCCCCACGCATGCTCAGACATCTTTTCACCAGCCTCTGAACAGTCAAGAAGTTGCCCAACAAGGCTCTGCTGTGGTCTCAACTGGTTCAAACACTAGCTTGCTTGCTGGAGGGGTACCATGGACTGAATCGGTTTTCCCCAAATCCACATCTCAAAATCCTAACCTCTATGTTATGTTTCAGGTGGGGCCTTTGGGAGGTGATGAGGTCATGAGGGTGAAGCCCTCATGAATGGGATTAATGCCCTTATCAGAAGACTCCCACGAGTTCCATCCTCTCTTCCCACCACGTGAGGTGACGTCAAGAAGTTGGGAGTCAGTAACCTGGAAGAGGCCCTCACCAGAACCTGACCATGCTGGCACCTTGATCTTGGACTTCCAGCCTCCAGAACAACGAGAAATAAATTTACCCAAGTCCGTGGCACTTTGTTAACCACTTTGTTAACCAGTCTGAACGGCCTGAGGCAAGGGTTCTGGAGCCCTGGACTCACTCACGGCAACATCTCAGGAAGAATGTCCCAAATGATGGGCCAACTGGAGTGCTGCAAACGAGCTCCAGGAAGGCCATGCGAGGGGACCCCATCCTCCAGGGCAGCTGGGCAGATCCTGAGCAGCTGAGCCACCTCACTGAAGGCTCCTGGGCGGGCAGCCAGGGGCGCGGAGTCCGATGGCACGCACATGGTCCTGGAGGCACACACGAGTACAGCGCCCCACACCTGCAGCCCACCACCTGGCCCTGGGCTTGGGCAGCCGCCACAGAGTCTGCAGCTGCTGCCCGTGAACGAGGGGCCCGTGCGCTGCTGGAGGACTTTGTGTTCCACGTGCCCAGAGAAGGCCCGTGGGGGTGGGGAGGGGCTCTGGGTAGGCCCAGCTCAACCTCAGCTTCACTTACACTGGACACTTTCATTGTATTTTGAGTGACAGGCCTTTGAGTGGTCTAAGCTAACTGAGGAAGCATCACTCTAAAAAGGCATGTTCACTCTGCCAGTAAGAACTGCTTTATTAAAAAGAGTTGATGGGAACTGAACTAGTTTAATTTAGATTAAACCAGTCAATCTTAAGAGAAATCAACCCTGAATACTCATTGGAAGGATTGATGCTGAAGCTGAAAGTCCAAGATTTTGGTCATCTGATGCAAACAGACAACTCATTGGAAAAGTCCCTGATCCTGGGAAAGACTGAAGGCAGAAGGAGAAGAAGTCAGAGGATGAGATGGCTGAACGGCATCACCAGTGCAATGGATATAAACTTGGGCAAACCTCAGGAGATGGTGAAGGACAGAGAGGCCTGGCGTGCTGTGGTCCATGGGGTCCCAAAGAGTAGGACACAACTGGGCAACCAAACAACAGAAAACTAGTTTGGACTTTAAATTCCAGTCACATCATCCCTGACACACAAGTCACCATTATACATGGCATGAAGAAGGAGCTGTTAAGATTCCTTAAATACTCATCCATATAAAAAGAGAAATACATATATTACATATATTTACTAAATATATTTAAATGTATTCTATTTGTTTACATATAAATATATACATAACTGTAACAGCTCTAAGTATGTGAATGGTGTAAAACATTGTATTACATTCTATCACTTACTACTACGGAAATATCTCCTCCATGCACTGCAGATTGCCATGTAAATAGTGCTATTTTCTTGGGGGCTATGTGGTGGGAAGGGCTGGAAGCTCTGCCCTAACATTTTAGAGGCCCTCATTTCCCTGCCTCGACACCTGCCAGGCCTACAGCAGAGTAGACAAACCACAACCAGGGACTGATCGCTGAATGGAGTCTCCCTAAACACAGCCTCGCCTTTCATAATCATCTCCCTCAAAATAGCAAGAATAGCTCCCCACAGGGTTAAAACCTCCTTCTGGGTTTTTCATATGGCAACACACACACACACACAATGTCTGCTGAGAGGACCCTGCATCAGAGCATGAATCAACCTGGGAGGAGATGATGGGTTTTGAGGAAAGAGAGGGACAAAATAACCAGTGAATGGTAAAGAAAAATTCTACCTAGAACCCTGGTGTGTAATGGGGACTAGGTTAGTTAGCCACAGCTGACACTGACACATTCGAGGTTGAAATGTCTGGGTCCTCAGGTCTCTAGATCCTTCCAGATCCTTCTAGGAATCCAAATAAAGAGAGTGAGCTTAACAAAAGAGAGCAGGAGTAAGGTGAATGAACCAGACACAAAAGAGTGCACATTCAGACTGCATTTTACAAAGAATGAAAACAGGCCAAATTAATCTACTACCTTAGAAATCAGGACAGTGGTTAACATGGGCAGACGGGGGTGAGGGCGGTGGTGGGAAGGTGGGGAAAGGCCACAGGAAGGGCTTCTGGGCTGCTGACAGTGTAATGTTACTCAGTCTAAATGTTGGTTACATGGGCTCTTTCTGTTTGTGAAAATGTATAGAGTTGTATACTTACACGAGCACTTTTGTGTTTGTGTATTCTGCTTCAGTGAAAATATTTTAAATAAAATGGCAGAGAGATAGACCATCCAAACACAAAGTCCTTGCTAGTCAGGCACTGGGTCTGGAAGACAGAAGACGAAGACAAAACTTCCAGGGACCCAGCTGACCCCTTGACTGTGAAGTGACACGTCATGTTACTAGAAGCAAAGAGAGCAAGCCAGCCTGACAGCTGGGCTATAATAATGGATGCTTGTATGACTTACAGAGATTCAAAAGTGATTCTTCTGTGATCTCATGTAGCTCCCTGAGCCCTGATCAGAATAATGGAGAATTTTTATGAACATCCTTTCAAAAGAACATTGAGAACTTTAAGGGATTCAGAGAAGAGCAATAGAGATGATTAAAGATATGAGAAATGGACCTTCAAAAAAGGGTTACAATTAATGCATTTTTAGTAAAACATGGGTGCTGGTCCTCTAACCTTGATAAGTGGTGAGATGACTCCCCAGCCCTTTCCCCTAATCTTCGGTCCCCTCCCTTTTTCCTATGGGCTGGAGGACCTGGCCCAGCCAAATAAGTCGGCTGGTGCTAATTTATTGAGCAGATATATCAATGTCATCCTGAAAGAAAAAAAGATGTTCAGTTGTTAAAAGCAGGAGTCAGAATAATTGGGGTGGCTTAGCTTGCCTAAGAGATTTCACTGGCCTTAAAATAGCTGAAGAATTTTGAGAAGGGAGTTGATCAGTTACTCTTCACCTCAGACAGAATGGAAGTAAACCATCTTAAAGCACAGATTTCAGCAGGACCCCAGAACACAGAAGAATGAATCACCAGGCCCCGAGGACCCTCAGGAGGAAAAATTGGCCCACTCTGACCAGGTGAGGTTCTTACTGACATCATAATTTTTATTATCTCTTGAGTAATGAGTTCGATTTTATTTATAACAGGGACAATAGCTTACACTTGTAAGCCTTGGAGTTCTCAAGAGATGCTTTTATGCGCATTTGACTCAACTTAGAATCTGCTTTTGAATCCGTGCTGCCAGAGGGAAAGCGGAGGCTGAGAAGTGGCCCCAGGGCAGCCGGTAGGCAGGCCCTGCAGCCCTGCTGGTCCCTGGGGCTGGGAGCTGGGGCAGGCCTGCCAGGCTGGAGGTAGGGGGGAGATGCAGGCAGGGGCTGCCGGCTGTCGCCCATCACCATGGTGACCTCTCAACCGGCAGCTGCTATGGTCCCCACCCTTGGGAAGGTGTCTGAAGGGCTGGCTTACTTCTGCTGCAAGTTAGGCCAGGGCAGGCCCCGCAGAGCCTGAAGCCTCAGGAAACCCTGGTCTCTTGCGCAGCCTCTCCCACAGCTCCCAGCAGAATCCAGGGGCTGCTTCAGAGCACGCGCTGCCAGGCCAGCCTGAGAAAGGTCCCCGGGCACCCACATGCTCTCGCCGCTGTCTCGTCGTCCTGGGAAAGTCTGAGGCCTGGAGGAGAGACCACGGTTGGAAAGCATTTTTTCAAATGAAAAGGGAATGACATGGTCTCTTTGGTTGAGGCCAAGGCCTG
>SJXQ01007994.1:108038-123124 GCA_006408695.1 Aepyceros melampus | reverse complement strand
ACGGAGAAGCAGGGGGCAGCGGACACAGGCCCAGGAGCAGGGGAAATTAGCTTGGGGATGAAAACCAACATCAAGGACCCCAACCCACTTCTATGAGCCTGGCTGGAAGCAAGTAGAAAGCCTGTCGTCATCCCCTCACTAGTATAAGGACGTAAAAAACATGAAGCAGTATTCTGCCCCAGGCCTTGCCAGAGAGAGCAGTTTATAAAGTGCCTGAGGGGCCTAGACTCTTCTGTGGCCCAAGACTGACTTCTCCCCAGGCAACTGCTGGCGGTGCCCAGAACAGGAAGCCGTGAACTCAGCGGCAGGTGGCGATGGCGTGACCTCCAGGCCCTGTCACTGGGGGGGACCTCATCCCCCCGCTGCCACTGGGACCCGTGTCCAGGACAAAGCCCTGTCCAGAGCGCCTGAGCAGACTCGGACATGCCTCTGGGGAAGCCCCAGGCCAGGCTGAGACAGCAGAGGTGGCCACACTCAGCTCACAAGCCCCACCCAGGCTGGGGGCTGGAATCACGTCTGCCCAGATGTTTCTGGTTTTTGCAGATCATGCTTCTACCTTCCTTCCCACCCCTGGCGACTGAGATGCATCAGAACAACTCCTAGGCAGAGGAGCTCATGGACTAGGTGAGCGTCGGGCAGGGAGTCCTGTGACATTTCATTCTGGTCACTTCCCCGCTGCCCAGCTGGACAGCCCCAGCTGGGTTCTGAGAAGCTCCAGCCCTGGCAGAGAGTGGGAGGGAGGCCTGGGGAATCGTGAGAATCACTCAGAGCTTCCCCCGCATGGCTTGGGCATGGATGGTCCTCGAGCAGACCAGGACATCACAGTGCATCACAGGAGAGAAAGAGAGAGAGAGAGAGAGAGAGAGAGTGTCATAGCACATCACAGGAGCCTGTGTGTGCGTGTGTACCTAACAATGCATCACAAGAGCCTGTGTGTGCACGTGCGTGCGTGCGCACGCGCACACAAACACACACACTGGGGTAAGCATCACTCCCTGCCTAGCTCCTTCTTTATCCCTCCTCTCCCCCTTCCTCCCCACCCACTGCCCCATCTGCATGCCATCACTGAGGGCCTTGAAGCTCACATCTCATTACTCTGCTCACTATGCTGCCACAACACTGACGTCGTCCGTTGACGCGACTCTTTGCCTCTCTAGTTCTGAGAAGTGACAGCAGCGGCAGTGCTTGTTTGTGATCGCGGATGGGGCATGCTTGACGTGAACAGAATCCTCCAGACGGCTCACCAAGGCCCTGCTCAGCCAGCCATCCCCCAGCCAGGCTGGTTTCCTTGACACTTCAGCCGTCTCAGCACTCACACTATAGCAAATGGAACATGTATTTTTAATGAATGAGACAAGCCCCATGCTTTTAATAGGGCAAAAGGGGGGAAACACTTAGCCACAGACACAGAATGGGCTTCACTCTCCCAGGAGTTCTTCCAGAGACAAGAGTGTGAGAGGCGATCAAGCAAAAGAGAGAGGGAGCCTGTCCTGCATCGCCCCGTGCCGCTCTCAGCTGTCCTCAGACTGCACCTGAGCCCCTGGGAGCCTGGAATAAGGATGCAGAAGGCACGACAGGGGCCCAGAGCACCCATGGAAAGAACAGTACTCTGGGTGCCCATCATGGCACCCTCGGATCCACCATTTAACTTCTCTGAAATTGTTTCCCTACAAAGTAAACATGCCCTGCCTGCCTCACTGGATGGCTGTGAAGGACAGATGGGATCAGAACCAGGAGAGAGTCAGGCAAGCCCAATGCTCCGTTCCATGGAAAGGTGAGCCCTTGGAGGCCAGGGCACAGAAAGGCTAGGAGGGCCCCAAAGAGGAGAGTGGGCCCACCCTCTACCTCCCCCTTCTTCCCCAGGCTGCGCCTGCCACAGGCTAAAGTGCCCCTCGCAAAGGTCAGAGGTTGACGTCCTAATCCCCAGCACCTCAGAATGTGGCTGAGGTCTTTAAAGGAGTCAAGTGCAAACAGGGTCCTGGGGGCAGGCCCCAACCCAATATTCCAGTGTCCTGACGAGCAGAGGAGACTAGGCCACGGATACACAGAGAGGGAAGACCTGAGAGAGGCTTGGAAGCAGCCAAGGAGGGAGGCCTCAGGAGAAACCAGCCTGCCCGCACCCTGCCTTCCAGCCTCCAGACCTGTGAGGGAATGTATTTCTGTTGTTTAAGCTCCCTGTCTGTGACACTTTGTAACAGTTGCCCTGGGGAACAGATACAGACCCCACCTTCTGGCCCCAGGTGCTGTCCCGCAGAACTGCTGACTCTGCTGAGCACGCACACCTGGTCAGGGGTTGCTACCATCAGTCAGGCCAGGACATTCTCAGTGAAAGACACTCACTGCAGGGGTGATTTCTGCCCCACTGCTAAGACATCCGGGAGAGTGCGTCCTGTGTATCTCAGGCAAGGTGCAGAAGGGGGTCTCAAATGTGTGTCCTCGTGTAGCTGTCAGGATCATCTGGGGAGACTGACCAAAACGCAGATTCCTAAAACAAAACACAGAGCTACCACCTGAGTGTAATCCAACCCCTGGTCATATACCTGGAGAAACCATAATTTCAAAAGGCACATGCACCCCACTGTTCACAGTGGCATCATTTACAATAGCCAAGACACGGACACGGCCTAAATGCCCATCAACAGAGGGATGGAGAAAGAAGATGCAGCACATATATACAATGGAATATTCAGGTCAGTTCAGTGACTCAGGTGTGTCTGACTCTTTGTGACCCCATGGACTGCAGCACGCCAGGCTTCCCTGTCCATCACCAACTCCCGGAGCTTGCTCAAACTCATGCGCATTGAGTCGGTGATGCCATCCAACATCTCATCCTCTGTCGTCCCCTTCTCCTCTTGCCCTCAGTCAGGGTCTAGCATCAGGGTCTTTTCTATGAGTTGGCTCTTTGCATCAGCTGGCCAAAGTATTGAAGCTTCAGCATCAGTCCTTCTAATGAATATTCAGGACTGATCTCCTTTGGGATGGACTGGTTGGATCTCCTTGCAGTCCAAGGGACTCTCTAGAGTCTTCTCCCAACACCACAGTTGAAAAGCATCAATTCTTCAGCAGTCAGCTTTCTTCTATAGTCCAGTTCTCACATCCATATGTGACTACTGGAAAAACCATAGCTTTGACTAGACAGACCTTTGTCAGCAAAGTAATATCTTAGTTTTTTAATGTGCTGTCTAAGTTGGTCATAGCTTTTCTTCCAAGGAGCAAGCGTCTTTTAATTTCATGGCTGCAGCCACCATCTGCACTGATTTTGGAGCCCAAGAAAATAAAGTCTATCACTGTTTCCATTGCTTCCTCATCTATTTGCCATGAAGTGATGGGACTGGATGCCATGATCTTAAGTTTTTTGAATGCTGCGTTTACTCAGTCATAAAAAAAAAATGAAATAATGCCATTTGCAGCAACATGGATGGACCTAGAGATTGTTATACTAAGTAAATCAGAGAAAGACAAATAACAAATATCATGATATCACTTACATGTGGACTCTAAAAAAATGATACAAATGAACTTATTTACAAAACAGAAACAGGCTCACAGATATGAAAAACAAGCTTATGGTTACCAAAGGGGAAGGAAAGAGGGATAAATTGGGAGTTTGGGATTGAAACATATGCACTATCATATATAAAGTAATGACTTGCTACGCCAGTACTTAATGAAGGAGAAGGAGTGGGAGGCACGGAAGGCTTGTATCCCAGGGGCAAGCCGTCAAGTGATGGCCGGCATCATCAGAAGGGACATCATGAGGCCCCTTCCACTTACAGGAGGCAAACAAAATAAGAATGAGGACTTCCTGTGGCCCAGCGGTTAAGAGTCCACCTGCCAATGCGGGGACACAGGTTCCATCCCTTATCCAGAAAGACTGAGCGCACTGTGGGGCAGTGCTCCCAAGAACCCCAGCTACTGAGCCTGTGCTCCAGAGCGCGTGCTCCCCGACAGAAGCCACTGCAATGAGAAGCCCACGTACCACAGCACAAGACCGCCCTGCTCGCTGCAGCTAGAGCAACGCGGCAACAAAAGCCCAGAGCAGACTGAAATAACATCGACAGAAATGTTTTAAAAGGAAGATGAAATGCAGAAACACCTGATCTTCTTCATCGCCAAAACCCAGGAACAATGGGGCGTCCTCTGACTTGAGGGTAGCATCCAAGTCTTCTCACGAAGTGCACCTGCTGATCTCCGGACACTCTTGAGCGCTGCACACTCTGGCTACAGGGTTTCCTTGGAAGGCCAGCTACAAACACTGCCCGAAAGCTGTCGTTCCAGACCCCAGGGGAGCAGCCCCCCTCCTCCTGCTGAGGGGGACCTGCCACCAGGCCCACAGCAGCTCCAGGGGCAGGTGAGGGGAGGGGACGCTCCCCCTTGTCCCGGCAGCAGGTCTGTGAGCCCAGGCGCTGTCTCAGGGCTGTCTGGGTGGGCGCCAGGGGAGGGGATAGACAATAGGGAACCAGCACTGGGGCTGTTTTCTTTTCTGAAAAGATCTTCATTTCCACGTTAATTGCAATTTCTGGCCAGCCTGGGTTTCAGACTCAGTCACAGCGCCTTTTGGCAAATCGCTCCTGGCCTGCTTCCTCTAACTCCTTTTTCTCAGCCAGACACAGCCAGTCATAAGGTGACAGGGAAAAACAGCTCTCCAAATTATTCTACTGTCTTGTCTGGGTTATGTGGTTGTTGCCGTTCAGTCGCTAAGTCGTGTCCAACTCTTTGAAACCCCATGAACTGCAGAATGCTTCCCTGTCCCTCATCGTTTCCCAGACTTGGTTCAAACTTGGGGTTATTATGGAGCTTGGGACAAACTCCAAATGGGTCTCAGCTGTCAAGGATGCTGATCTGAGCTACCACCTCTCAACTTCCCATCTCATCTTCATGAATGCTTGCTGATGACAAGTGAATTCTTGCCCCTTGACCCTCTCTACACTGCTCCATAAACCCAGGACCACATAGAGGGCAGAGATGGCCCCTCACCCAGACCTGGACTAACCCTCCCATTTGAAAGGCCTTTTCTGCTAGTACTTAACGAGGCAAATGCCCTTAAGGGCTGGACTATAGGGCTGACCAGATGTGGATGGAGAAGGGGAATGTGGAGGGTGGAAAGGAGTCAGAGGAGAAGAGAAAGGGATTCCAGCATAACTGAGCCCAGAAGTGGGGACAACATAGCCCGTCTGGTTTAATTAGAGCAGTAGTTCCAGGCCTCAGGTGGTAAAGGTAGGAGTTTGTGTTTTCAGTACTTGAGGGCAAAACCAGGTATCAGCTTAGGTTAGGGTGTGAACGAGCTGACGTTCAGGGCCCTGAAACGCTCATACACCTAATTCCTGGCCTTCCAGCCCCAGTGAGATTGAAATTTACAAAACTGATGTATTTCCAACGGGTCCACTTTCTCCTTGGGGCAATTCATCAGTCAGACTGTGTCACAGGCGCTAGTGGAAAAAACGAAATTCTCTAAAATTCGGAGGGAAAACAAACCCTGAATACAAAGATTGCAGACCAACTCATTTCACCAAATACTTAGAAACAAGCCTGCCGGAGTCCCGGGACTGGGAAGACGGTAGACGGGTGCTCACTGCTGGGAGCAAGGCCCTTCAGAGCCCACGCACAGGTTGGGTGGGTGGGGCAGTGGGGAGGGGAGAGGGTGGTGAGCGCCCACCTGCCCCCGTGAGAGGAGTCGGGCTCTACCTGAGCCCTGACCCTGCATCCCTACCGGGCGTCCAGGTGGGCAACCACGGCCCTCGCACAGGAAGCGGTGTTTCTGCTCCATCAGGGACCAGGGCTCGCCCACCAGGCCTGTGCAGGAGGCTTTGCTATGATGGAGAAAGCAGTCTTCCTTCGAGCAACAGCCCTCGACGTCCAGTTAGGAAGCCTTGCACGTGACGTAGATCGCTCCGACAGACTCGAAGTCAGGAGCCGTGAAGTTAAAACCACAGCAAAGTCCCGGCAGGGCTGAGAAGTTCTCAGCCTCCGGCACGCGAACAGACTCCAGGCGCTAGGCTAAACCTCAGTCTACAGCGCAGCGGTAACCACAGCGACCGCGCCCGCCCCGCACCGCCCCGCGGTCACACCCCACCCCTGGAAGGCCCGCCTCCCCGCTCCCCATTGGCCACACGTTCCAGCGCTCCCCGAAGCCACCAATCACCGGCCACATCTCCTTACAAAGGGTGGAGAGACGCCTCTGGCCAGAAGCTGTGCTCGGATGAAAGCTAGGTTGATGGCTTAATTTAGGTTAACATGAACTCTAATCGAAGCAGCAAAAAGCAAGCAGGACGATCTAATCACGTATATATAAAGGAGCAATCCCAGAGCAAAAGCAGCTCCTAATGACCAGCTCTGGACCGTGTCTGTGCAAAGAGTCATCAGGTTGAGCTACTCCTGGATGTCTGTCGGTCTAGACTGGAGTTCAGGCTCCATCACTTCCTGATTCAGTGTCACTTCTCATCCGGGGGGGCCTCGGTGTCCTCAGTTTAGAGAGAAGGCCTGCACAGTCTATCAGAACCCTTCCAACTCCAGATTTCTCTGAGCTGCCGAGTCTAAGTTACTGCATGGGACCCAACGCTGTTCATCGTTCAGACTTGAACGGGAAAGCATTGAATGGGACGCTGATTTAACTTTGCTTTTTTTCCCCTTTGCCTACGTCTACAGAAGAAGAAAGAGCTGTCTCATTTCCCTTTGCCAGAGGAAAAAAATCAATAGGTGTTTAATCTGCAAGGGAGATGAATTTCCCTTCCAAGTCAAGGAGATGCCAGACTGCTCTGGGCTGAGGATTGATAGAAGTGTCAGATGCCAGAGCTGACAGCGTCCATAAACAATCTCATAAAACACCACCACCACCACCACCACCATCACCACCGGCTTTACAGATGAGGAGTCTGTGGCCCAGAAATGCTAGGGGACTTGTGCAAGGCTGTCAGCTGCCTTGGAACAAATCATTGGGAACAAATCAATGCCCTTGCTGCCACACACCACCGTGGACAGCTTTGGCCACTTGCTTAACACAGGGACCCCCTTTTCCTGTGCTGCCCCCTCTTCTTCCTCTCACATTGTCCTCTAATACCTGGAAACATACAATCCAGCCCTAGAACTTCAGAGGCCAGGACCAAGCTGAGCGTCTGGCGCATTCCTTTTAAAAAGGAAGAATGGGCTGCCTTTAACTTGGCCACAATCTGAAGTTCTGAAAATGCTAGTGATTCTGCAACACAAAGGCTTCCGCTTTACAGGACTTGCAGCTGGTTTCACAAACTTTCAAAGCCTTAAAGAGCAGAGTGATGGGGGTGAGAAAGAGAGCAGATCCTCTTATTTCCCAATTGTCCCAAATCCACAGAACAGAATCCACTGGATTTGTCACCTGCAAAGCCTTACAGCTGTCATTCCAGAATCAATTCCTCCATTTTACCAAACCCACCTCATTGCCTGTCATCTTGGATAACCACCTTTACCCAGCATCACATGTTCCTGAACTCCTATATAGTCTTAGTGCATATGAGACAAGAGGTAAGCTCAGAAGCCTCTCTCTGGTCTATTTTCGCCCTGTTGCCTCTCCCACCTTCCACCCAGGGCTGTGGCCTCCTGCTTTCCTATCACGCATGCCAATTCAAAACACTTTTCAGGCTTCCCATGGTTTTCTCCTAGCTTTCTAGCTAATTCCTGAAATCCAACTTCTCCAAAGTTTGTCCAGTGCTGCTCTGAGACAGCCAAAGAGCAATCAGCCAAACCGGTTCACCAACTGCAGAAACTGGAAGGTGATGTCA
Source organism: Aepyceros melampus (assembly GCA_006408695.1). Lineage (NCBI taxonomy): Eukaryota > Metazoa > Chordata > Mammalia > Artiodactyla > Bovidae > Aepyceros > Aepyceros melampus. The sequence continues at coordinate 115,373 of SJXQ01007994.1, read as the reverse complement.
CCAGGAAGGAAGAGGGGAAGAGGAGGAGAAGAAACAGAAGAAGGAAAAACAGAAGGCAAAGGGCTGAAATATATCCCCTTCAAAAAGAATCTGAAAAAGGATGAGTATATGTATAACTGAGCCACTTTGCTGTACACCTGAAACTAACACAACATTGCAAATCAACTACACTCCAATATAAATAAAATACAATGGATCCCTTTTAACCCTACAGAACAAAGCCCCAAATCTTTTATCACCAGGTTCACAGCAGAGCCTACCTATCACTAACTGCATCGCTCATTCATATAACCAACATTTGGAGCACCTCCTCTGTGCTGGCCCTGGGGGTACACTAGCAAATGAGCCAGGCAAGTCCAGGCCCCCCAGAGCCACAGGCTTGGGCCCCCAGCTCAGAAATAGCGTGAAGCTTTCAGGTCGGACAGTGCAAGAATGAGAGGAGGGAGACGTGACTGGAGCCAAGTTCTCAGAGGGGACGAGGTTGGGGGGTGCGGATCTCCCAGAGCATCATACTCAGCGTCAAGAGTTAGAATTTCATCTGTATCTTACGTACAATGAAAAGTTTCTGCAGGGTTTAAGCAGCAGAGCTGCGTGGTCTGATTCACGTTGGGAAACCCGCTCTGGCTGCTGTGGGGCCCATGCAGCATTATCCAGAGAGGAGTCTTCTTGGCTTGAGAAGAAATCCACAGCCATCGTGACTAGACATCCTCTTCTGCACTTGAATTTGCTCCAGGAGGGGATTGTTCATTCCACCCAGTCTGGCTTGGGGCATCATTGACTGGGGACCTCCAGGTTCGTAAAGCATTCTCTTATGCAAAGTTATGAACTAGATTTTGCCCAAAGTCTTTCCTGCAAGGGGCTCTTGCCTACAATCCTCTGCCTGTTTTTCTTTTTTAATATTTATTTATTTGGCTGCACTGTGTCTTAGCTGCAGCACGTGGGATCCTTAGTTGCGGCATGAGGGATCTAGTCCCTTAACCAAGGACCAGGCCCCTGCATCAGGAGCTCCAAGTTTCAACCACTGGACCATCAAGCAAGTCCCTCGCCCTCTGCTTTAAACCACTGTCATGTTTGCTGAATGAACCAACGAAATACCAAGTAGATGGCTGGCTGGCTGGCTAGTGGGATGGAAGTAATGTGTGTGCACGTTGGAAGGAGCCACAGAAAGGTCCAAGGGGAGAAGAGATGATCAAGGGCAGCAGTGAGATGCTGATCTCACCTCTTAAGCAGCCACCTGCTTACTCTGGTTCAGCCCTCAGTCCACCTTCCCGGCTCCTTAGCTGCCTGGAGACCTAGCAAATGGCCTGAAGCAAGTGTCATAAATCTCCCCAAGTGCTTTCTCCTTGAGGGCAAATAAATCCCCTTCTCTTCAGACCCCACAATTGCATCCCCCGCTCTGGGCCACAGGATTTCCACCTCCCTAGATTTCCACTCCAGCCCCGGCAGTGTTAGGAGAACCCAGGAAGAAAGAAGGGAGGTGCAGGCTGCTGACACACCAGGTCAGGGTTCCCTGTGGGGCCAGAGACAAAGATGGGAGCAGAATCCACCCCTACCCAAACCACAAGGCTGGTCCTCAGATTCCCAAGGACCACCAGTCCTGCAGTCCATGGGGTCGTAGAGTCGGACACAACTGAGTGATGAACAACAACCACTCCCTGCACGCTGGTGGGTGCCATCATGGTGACAGGCAGTGCCAAAGCTTGCCGACCACGCCACTGTCCCCCACCACCCAGGGAACCCAGGCCTTCCACACCTGGCCTGCCGTGTGTGAGGCTGCCGCCTCACACAGGTCTGAATCCTGTGTCAGATCACCCATCCCCTTCCTGGGGACAGAGCCGGAGCCTCCGGACAGAGAAACAAGCGCCATGTGCCGGCTTAGGGGACCAAGAGATGCAGAAGAAAATGCCACCACCTTAGTGTGAGGCCACCCCACTTGGGGAATCTGGCTTTTTAGATTCTGAGGGGGAGCCCCACATTTGTTACCAAAAAGAGAGAGAAGGAGGGAGGGAGCCAGGGAGAATGCCGGGGCCAAAGTACTCAGCAAGGTCTGTTTTTGTCTTCCTGTGAGGGTTCCAGAGGGAAGGAAATGCTTTCCCTGTGGTCTAAGTGCAGGAGGTTTCTTTGCCCCCACACTTGATCGCTTGATCCCTGGACACCGCGGCTGTGAACAGTTATCATCCCATAGACAGTTACCAGCAACAAGACCTCCCTGGCTGGCTCCATGCCCCCTCTAAGGGAGTGACTGTGTCCCCACACCATCCTGCCCCCTCAAACCACCCGGGGCCAGGACACTCGTCCTGGCAGAACAGGAGTGGCCTGCGGCCAAGGATGCCAGTGGGGACATCAGACAGGTCCCTCAGGCTTCCTGCCCAGAACGGCCCTCCCTGGGGCCCGTGGGTTCCACAAATGCCCCAGACAGACCACGGGCCTCTCCTCCAGCAGGCAGATGAATTCACATGAAGACAGACCCAGGGCTAGGGGAGAGCACTCTGGGGGACGCTGGTAAGCACAATAGGTGTAACGGATTTCCTAAGTCACTGTAGGCAACTTGTGATAAATAAACATAAAACACTCCCTTAAAATGTACAGTGCTCTGAATAAGCATTTCCACTTCTAAGAATCCAACCCCTAAAGCTAAGCCAGGAACGTGGCAAACAGGAAAAAATGGGAAACAACCCAAGTGCCTAATCACAGGGGACTGAATGGTGTCTTGTACTTTGAGACAACAGTTACAGACCCCTAGCAAACGCACCATTTGAGTACACATCCTGATAAATGAGTATTTATTTATAATAAGTTGTGTACAGGTACTATGGCACTAAACATGTTATGTGCATTTAAAACACATAATATGGGCACTCTAAGCAATATTTCAATTGTTAAATTTCTATTTTATTCATTAATAGCACAGCAACATTTAGGCTTCAAGAGAGTAATGTGATTTTTTGGACATGCTTGGTTATTTCTTTTTGCATTTTCATACTGTTCCTGGGGTTCTCCTAAAGGAAATTAACCCTGAATATTCATTGGAAGGATTGATGCTGAAGCTGAAGCTCCAATACTTTAGCAATCTGATGCAAAGAGCTGATTCCCTGGAAAAGACCCTGATTTTGGGAAAGACTGAAGGCAGGAGGAGAAGGGGACGACACAGGGTGAGATGGTTGCACGGCATCACCAACTCAATGGACATGGATCTGGGCAAACTCCAGTAGATAGTGAAGGACAGGGAAGCCTGACATGCTGCAGTCATGAGGTTGCAAAAAGTCGAACATGACTGAGTGACTGAACAACAAAAATTATTTCTTAAAATCCTTAGTGGTACACAAGTGTACCACTTTGTGATACAACTGTTGAAAGTTCAATATATTTCTCTGCTTGGTTAGAAAGCTGCCATAATCTAAAACAATCTTTTGTGAAGGCAGATACAAATAGTAGAAAGCCATACCTGGCCACATAATAAATCAAATTAATTTTTCATTCTTATATACATGCTTGAAAGTGAAGTCGCTCAGTTGTATTGGACTCTTTGCAACCCCATGGACTGTAGCCTACCAGGCTCCTCCCTCCATGGGATTCTCCAGGCAAGAGTACTGGAGTGGATTGCCATTTCCTTCTCCAGGGGATCTTCCTGACCCAGGGATCGAACCTGGGTCTCCCGTATTCCAGGAAGATGCTTTAACCTCTGAGCCACCAGGGAATTATATACATGCTTAGTATATGAGATTTGTACTGGAATTGAGCTAAGTAAATTTTCCATTTCTATGATGTTAATTAATCCATTCTACATTTTTAAATATTTTTATGAACGAACCGAAAACACTAACAATTTCATGGGAAGATCTTTAAACAAGTTAGAAAATTCTTTTCCACATTTTTGAGTGAGTAAATATGAGAGTGTGTATATATAACTGCACTTTTCCAACCAACAAAATAGCATAACATTGGAAATCAAAATGTTCTCACTGCTGCTGCTGCTAAGTCGCTTCAGTCGTGTCCGACTCTGTGCGACCCATAGACGGCAGCCCACCAGGCTACCCCGTCCCTGGGATTCTCCAGGCAAGAACACTGGAGTGGGTTGCCATTTCCTTCTCCAGTGCATGAAAGTGAAAAGTGAAAGTGAAGTCGTTCAGTTATGTCCAACCTCGCGACCCCATGGACTGCAGCCTACCAGGCTCCTCCATCCATGGGATTTTCCAGGCAAGAGTACTGTTCTCACTACTTCACTCAAAAAGCACTACTTTTCATTAAAATGTCACCAAAACCTGAAGGAAGATCCCGTGTATTTGTTTTGAAAGTTAAGTGACACAGTATGAGAAGCCACCCAATTCCTATATTTATTAGCTTTTTAAAATTAATTTGGTACATGATACACATCCAACCCTGTGTTCATAAAAGACTTTTTTTTGTCATTCCCTATGTCCTTAAAAATTATTATAAAGATTTTGCTATATATTTAAAGCTTTGTTTTATAAATGGAACCAGGCAAGAATACTAGAGTGCATTGCCATTTCCTGCTCCAGGAGATCTTCCCCAGCCAGAGATCAAACCCACATCTCCTGTGTCTACTGCATTGCAGGCAGATTCTTTACCCACTGAGCATCAGGGAAGTCCCTATAAATGGAGCCACATCCCTGATATTCAGTGAAGAACTTTGCACTCCAGTTTCAAATTCCTTGCTATAGTAATTTGTTCATAAATAAATTTTGAGCATGGCATAAATTATCAGCTATTTGTGGAACACTTACTAGGGGTCAGGCATAGTTTAAGCACTTTACATACATTAGCTCATTTAACTTTTGCAAGTATGTCTCATGCAGATACAATTATTATCATTTTACAGGTGAGGAACCTGAGGCCCAGAGAGGTCAAGTAACTTGCTCAAGTCACACAGAAGCACTGGAATTTGAACATGATGGTCCAGTTGCAAGGATAATGTTCTTCCCCACTGGGTAGACCACTATCTATGTGTTTATGTCTATCTACTGAAGTTCAAGAATTGTCTGGTTAAAGCAGGCCTTCTATTTTCTATCTGCTCTTCTACCTACATCTTGTTATTGCTGTTTTTAACCATTATTAAAAGCATTATTTAATGCTGAGAATATACACCCTTTAATTATCCTTTCTGAAGTGACTTCAGTTCAGTTCAGTCGCTCAGTCGTGTCCGACTCTTTGCGAAGTGACTTAAAAAAACATAATTCATGTGTTTTGTTTTTGAAACAGAACTCAGCAAATGCTGTAACCAGGTGGTCAGTGGTAAAGAATCTACCTGCCAATGCAGGAGACAAGGGTTGATCCCATATCCTACACTGCCAGGGCAACTAAACCTGTGCCCCACAACTACTGAGCCCACGTGCCGCACCTTCCGAAGCCCTCACGCCCTAGAGCCCGTGCTCCACAAGAGAAGCCACAGCAGTGAAAAGCCTGCACACTGCAGCTAGAGAGTAACCCCTGCTTGCCACAACCAGAGAAAAGCCCGCGCGCAGCAATGAAGACCCAGGACAGCCAAAAGTAAAGTGAATTATTTACATCACACCAATGACATAATATCATACCAATGTTTTCTTAGATCAGTCTGCCAAGGAAACAGAAATAAAAGCAAAAATAAACAAATGAGACCTAATCAAACTTATATGCTTTTGCACATCAAAGGAAACCATAAACAAAGCAAAAAGACAACCTACTGAGTGGGAGAAAATACTTACAAATGACACAATCAACAAAGGTTTAGCTTTTGAAATACACAAATAGTTCATACAGCTCAGAAACAAGAAAACAATCCACTCAAAAGAACCGGCAAAAGACACTTTTCCAAAAAAGACACAGAGATGGCCAAAGGCCCATGAAAAGATGCTCAACATTTCTAATCATCAGAGAAACGCAAGTCAAAGTCACAGTGAGGCACCACCTCACACTGGTCAGAATGGTCATCCACAAAAAGTCTACAAACAATAAATGCCAGAGAAGGTGCTGAGAAAAGGGAATCCTCCTACACTGTTGGTGGGAATGTAAACTGCTGCAGGCACTATGGAAAATAGTATGGAAGTTCCTTAAAAACCTAAAAATAGAGCTACTATATGATCCAGCAATCTCACTCCTAGGCATATATCCAGAGAAGGTGAAAACTCTAATTTGGAACGATACATGCACCCCAGTGTTCATAGCAGCACTATTTACAATAGCCAAGACATGGAAACAACCTGAATGTCTGTCCAGAGACAAATGGATAAGGAAGAGGTGGTGATATCTACAACGGAATACTACATAGCAATTAAAAAGAATAAAGTAACGCCATTTGCATCAACATGATGAACCTGAGATTGTCATACTAAAGTATGAAGTCAGAAAGAGGAAGTCAAATTCCATATGAAAACACTTACATGTGGAATCTAAATCTGACAGAATGAAATTATCTGTGAAAGAGATTCACACAGAGAACAGACTTGTGGTTGCCCAGGGTGGGGCCAGGGGGAGATGGAAGGACAGAGTGGGAGTCTGGGGTTAGCAAATGCAAACCATTATCTATGCAAGGGAGAAACAACAATGTCTAAGCCTGTAGCACAGGGAACTATATTCCCCACTGCGTAGACCAGTGTCTACGTGTCTATGTCTATCTACTGAAGTTCAAGAATCTTCTGGTTAAAGCAGGCCTTCTATTTTCTATCTGTAATAAACTATAATGGAAACGACTATATGAATCTAATATATAACTAAGTCATTTTGCTGTACATCAAACAAACACAAACACTGTAAATCAACTATACTCCAATAAAATAAATTTAAAAAGAAAAAGGTGTATATATGCACATGACATTTATTACATAAACGGCAGGGGCAAAAGCTTCATGCTGTCATAACCCGTGTGGACTGGCACCCTTTGGGCTAAGTGGGTGTGGGGTGCACACGTCCTCCTGGAACGGAGAGAGTGAACACAGCAGCAGAGCCGAACTTCTGTGCTTGGGGTATCGATGCAGGATGGGAGTGGAGCGTGCGCCAGGAGACGCCCAAAGCTGGTCGGGCCCCAGGTGCTGGGGCCGGGGGACCAAGGGCCGGCAGCCCATTTCCCAGGTTCCAGCCCTGATCCTGGCGGAAGACTGCCTGTCAGCTTGGTCTCAGCAATGACCGGTGTTATTCTAACGCTATTTTTCCAAAGGGTCCTTACCAGACTTCACGTCCTGGGCTCACGTGTCCAGCAATGTTTGGGTCCTGGGTCCGAAGAGAGTAGTCTTCCCAAGTGACACAGAGGTGAGGCATCAAACAGGAAGCCCGTGGTCCAAGGCTGCGGACCACACTCCCTGCTGCCCCGGGCCTGCTCAGCCTTCCCTCCGGATACCACGG
>SJXQ01007994.1:53513-107167 GCA_006408695.1 Aepyceros melampus | reverse complement strand
TGGTCTCAGGCCCAGGCTGATCTGGAACAGCTGATGGGGGCACCCAGCCTTCGTTCTGACCTCTACTTTGGGAGGCCGTCCAGGCCCGGCAGGAGCGCAGCGCAGATCCCTGGGGTGACCGGGGACTGACTGCCCGTCCCTGGCTGGAGGGGATGATCCGGGTGTCCTGAGTCAGCTTCACCCCGCAGGGCCGGGCTTCCTCCCTCTCAGACGCTCATCTAAAAGATGAGTTTCCCAAGAGCTCGGCTGCTCATCCAGCGCTGGGCGCGGCAGCGTGTAGGGCCAACAGGTGCCTCCTGTACCCGGATCTAAGCCTCAGGCCTGAGAGAGAAGTTGAAGATGTGATTTCTTGCACCTGCCGTGTACTGAGCCCCAGACCACAGACCGTTTGCACACGTGCTATCTTTAATCCCATCAACAGCCCTGGGATGGTCGGCTCTTTCATCTTTAGTCTTACAGATGAGAAAACAGGCTCGGAGAAGTTGAATAAATAAATTGACCGACATCTCGCAGACGGAAAGCGGGAAGCCGGACCTGTGAGCCCGGGAGTGTGTCTGGGGACTCTTCAGTCCGTCCTGGAGACAGCACTGAGCAGTCTGACCAGTCAGCGGGTCCCTCGGAGCCCTGTCGTGAACTCTGTCCCAAGGCCCACTATGGTACCCACCTAGGACAGGGCAGACCAGCTGGCTGGCATGTGGCCCCTGAGGCAGCAGTGGGCACAGGTTCCCAGACACAGTCCCTCCCACTCATTAGAACTTCACTCTCCCCGCAAAAGTCCCTGGACCAGGCCTTCCCAAACCATACCAGCTCTTCTCTGAGATGGTGGAGGACAAAGTGGAGGGGACAGAACTAAGATTCGACAGAAGGGCAGCTGGGATGGGGGGAAGCCAAAGTCTGGATGGAAATATAGCTGAGTCTGTAGTGAGCCCTTGTTGCAGATTATCCAGCTTCCTGGGTCCCCAGCTCAGCCCACTGAGATGCATGTGAGGGCGTCTGTGCTTGTGTGAGTGTGTGCACATGCCCAGTGTGTGTGTGTGCGTGCATGTGTGGATGAGTTCATGTCCACATGTGTGTGAGTGCATGTCCAGTGTGTGTGAATGAGTGTGCATGTGTGAGTGTGTGTGTGTGTGAGCACATGTCCAGGCATGTGTTGAAGAGGACACAGATTCTCACCAGCCGGGGTCGGGGAGGTACTTTAGTTGGAGGCGCCAGAGCCACATGTGCTCCTCTCTCACCGGCTCCGACCTCCTATTTTATGGGGGGGAAGGAAAGCCCCAGGCAAGTTGAAGAGGCCACCAGGAGAGCCGATTATGATGTTTAATAGCTAATGCTACCACCCACGTCTCTGTGTTTATGAAGGACCTTTGCTCACTGTCACTCTCATAAACTGTGTGCAGGGCAAGCACGTGGGGGGCAGGGCCATCAGCCCTCATCCCAGGGGAGGAGAGGGGCCTCTGCTTCTGGGTGAGTGAGAGCACAGAGGCCAGGAGGCAGCCACTCTTGCCCGCTGCCTGGCCCCGGCCACGTGGCCAACTACAGAAGGTGACATATCCCGCTAAGGGATGCCACCTGGCACACACAGGGGGGCCGTTCCCATAAATCAACAGTGGGCCCACGTCTCAGGAAGGCTCCTGCAAGCCTCCCGCCTGGGAAAAGAGGAGGAAAAAAACAAAGAAGGGTCAGTGGCTGTCCCCCATGACTGAGAACAGGGCCCTGAGGGCAGAGTTAGGGCAAGAACCTCAGGAATCCCTAAACTCCCTAATTCCCCCAGGAGAATCCCAGGGCTTTGAACCAAAACCACATTCCCTTAAACCCAGTTCCTCTGCCGAGTTTGTGATTACTCTATCCAAAACTTTATTCCCTTTCCTGCCCTCTACCCGTTCTCAAAATGGAGGTGTGTCAAAGGAAAGAGGGGACTGAAACCAAGAAGGGCCCTGTGCGGCCCTCCTGGCACAAAAGCCCCTGTTTCTTGTTTGTAGAAAAAGGCTTTAGTCTCCTAGGTCTTGCCTGAATTCCAAAGGGCAGACTGTGTGTGTGTGTGTGTGTGTGTGCACGCGTGCGTGCTCACACGCTTGCATCTGACTCTTGGTGACCCCATGGACTGTGGCCTGCCAGGCTCCTCTGTCCATGGGATTTTCCCAGCAAGAATACTGGAGTGGTTGCCATTTCCTCCTCCAGGGGCTCTTCCTGACTCAGGGATCGAACCTGCGTCTCTTGTGTCTCCTGAATTGGCAGGAGATTCTTTACCACTATGCCAACAGACCAGACTTAAGCAGTTGCTCATTAGGGAAGCTAGGAAATACAGAAACAAAGAAAATGCATTTAAGAAAAAAATAATGACACTGTGTGTGTGTTAGTCACTCAGTCATGTCCGACTCTTTGCAACCCCACAGACTGTAGCCCACCAGGCTTCTCTGTCCATGGAATTCTCCAGGCAAGAATACTGGAATGGATTGCCATTCCCTTCTCTAGAGGAACTTCCCAACCCAGGAATCAAACCCTGGTCTCCTGCATGGCAGGCAGATTCTTTACTGTTTGAGCTACAGGAAAGTCTGACACTGGTTTGGGAATAAAACAGAGTCTTAGCTCAGAATTCCCTGGTAGTCCAGTGATTAACACTCCACTGCAGGGGGCTCAGATCTGATCCCTGGTTGGGAAACTAAGATCCTTCATGCCATATATGGTGTGGCCAAAAATAAAACAGTGTCCTAGTTCCTCCTTCAGGGATAGGCAGAGCGATCTAGTGGGTATCTCTGACTTTTTCTTTAGGAACCAAGGACACCCTGCGCACCAAGTGGAGAATGCTGACCACATGCTGACCACAAGCACTAGACCCCAGACGGGTTGGAACCAGAAGCTGACAATTGAGATTCCTGCAACATCACCCTGCACCATCAACCAATCAGAAGAAAGTCATGCATCCTTCAGCCCTCCCCACAAGTGTGGCCTTTAAAAACGCTCCCCCGAAAATCATCAGGGGATTTAGGTCTTTTAATCATGAGTTGCTCCTTGTTTGGCATCTGCAATAAATGCTGTAACTTCCTCCATCACAGCTCGGTGTCAGTAAGTTGGCTTTGCTGCTCTGAGGGCAAGTGAACTCAGGTTTGGTTCGGTAGCAGGCCACCCCTAGGGTGGCCGACATGGGCCAGTGCTGCCCAGTCCAGAGCAGACAATCCTGTAGTCGCTGAGGAGATGCTGGTTCCCTTGGCAGGATTTGCTTTCACTCCTGCGTCTACGCAGCTCTAAGGTGCTCTCCCCGGAACCACATGATCTCTTCTGCAAAGTCGGTGCAGAGTTAGTTCCTTCTGATCCTTCCAGCTCCTTCTGTCCTGAGTCTATGACTGAGCAGAGACTCCCACTGAAGGCAAGAAGGAAGATGGTCCTAGCACCTCCGAGCGGGGAGAGAGATCCCAGCAGGCATGGAGCCCACCTCCTGCGCTTTGTGGATGAGGAGACCTGGGCTGCAGAGATATCACAGACATGCCCAAGGTTAAGGGTGAAGCTGAGGGCAGGACCCAGGCTCCTCAGTAGCCTGAGGCAACAAGGCTCCACTTTGTGGCTGCTTGGTTTATGAAATGGCACTTGTGCTCAGAAACAGTGACGCTGAAACAAAAGCTAACAGGTTTCTAGCTTTAAATAGTGATTGGTAAAAATAAGAAAGCCTTCTGCTCCAGCTCTTTAGTGTTGTCCCCACCCCCCACCCCCATCACCTCCTGCAGACAAAGGCGGGAATTAATCACTGCTGTTCACAGAGCACCCTGTTCATGTAGCCTCTCAAAGATGCTGAAGCCTTGGGAGGGGGTGAACATCGACTTCCAATACTGTGCAAACAAAGCAGGGGGTGGAGGAGAAGGAGAGGCAGGAGGGGTGATAGGAGCCCGGGGAGAGGCCCCATTCTTTGTCCACGTGGTCTCTTCACCAGCCCAGGGCCAGCCTGGCTGTGTGGACTTGATTGTAACTCTGTGCGAATTCAGGAGAACTACACACGCTGGGGGGCACTCACCTCCCTCAGGCAAAACCCTTTGCTTTTAGAAAAGCAAAACCTCTTTTGAACACAAATACAGATCTTTCTAAAATGGATGGGAAAGTTGCACAACACTTTGAGTGTGCTACCACTGAACTGACATTTATTTAATACAAAGGGTTAAAATGGCAGAGTGTATGCTACGTGTATTTTAGCATCGTTTTCTAAATGGGGAAATCTAATGGGAATAAAGAAAAGACTGGTCCATGTTTTAAGATCTGGCCTCTAGAGAGATGGCACAAGCCCTTGTGCTCCCTGCACCCCAGTATTCATGCCTGAAAAATCCCACAGAGGAAGGAACCTGGTGGGCTACAGTGCAATGGGTCACAAAGAGTCGGACATGACAGTTTCCCTAGTGGTCCAGTGCTTAAGAGTCTACCTGCCTATGCAGGGACATGGGTGCAATCCCTGGTCTGGAAAGATTCTACATGCCACGGGCAACAGCCTGGATGCTGCAAATACTGAACTCACTCTCTAGAGCCTGTGAGCCCTAGAGTCCATGCTCCGCAACAAGAGAAACCACTGCAATGAGAAGCCCGTGCAGCAAAGAGTGGCCCCTCTCGCCGCCACTAAAGAAAGCTCACAGGCAGCAGCGAAGTCCAGTCCAGTTCAGTTCAGCCGCTCAGTCATGTCTGATTGTTTGTGACCCCATGGACTGCCACACAGCTGTCTCTTATACACATCTCCACCCCCCACCCCCATCACCTCCTGCAGACAAAGGCGGGAATTAATCACTGCTGTTCACAGAGCACCCTGTTCATGTAGCCTCTCAAAGATGCTGAAGCCTTGGGAGGGGGTGAACATCGACTTCCAATACTGTGCAAACAAAGCAGGGGGTGGAGGAGAAGGAGAGGCAGGAGGGGTGATAGGAGCCCGGGGAGAGGCCCCATTCTTTGTCCACGTGGTCTCTTCACCAGCCCAGGGCCAGCCTGGCTGTGTGGACTTGATTGTAACTCTGTGCGAATTCAGGAGAACTACACACGCTGGGGGGCACTCACCTCCCTCAGGCAAAACCCTTTGCTTTTAGAAAAGCAAAACCTCTTTTGAACACAAATACAGATCTTTCTAAAATGGATGGGAAAGTTGCACAACACTTTGAGTGTGCTACCACTGAACTGACATTTATTTAATACAAAGGGTTAAAATGGCAGAGTGTATGCTACGTGTATTTTAGCATCGTTTTCTAAATGGGGAAATCTAATGGGAATAAAGAAAAGACTGGTCCATGTTTTAAGATCTGGCCTCTAGAGAGATGGCACAAGCCCTTGTGCTCCCAGGAGCCTGAAACAGCACTGAGCCCAGAGGGCTGGCCCAGGCAAGCTCCCAGCCCCAGCCAACAAGTGGTGCCTGGCACAGGCACCCTGCTGCACCCTCTACCTGCACCCTTAGGAGCTAGGGCAGATCCAAGGCTGCTGGTCCCCCAGGCCAGAGTCAGGGCCAGGCAGAGCTCAGAGCATTCAGACCAGGCTATACCTGCAATAAGTCTAAGTAATAGGGAAACAGTTCTCAGAAGCCATGTACCAAGGCCACAGTCACTGAAAGGGAAACAACCATCAAAGAGAACTGATTCAGCTAGCCAGAACCCGTGTCTAGTAGACACAGACCTTGCCCTGCCAGAACCCCCAGGAGATGCACCTCAGTCTTATCTGTGTGGTCACAGTGGCAGGGTCGGGGTTGCAGGAGCACACAGGCAGGACACTGTTGTACAGAGGATCAGATCTGAGGACTTGTGCTGGGAGAGGCCTAGGGCATCAAGTTCATGTCACAAAAACTGACTTCAAGAAATACATGATCTGAATTCCCTGGCACTTCAGTGGCTAGGACTCCATGCCTTCACTGCCAGGGCTGGGTTCAATCCATAGTCAGGGACGTAAGATCCTACAAGCCACGCAGTGCAGCCAAAAGAAAGAGAAAAAAAGAAATACATGATTCGATTTACAATAAACAAAAAAGACCTGGAAACAACCAAAATGGCAATCAACAAATGAATGAATAAAGATGTGGTACATATAAACAATGGAATACTACTCAGCCACAAAAAGGAATGAAATAAGGCCATTTGCAGCATCATGGATGGATCTAGAGATTATCATACTAAGTAAAGTAAGTCAGACAGAGAAACACGAATATCACATGATACCATTCACATGTGGAAATCTAAAAGAACAGTGCAACTGAACTTATTTACAAAACAGAGACAGACTCACAGATAGAGAAAACACACTTATGGTTACCAAAGGGGAGAAGGGAATGATAAATTGGGAGCTTGGGGTTAACATGCACACTACCATATATAAAATAGATAACAAATAAGGGCCTACTGTATAGCACAAGAAACTATATTCAGTATCTTGTATTATTATTTAATGTAAGAATTGTTTAAAAGAGTATAGATATAGACATATATTAAATATGTGTGTGTGTGTGTGTGTGTGTGTGTGACCAAATCATTCTGGTGTACACCTGGAATTAACACAGTATTATACCAGTCAGAATGGCTGTGACCCAAAAGTCAACAAGCAATAAATGCTGGAGAGGGTGTGGAGAAAAGGGAACCCTCTTACACTGTTGGTGGGAATGCAAACTAGTACAGCCACTATGGAGAACAGTGTGGAGATTCCTTAAAAAATTGCAAATAGAACTGCCTTATGATCCAGCGATCCCACTGCTGGGCATACACACCAAGGAAACCAGAATTGAAAGAGACACGTGTACCCCAATGTTCATCGCAGCACTGTTTATAATAGCCAGNTTGGTGGGAATGCAAATTAGTACAGCCACTATGGAGAACAGTGTGGAGATTCCTTAAAAAATTGCAAATAGAACTGCCTTATGATCCAGCGATCCCACTGCTGGGCATACACATCGAGGAAACCAGAATTGAAAGAGACACGTGTACCCCGATGTTCATCACAGCACTATTTATAACAGCCAGGATATGGAAGCAATCTAGATGTCCATCAGCAGATGAATGGATAAGAAAGCAGTGGTACATATACACAATGGAGTATTACTCAGCCATTAAAAAGAATACATTTGAATCAGTTCTAATGAGGTGGATGAAGCTGGAGCCGATTATACAGAGTGAAGTAACCCAGAAAGAAAAACACCAATACAGTGTGCTGCTGCTAAGTCACTTCAGTCGTGTCCGACTCTGTGCAACCCCATACACAGCAGCCCAACAGGCTCCGCTGTCCCTGGGATTCTCCAGGCAAGAACACTGGAGTGGGTTGCCATTTCCTTCTCCAATGCATGAAAGTGAAAAGTGAAATTAAAGTCACTCATTCGTGTCCAACTCTCAGCGACCCCGTGGACTGCAGCCTACCAGGCTCCTCCGTCCATGTATACGTACACATATACATGGAATTTAGAAAGATGGTAATGATAAACCTGTACACGAGACAGCAAAAGAGACACAGATGTATAGAACAGTCTTTTGGACTCTGTGGGAGAGGGAGAGGGTGGGATTATTTGGGAGAATGGCAGTGTAACATATTTGATATCATAAGTGAAACGAATTACTGGTCTAGGTTCAATGGAGGATGCAGTATGCTTGGGACTGATGCACGGGGATAATCCAGAGAGATGGTGTGAGGCGGGATGGGGGATGTGGGGGTCAGGATTGGGAGTTCATGTACACTCGTGGCTGATTCATGTCAATGTATAGCAAAACGAATACAGTATTGTAAAGCAAAACAACTAAAAAATAAAAATTAATGATAAGAAAAAAATAAATTAAAAAAAAAGAAAAGAAAAGTCAGTAACAGAAAGATATGGAAATTAAACAACACACTTCTATTTACTTCTTGGATCAAAGAAAAAGTATCAAAGAAAAATTTAAATACATAGAACTGACTAAAAATTAAAAAAAAACATATCAAAAGATGTGGGGTGCATCTAATGCAGTGCTGAGAGGAAAATTTGCAGCATTAAATTGTTTACATTAGAAATGAGGAAAGGTCTCAAGTCAGTAAGTTAAATTCCTAAGTTAAGAAACATGAAAAAAAAAAAGAACAGAAGAAATCAGAAGGAAGAAAAATAACAGAGGTAAGAGCATGTATCAGTGAAACAGAAAATAAGAAAACAACAGAGAAGATCGATAAAACAAAAGCTGATTCTTTGGAAAATTGAAAATTGATAAACCTCAACCAAGACTGACAAAATAAAAAGAGAAAATATATAAAGCATTGTGTTTTAGTTTGACAGAAATTTTTCTTTTCTAGAGGTTCATAAAATAATGGTGTATCTTAAAATTTTGAAACATCTTAACTTTAATAAAATATATCTTTTGTAAAAAAAAAAACATTGTTAACATTCTTTGATAAAAAGGACATGGGCTCTATTTTTTTAGAGTTCCTAGGCATGGCAGTACAAAATGATCCGATTACTGCCACCATGTACCACTCTAATTCTATGATGGTGGTGGTGGTGATGTGTGTGTGTGTCTGTGTGTGCTTTGGAGGTACGATGGAGGGGGCCAGACCAGCCATCGAAAAGTTACAGAAGGTAACCGTATGAAACATGAGCTCACTGCAATATGATTTTTTTCCAAATCAGACTTATTTTGATCTAACTCGTTAGTTAGTAGACCCATAAGAAGAAAATATTATAAAAGGGAAATTGAGGGCCCAGGAATGAAAGGGTAATAGTGAAAAGATCTCCACACTGCACTTGGCCTTCTTGGTCTTTGTAAATTCTCAATCCTGGCTCACACAGTATTAGCTCCAACAACAAGATTCCTAGACAACAATCTTTACTCTTAGCTTGACACTAAGTGAAACTGTCACTAAGCTGGAGTATTTCCATTGGCCCTGGGGGTGCAGAAAGAAAGCCAGAACCCCAGTTCTTTGCTGTTCATAGCTCAGCTTCCCTGGCACAGGATTGTGGCAAATTTAATCAGGGTTATTTGTGAATAAGTTACATGAGACTGATTCTTCTATGTTCTTGTTCCTGGTACTGTCATCTCAAAGGAAAACTTGATTTCTCTCCATAAAGTGATGAGCATATTTTTTCCATTATAACCAGTTTTTTACCTTAAAACTTTGGAAAATCACCAAGTATCACTCTGTGAGTAAAAGATTGTCTAAACCTGGTCTACAGACCGAACCTCTGTCCTCAGATGAATAATCAGAATTTCTTTCAGCCTATACTAACTCAGCAACTTAAAGAGGATTAAAAATAGTTGCCATTTTGGATCTCTCTCTTTTCCTAAAGGTACAAATCCTGGCCAGGATGGGTTGCTGAATGGATATAGCTGCTGTTTAAATGACAGTAGTCTATATCTTGCTGTGCAAGAAAATGAAAAAAGATAGACTATTTCATCAAATAATTATTTACTTATGAAAGATGCTCATCACATAGATCATTTTCTATTTAATAATGTTATGAAATGAAGTATTATTTAGCAGAGCTTTGTGTAATTATTTTCACTACTTGTTTAGAATAAGAGTTAACTAAATTATATTGTTTTATTTCCAACTCCAACTCCAACTCTGCTGATGAGAGAGTAGAAAAATTGAGAAGTGAGGCTTCAGAGGTTTGAGTGGTAGCTACTAGCCCTTTCCAGGGAATCCTGGGAAAGACCTCCCCCTACCTTGCAACAAAGCCCTTCATCTGGTGGACTGATTAAACCAAATGATCTGAACAAGAGACCCACCGAGTCTACGAAGGAGACTTTATCTAAAGGAAAACTTAGAGGAAAATTTACTAAGTAAAAGTCTCAAAATTGCTGAATTCCCATGTACTTTGAAAATCTCCCTGAAAGACAGATTGCCCAAAAGTTTGGGCAGAATCTCACATTAAAGTAGAGGACCGGGACATAGCTTCCTGGTTTATACAATTCTTCACATCCCAGCCCCATGTAGCTCTCTCTCATCAGTAACACACACACACACACACACACTATGATGGAATGAATGTTTTTACCCCTACCAAAGTCATACATTGATGCTCTAGCTCCGAATCTGATGCTTATTTGGATGTAAAACTGTTGGGAGGTAATTGAGTTTAGATGAGGTCCCAAGGGTGAGACTCTCATGATGGGATTGGTGCCCTTATACAAAGGAGAGATCAAAATGTATGTTCTCTCTCTCTTTCTGCCATGAAGAGGAAAAGCCACTTTCAAACCAGAAAGAGGGCTCTCACCAGATTCTAAATCTGCAAATACTTTGATATTGATTACTTGAGAGAATACATTTATAAGCAAATACTCATGATAATAAGATAGGAGGACAAAAACATCACTTAAGCAAGACCCTCCTGAAATAAAAAGTGGCTTTTGGATTAGTTTGCCCTTTCAGATAAGCAGATGACACCACCCTTATGGCAGAAAGTGAAGAAGAAGTAAAGAGAGCCTCCTGATGAAAGTGAAAGAGGAGAGTGAAAAAGTTGGTTTAAAACTCAATATTCAGAAAACTAAGATTATGGCACTCAGTCCCATCACTTCATGGCAAATAGTCAGGGAAATAATGGAAACAGTGAGAGACTTTATTTTTGGGGGCTCCAAAATCACTACAGATGGTGACTTCAGCTATGAAATTAAAAGATGCTTGCACCTTGGAAGAAAAGCTATGACCAACCTAGACAGCATATTCAAAAACAGAGACATTACTTTGCAACAAGGTTTGTCTAGTCAAAGCTATGGTTTTTCTAATAGTCATGCATGGATGTGAGAGTTGGACTATAAAGAAAGTTGAGCACCAAAGAATTGATGCTTTTGAACTGTGGTGTTGGAGAAGACTCTTGAGAGTCCCTTGGACTGCAAGAGATCCAGCCAGTCAGTCCTAAAGGAAATCAGTCCTGAATAGTCATTGGAAGGACTGATGCTGAAGCTGGAATTCCAATACTTTGGCCACCTGATGCAAAGAACTGACTCAATGGAAAAGACCCTGATGCTGGGAAAGATTGAAGGCAGGAGGAGAAGGGGACGACAGAGGATGAGATGGTTGGATGGCATCACCAACTCAATGGACATGAGTTTGAGTAGGTTCTGGGAGTTGGTGATAGACAGTGAAGCCTTGTATGCTGCAGTCCATGGGGTCTCAAAGAGTCAGACATGACTGAGTGACTGAACTGAACTGAACTTGGTGTTTAAAATCATTAACTTCACATAACAAAAATTCTCCTGCTCCAAATAAGGCTCCAGTTTAGAAATTTGAGGGTTCTGTTTTTGCTTTCATGATTTTTCATCAAAAGATAACAGTTTTTCTTAATTTTCATATATTAGTTAGGTCATCTGGAATTTTGATATTTCATAACCTCCCCTTGATACTCAGTGTGGTGTCAGTGCCATGAAATTGGAAACATGCTATTAGAACAGCAGTGTGAAGAGTTGTCCTGTAACACAGAGGCTTTTAAATTTAGCTTTTAGCAAGTTAGATGACTAGGGGAAGTTAGATGAAAGGGGCTTAAAAAGGAAAAGCAGGTCAAAACCATTTCATATTGCTGATTTTGTCCCCATGAATCTTTACCTTGTATATTTTTAACTTTTCAGAGCACATTCATATACAAAACATAATCTTCAAAAGAAGCTCATAACTTCCTGAACGACATACAATATTCCATAGGAGTTGTTTTCCAAACATCTTTTGACTCCTTGAAGGAATTTTGCAAAAATGTCATCTATCAACTCAACGTGTATAGCTCAATCCCTAAGTGTCAGCATCAGAACAACCATTGACTTTCCAGGGTAACAGTCACCATTTGTCTAATCCTTTGGCAACATATTATGCCTATCTTGTCCCTTCAGAAGCCCCACAACGTCAAGCTATCAGCCATCCTATGTTGTGTTGTTTTAGCTGCTAAGTGGTGTCCACCTCTTTCGCAATCCCATGGACTCTAGCCTGCCAGACTCCTCCATCTATAGGATTTCCCAGGCAAGAACACTGGAGTGGGTTTCCATTTCCTTCTCCAGGGCATTTTCCTGACCCCAGGATTAAACCTGAGTCTCTTGCCTTGGCAGGAGGGTTCTTTACTACTGAGCCACTAGGAAAGCCCTTCCTGCTCTGCAAACCTCCTATGAGAACAGGGCCTGACACTGGTCTTTTACACCTATGGTTAAATTTAAGCCAATTGTTTCCCTCTTACTGGATTATTTACATTTAAAGTTTCTCTCAAACTGAGATTTAAAGCTCTGATTTTTTTGTGTGTGGTTAACAAACATGTAAAATTTTCCATCTTAGCAATTTTTTCATCTTGCAAAATTAAAACTCAGTATCCACTGCACAACTTTTTCTCCCTCCTCACAGCCCCTGGCAATCACTCTCTGAGTCTGTCTACTTTAGACACCTCATATGAGTGGAGTCATGCAATATTGTCTTTTTGTGACTGCTCAACTTAGCAATAATGTTCTTATAATACAGTTGAAGCATACTGTATGATTTTTTTCAACATGAATGAGTTAGAAATTGGGAAAAAATGCAAAATTGGAGCCATAATTAGAAAGCAGTAAATAGAAGCACATAATAAGAGGTATTTTATGCTCAGCTTTATCAACCATACAATCCATATGGCTTCAGTTCAGTTCAGTTGTTCAGTCATGTCCGACTGTTTGCGACCCCATGAATCGCAGCACACCAGGCCTCCCTGTCCATCACCAACTTCCGGAGTTCACCCAGACCCATGCCCAGGAGTCAGTGATGCCATCCAGCCATCTAATCCTCGGTTGTCCCCTTCTCCTCCTGCCCCCAATCCCTCCCAGCATCAGAGTCTTTTCCAATGAGTCAACTCTTTGCATGAGGTGGCCAAAGTACTGGAGTTTCAGCTTCAGCATCATTCCTTCCAAAGAAATCCCAGGGCTGATCTCCTTCTGCGTCCCTTTTCCGTACAAAGTATGGCTCCCCCGGTCAGGACGTGAACATCTTTGGGGACCCTTGTCCTGTCTCGTCCCCTGACCACAGCATGTGTGCTGACCCGGGACAGGACCTGCTTCAGAACCAGGGATGAGTGTGGACCTGCCCCTCACGACCTAGAGTCCAGTATAGTCATTGACCTAAAAATAAAGCCAAGTACTGTGTGATTTAGGTTCCTTGGCCGCAGGTGGTCTGCCCCCTTTCAGAAGAAGCTGGAATCCTCCTAACTCCCCAGGACCCAGTGTGGACATGCCTCTAACCCCTCTGTGCAAAATCCGTGCTTTCTTCCTTGTGTGCCCTTGACACTGGGTTCATATTCCCAGTTCCTACCCTGCTCTGCGTGGTTCCCTGCACCTGCCTTGCTTGGTGATATTTTCCTGAGTCACCCTGGCAGCTAGAACCTTCCCCACCCAGTCAAACGGTCCTCACAGTGCCCCCGGGGTGCACCGGCACGTCAGACAGGTGTGTGAGCTAGAAGGGAGCAGGGAGGAGAGCGTAGGGATGCTCCAGAGAAGCAGCAGGACGCGCAGGGAGAGGACCGCCGGAGCTCACTGGGGACCTGGGCCTGGGCCCCTGCATCCGCAGCAGTGGAGCTCGCGGCTGCGGGCCTGGTTGAGATGGGTTTTCTCAGCTGGAACACGTCACCCGACAGCCTTTAAGAACAGACAGGTTTCTGCTGAACACCTGAAACGACACAGCTTCAATTAAAAGCAAAAAAGGAACAGATAGATTTCTGCAAGGTCTTTGTTGGATGATTCAAAACTACCTTTAATGACACTAGAGCACAATTTTTTTTTCAAAATGGTGTCTCTTCCACTCTTTAGCACAAACAGCAGGAATGATCTAGGTCTTAGAAGGTCTATAGCAGGGTCCCCAACCTCCGGGACCCAGTGCCTGATGATCTGAGATGGAGCTGATATAATAATAATAAAGTGCACAATAAATGTGTTCAGCCAGAAGCCAGCCCCCCTCCACCCAGTCTTGGAGGCCAAAAAGGTCCGTGGGGCCCAAAAGGTTGGGAGCCGCTGGCCTGCAGGGCTGCAGGGAGGAGAGCTCATCTGTCCGGTAAAGCCTGATCGCTTATACACCTGCCAGCAGTTTCCTGTTATCCTGGTCCCAGGTCACAGCGCTTGCTTTATGTCCCAATCGCCAAGTTAAAAGAGGACTAACTCCTCAAAGCTTTGAAGAGGACACTCAGCCAGGAGTGCACACTTCTGCTCAGTTTGTGGAAACACGTGCCTGTCTGGATTCCAAGCCGGCAGACCCAACAGCAGATGTGTTTGAAGAGCAGGCCCAGAGACAAGCCACCGACCACTGGACTTCAGGCCCTTCCCTTCTGGCTTCTGCTCATGTCTAGAGGGCTTGTCAGAGATGCCTCAGATTACATTTCTGTCCAACTAGTGGGCGACACAGCAAACAAACCCATTCTCCTCTGGTTTGTCTGCAGGGGAGCCCAGAGGGCAAGCCACGTGACCAGCCAGCTAAGTCCACCTTCCAGAGCCTTGGCTAGTTCACCCCATCATCACACTAGTGTCCTCTCTCCTCAGGAATCAGCCCCACGGTCTCCCAAAACAAAGGTTTAAATGAATTTGCAGAGCCTCCGCTTTAATGAGCTAAGAGTGGGCTAACACCACAGACTTGGCAAGCTGCAGCTCCCATTCTGTTTAGTCACCTCCCTCTGTGGATTTAAAATCCACCAGAGCTTTAGACCAAGGGGAATTTCATCACTTTGCCGAAAGTCTGTATGGTAGGTTTAAGCCTACAGACCAGCAGATGCTAAGGTAGGCAGCATCCATCAAAGTTGACGTAACCACGGTGAAGCTGTCAAGTCAAGGGTTTCAACAGCGACACCTGGGAAGACACGAAACACTGGGGACTGTTACGGCTGAGTCATTGCTGGGGGAGTGGAGCGGAGTGGGCGGGGAGGTGGCTGTGCCCCGGGCCACGGCTGCCGGCAGCAGTCGGCGTCTGGCCGCACCACACTGGCAAAGGGCATCCGTGGGAGGGGAGAGGGTCCTTTCGCTCTTCTCTGAATCCACCCCTCCAAGCTGCTTCCGCCGGCATTTCAGGGTGTGCTCAGTACAAGGTGCAGACCCTACGCTGCAGGTCTGGGGCCCCGGGACCCGATCTGTCACCCAGAAGCTCACCAGCTCCCAACTCAAGCCCAAAAACTGGTGACTCAAGTATAAGGCCTTTAGAGGAGAAGGGAGCTAATTCCAACTGGGGAGTGTGGGAGGTGAATTTACAGAATCCTGAGTAACAAGTAGCATTCCCCAGAACAAGCCTGGGTGTCTTGGTGCTGAATGAAGGGTGTGCTCCAAACTGCTGAGAAGCAAGGAAGGGCGAGGGTTCGTCTAGGGAAGGAAGGGGAAGCGGTCTGACTTAGGGGTCTATGTGCTCGAGAGTCCAGCTAAGAAGTTGAAGGTGTGACAGGAAACCACGGAGGGCTTCCTGGTAAGAGTGGCACCATCAGATTCACTTCAGAAAGGTAAGTCAGCTGCAGTCGGTAGGGTGAACTGGAACTGAGGCCATGCAATCAAGATGGGTCCTCACATTGGAAGAGAGGGTCTCCATCCTTGTGGGAAGTGGTTTGTTAGGACAACACCACTGTGTGCATCGGGCGTCAGAGTCCATTACAGACTCTGCCTCAGCTCCAAGGCACAGGAGCGTTGGCGCGTTCCAGTTTAACCAAACTCCATTTCAGCGCTCCCAGCAAAGCCGACTCTCCATTCTTCAGCTCAACCCACGCTCCATACAGAATGATCCTGCCTTGTAGTTTTGATGAAATCACATTCTAGTTTCATTCTCAGAAAAGTGCTTCAAAGAGCACCAGTAATGCACAGGAATTAACACCTGAGTCTTATTTGCATGTTTCCCAATGAAAATGGGTCTTGGTTACTTCCTCTAGAGCAGATGGCAGCCCAAGGGCTTCTCCACAGCCATTTGATTTATATGTAAAGAAGTGTGCTTCTTTGCAAAACCCAGAAATGATTTATGTCGGATCAGATCAACTCAAAGAAAGCAGATACCCATCTTGAATAAGATTCACTGTGCTAAGAACTGTAACTTGTCTTCAAGAAAGGCCGACTGTCCCATCTGCCCACATTTGCAAACCGGAAACACAGTATACTTGTTTGATTCATGGTGCCACATTAATGGCAGGGTAAAATAAGACTGCCAGGGCACACAAAGCCTCTGTGACTGGCTAATGCTTCTCGAAGCCATATCATGGCACACGCGAAGAATTATTTCCCCAAAGGGAACGAGACCCTGACGCAGGACAATCTGGAGGGGAAGGGAGGGAGTATGGTTAATGCGTGGCACAGCCCCTGGTGATGTTGACGTCAGCTAGGTTTACAATGTCTGAAATGCATTCTGGGTTGCACAAGCCCAGCATTAATGGGGGCTTGTTAAGAGCAGCTCATGATTGTCTCTTCTCTCTCAGCTCAGTCGTGGCTCTTCTCGACTCTGGATTGTGTCCCGCCAGGCTCCTCTGTCCCTGGGATTCTCCAGGCAAGAACAATGGAGTGGGTTGCCATGTCTTCCTCCAGGGGATCTTCTTGAGCCAGGGATCAAACTTACGTCGCCTGCACTGGCAGGAGAATTCTTCACCACTGAGCCATCTGGGTTACTTTTTTAGTTTGAAAAGGGCTGATGATCTTTGAGCTTTCAGGTAACTAACAACTGAAGCCTTCAGGCCTTTACTACCGCTGGTTTAGAGATTTAAGTTGGAAATTTCTGAAAACTAGAGTCACAGTTTTACAAATTAATATTTAGTTCTGTGATTTTGGCTGGTTTTACTGATTAATATCATGAATAAAATCGAAGTGCTTAACTTCTGTCAGACCTTTGATCTCGAAGGAAGCAGAGGATAGTGTTTCACAGATAATGAACAGATCTCCAAATTATTAAAAAGGCATTTTATTATAAATACATTTTAGTTGTAGCAGTAAAATACATTTTGTGTTACCATGAATCTTTTAAAACAAAAGAATTTCACTGAGACAATGATCACAATGTAGGAATTGTAGAATTTCGAACTGAAACTTGTTCTAAGGATCCAATGTAGCCAAAGTGATTCCAAAACTAAGTTTTAAAAGAAAATGACAAAAAAGAGAAGGAAATGAAAACCCTAGAGAGTGGCTTTGGGGTTATTTTATGGTACAAAGTCATTTTTACTTTTAAGGACAAACTCTTTAGGCATTAGAATTCTCAGATGAGGTATCATTAACCACAAAGAAACAAATAATAATGTTGCCATAAATTATGATTATTAGATAGATGGCTGTACAGCTGGTACTTTTTGAAGAGACGGAAATGGATGGAATCAGTTTTACATAACCTTCCTTTGGAAGGCTTGTGAAACTAAGCCCTGTATGCATTTGCTAAATGACTGTATGAAGTTAGCTGAACAAGTTTAGATAAGAACTGTATTCTTGAAGCATTAAAAAAAAAAACAAAAAACAGTGTGTCACTAATGAAGCCTTCAATAAAATGCAAAATCCATTACCTTTATAATTTAGAGGAGAGGTATTTTATTCACCCTATTTACCTAGGATATAACTACCACATTTAACCAGTACCTTCATGGGTTTCAAAGAATCAGACTGGATGACTGGCACAGAAAGCCGGTACAGTACTTGTCATACACATGGGTTATGAGAAGCTGGCACGGTCTGGATACATGAAAACCTGACTCATCCTCTGGGGGGGGGGGGGCGGGGGGCTGAGACACATGCTCAGGCGTAGCTGACCTGTCAGGACTTCAACCTGGACAGAGGTCCCTGACCAAACCAACGACAGAGAGAGGTCTCTGCATCCAAGGCATCGTGCAGAGCAAAGGGTGAGTAAACTGAAGCTCCCCATGAGCTTCAACTGAATCCAGTAACCTGTGCTGAACATATAAACAATCCCACCAAAGATTATCAAGCCTTTCAAGGAGGAAGTACTGTGTTTTAAGAATTCCAAAGCTGTGTGTTCTAGGTTGCTTATCATATGGTCTGCATCTAAGCCATTCTATAATCTATTACCTTAAAAATAATTTTTTCTTTCTAGTCTCAGCAAATTCAAGCCAAACAAAAAACCAGAGGCAGAGACCAATACCTCTCAAGCTGCACTCCAGGGGGAATATTAACGAAAGTAACACACAAATTTTAAAATATCCACAGACCTGTAGGTTTATTGCATCATAGGCAGCTTCTCTCAGAAATAACTTGCTCACACACGTGTGCCTGTAGTTTATAGTTTATAGGCTCACGCGTGTGTGCCTGTAGTTTATAGTTTATAGGCTCACACGTGTGCCTGTAGCTTATAGTTTATAGTTTATAGGCTCACACGTCTGCCTGTAGTTTACAGGCTCACACACGCGTGCGCCTGTAGTTTATAGTTGATAGGCTCATGCATGTGCCTGTATAGTTTGTAGGCTCACACGCGTGCCTGTAGTTTATAGTTGTTTATAGTTTATAGACACACACGTGTGTGCCTGTAGTTTATAGTTTATAGGCTCACACGCGTGCACCTGTAGTTTATAGGCTCACACACACGTGTGCCTGTATAGGCTCACACACGTGTGCGCCTGTAGTTTATAGACACACACATGCACCTGTAGTTTAGTTTATAGGCTCACACACACGTGTGCCTGTAGTTTATAGTTGTTTATAATTTATAGACACACATGCGTGTGCCTGTAGTTTAGTTGTTTATAGACTCACACACATGTGCGCCTGTAGTTTATAGTTTATAGACACACACCCGTGTGCCTGTATAGTTGTTTAGTTTATAGACTCACACACACGTGTGCCTGTAGTTTATAGGCTCACACACACGTGCGCCTGTAGTTTATAGGCTCACACACACACACACACACACACGTGCCTGTAGTTTACAGGCTCACACACACGTGTGCGCCTGTAGTTTATAGACACACACGTGTGCCTGTACTTTATGAGTGACTCATGCTGTGTAGGTGGTGGATTCCTCTAGACTGTTTCCTGCAAACATATATAAATTTTTTTAAAGGTAGCAAAGAAATCAGAGACAATTGTCTATTTTCTTCCCTAAACAATACTGCAGGCTCCCCTAACACCTATTGCAAAGAATCCAAAGTAAGTTTAACCTGAGAAACACATAATTTGAAAAGCAAATCCTTTGCCCTCACCTCTCTCATTCCCCAAAACATGGAAACCACAAAGACATCATTTGGGGATTATCTATTATTTCCCACATTCAATGTCACTGCCGTCTTAGTCTGGGGCCTCTGATACTTAGGGCCTCCATAAATGCAAAGGGCATTCCCGTGCCAGGGCAATGGCTTCCTACCGCAATGCTCGTCTGTGTGTGTGGAGCATCAAGACTGACTCTAAGCTTCGAGACAAAAGCCCAGGCTGCAGGGTACAGGAAACCAAACTCGCCCTCGAAATGAGCTCCTACCCTGCCCTGGATGAGCAGCACAGACCTCAGAAGGCGAGTGCTGGTGGGGAGGGGCGGCGGCCCCCACCCAGAGGGCTCTTGGCTCCAGAGGTCTTTCTCCATGAACGTCCCGAGTTATAAAAATGTCTCAAGAGATCAGTTTTGCACACTGAATAAATACATGCATGATTAAAAAGACCCTGGGACTTTCTCTAGACCAGTGGTTCTCAAGGTGTGTTTCCTGGACAGCAGCCTGAAGTTGGTCTGAATCTTTTTGGAAATGCAGACGACCAGGCCCCAGGCTGGAGTCAGAGATGGCGGGAGTGGGTCCAGCAACCTGTGCTTGACCAGGCTCCCGGACAATTCTGACGCAGGCGCTCAACTCCGAGATCCACTGCTCTCTCCTACTCAGACAGGACAGGTGTGTGAACAGATACTCTTTCTATTCTGTGTGGAAACCTATGGAATTCACCCCTTCCCCTCCACTGCTCAGACACCAAAAAAAAAAAAAAAAAAGAAGTTAATGACAAAATTTATTTCAAAAAATAAAAAAAAATTTAATATTGGTTTCCTCTCCTATACATAGTTCTAAGGCAGGCAGTCACATGCTAGTATGCAAAATAAAATACAAAAGACACCTCATATGAGGTGTAGAAACAGCTAAAAGACTCCCAAAGAATATAATGAAAAGTCCATAATATTGTTAATGAACTTATAGAATCATATAAAACTTACTATGCTTAATATTTGTATCAAAATAAAATCTCTCTGTTGAACAAATTGCAAATAAAGTCTGGTCTAATACATTACGGGAACTATAAGTATATGAATGTCTCTGGGTTTTCTCAACACTCCAGTTTTAGAAGCTTGAGACTAACACTGTAAAACTGAGTTTAGGATTTAGCCACCGTTCACGTCACTGAGTCCAGATTCTTCTGTCAGGTCCCTCCTTTCAAAGAAATTTAGAAACTCCTGTGACTATTTTCTCAACATTTATTCCAAAGTAGACTATTTTCAAACATTTCAAAAAATTTAAATACATTAAAATTTTTGTAACTGTTTAATCTGATATTCTAATTTAAAGGAATAACAATGCCATTTCCTGAATGTGTTTTATAAAAATGTTAGTAAGATTCATTCCTTGTAACAGTGGTCTTGAAATTGCTTATTAAACAGGTATGAAAGTAGTTAAGTGTGAATTTAGCAGCTTGACAGTGAAATGTCAGCACATAAATATCCAACCTCAAGTGGAGGGAGAATTTGAGAAACCTAATACAAGGAGTGCTTTGAAGGCTGAAATGCCGCTATTTCCTGATGTCTTCATAGTATGTGACGGACATCACTAAGTGATATTTTGAACAGGAAGTCATAGTCAGAACATTACCCATTATTTCTGAGTGCTAAATAGCTGTGGATCAGGGTGCAAAGAGTGGAGCAAACCATCAGACCCACGCAAACATTTATTTTGAGATTTAGGAACACAGAGGGTCATGCTAGAAATCGAGGGTTCTCCTATTTTAAGGGACGGTTAGCAAGAAACACATCTGGTAAATCTTACAAAAGACAAATTACAACCTTTGTGGAGCTAGAAGAAAAACCAGATAGCCTAAGTAACATTTAAGGTAGCAATTTGTATCTTTCAGTATATTTATAAAGTTTTAATCTTATATTTTTATAGGCTTTTTCTGGATTCTCTTAAAATGCTATCTAAGGATAACAGGTGTCTCTCTTAGAATGGTGGTTTCAGTAGATCTAATCTTCTCATGACAGTAGTTGGATCTAAAATTTGTCTTGAAACTGGTTTTCACACCCTGGCTCTTAGGCAGAGTGGCTCTCTCTAGTCAAGGTGGCTGGAGATGAATTCTCACGTGTCTATAGCTTAGCTCTCAGATGTGTACACACAGAAAATATGAAACACGTAAAATCAACTACACGAGAGCAAGATAACACTATATGTTAATTATCTCAAGTTAGGAAATTCGGTTAACTTTCTCAGCAATTTCAATGCTTCCATAAACATGGAAACTATTTTCACAAATAGGTCTTGGAGACTGCTATGTTTAATTACGTAATGCTTATTCAGTGGGAATTCTGCTTATTTTACTTATTATGAAATTCTTTGAACTGAAAAGACCAATTGATGTTTACATCAAACCCAAACTAATTCTAGAACCTTTGATGAATAAGGCCACAGAAGGCAGTTTGTTATTTCACACATATAAAATGACCCGGATAGAAGAAAGCCTACCTGTCTGAGGAAAGGAAAATGGTTACGTTGTTTAAATGGTCAATAATTAACTTCTGGTTAATCAAAAACAAAGCTCTGCTACAACAATTTGGCAAAACACAAGCCAAAATGCCAAAATAGCAACCAAAACCCCCTTTAAAACACACCAAAAATATCCATGTTACAGTGAATGAAACTCTTCAAATCTTAACAGAAATTCATTTTTAGATGAGGAAAAAAAAACTAGCATGAAAACTCTGTAAATTCTATCATCCAAAAAAAGTTTAATGTAAAAAAAAAATCTCAGTAGCACTGAAATTAAAAAGTAAGATGAATAAAAAATAGTCCTGGTAAAAGAAAAGGAAAGTTCAGAGTGATACAGAGAACGAAGAAGCAGAAAGACATCATGTGAACAATTAACTTCACTTGAAGAAATCTGAATTGCAAGAAAAGGAAGTTGGTAACACTTGGTATTATCCCAGAGGTAACATCAAGCTTTAAAAATAAGGAAGTTCCATCTGACTAAGGTTGAACCTTTATCTGAAATAAGGTCATCCCTTGGTATCTGCAGGGGCTGGAGTTCAGGTCCCTTCCATAAAATGACACGGTATTTGCGTGTAACTCACACACCCTCTCATACACTTTAAATCACTCTCTAGATCACTTATAATTCCTGATCCAATATAAATGCTATGTAAATGGTTGCCAGTGCGTGGCAAATTCAAGTTCTCCTTTCTGGAGCATTCTGGGATCTCTTTTAGGATCTCTGATCTGCACTTGGTTGACTCTGTGACCATGGCCCCTGCAGACAAGGGGGCCGACCACCAACTGCCTCATCGGTCTGATCCATGGGCGCCTGCTCACGCTGCCCAAGTCAGATCCAGGAGCAGGAATGGTACTCAGAAGCCACGCCTCACTGCAATGGAAACTTTCAATGATTCTTGCAGTTAAGACTTCCTCAAAACTGTCACAAGATATTACACATACATAATACTCAAAGCACTGCTGAAAATATGGCATTAGGGAAAGCTGAGGACTAAGCCTGTTAGAGGTTGGAGTACGCATTTGAAGCTGAATCTAAGAGTGTACTGGATGGGAACAACGTTATGATTCCTTGACTGGCTACAGGAACGACAAAGAAACGAGGATCACTCAGACATGCTCAGCACAGCAGTGGACTAGGGAGTAGCTATAATTTTTAGTTTTTCAGAAATAACTGCTTAGCACATTGAAGTCACAACGACGCAAGCTTCCTTACACAAAGCATCCATCATCAACATACCTATATAAGGTGGTCGGGTGGGCACATTTAAATACTTTTAGAACTAGTATTTTTAAAAGGTTCAGGTATGAAAAACAGGTAATTAGGCAATTGCTCTTTGACACAGGCTTAACTGATAGCCCTGAGGAGACAGTTCCGCCTTCACCAACACACCTCTGACCGTTCACCTAGCTGTGCTGCGGTCCTGGGTGTTTGTGGGGGAGGAGGGTCCTCACTGACAAGAACACTGTTTTTCACAGACACCCTCACATCAGGGGGATCTACTTTCATTTGGGCTCTATCTTGAGTTTTGTCACCAAGTTGGAAAGACGCAGCTATGTGGCAAAATTTTTTCTTCTTTTTTCATGATTAAAGTTATGTTGAGTAAAATCCAACACCGCTGAATGTGGTGATCTGACATCGTGCAGAGAAACCGAGGTGCTGCTCAATTGCTGGCTTCGTTTTCCAACTGTGACTTGTGCTAACCATGACCACGTGTGCAGTCTACACGCCTACACCTGCCACTGCACACGGCACCCAGGCGCACACACACCAGCTGCACTCTGGACAGAAGAGGCTTTCCCCACTGGTCCTGCAGTGTGGACACCTCCAACCAGAGGCCCTCTCCTCTCCTCTCCTCTCCTGAGCTCCTGCGGCTACAGGGGGCTGCTGCTGTGGTCAAGCTCCTGCTGTACAAGTCTTCCTTTATCCCTCTGCTTTTCACCTGTTTTACAAATGGACTGCGAATAAATGATGGCCTACTCAAAAGGAGCCTTCCAGAAAACTATTTCTGAACGGGTCATCAGGATCCATTCAGGATTTGCAATGTTTCCCAAACTTATCCTATTATTTTATTTTTTAAAAAAGGTTATATTGTAGTTTCAAGACACCTCTGAAATATAAAAGTAGTACTACTAGGTCAGGAAAACAATACGGACATGCTTCGCTTCAAAAGTGTCACAAGACCACACGTTTGAAGAGGGCCAACGCTTTTCTTTGGATTTTACCAAAGTTCACTCAAAACAATGTCTAGCATGTAGAATATTTAGGAGAGCTGTTTAAATTTTATATTTTTGTACAAGTTCAGTGGGGTTCTTCCAGAAGAATCGAAAGACGAAAAACAAGGGTAGTTTTTGCCCCAGATTTTGATGAATTTTGATACATCTTTGATAAACATTATATTTCTTCTTTAATGATATTCCTCAAACAAAACAGTTAGCAAAATATTTGAATTTGCCATGTATAATGTCACATTTTAATGTAAACATCAAATAAGGTACCAAAATTTTTACTGGAGGGAAAAGAACCTTAAAGCGGCACAGTTCTTTATACCACTGGGGGGGCGGCGGGGGGGGGGGGAGATTACAGACATCCACACATGCAGAGTGGGGAAAAAAAGATTTTACTAAATTCACGCATTTTAAAATAGTTATCAAGTCTACTAAGCACCAACAATCCTAAAAATTTTTCAGCTTCATGATTTGTTTAAAAAAAACCACACTATCAAATTAACATTAAAAACAAGCTTGAAGAGAAGCTTGTCCAAAAGATAACCATGTATGCCCACGCTGTGGCGTAGGACATACACCTGCAAAGAACGCCTCTGCCTCTGTCCTGCGGTGGATGGAGAGGACGGCAGCACGCCATCCAGTCTAACCTATAAAAGTTCTCCAGGGCAGCATCTTGCCACCAAAAAAAGCTGATGAAACTTAAAAGTATTCAGAAGATGCTGCCCCTTTATTTTAAAAAATTTTCAATGAATTTAAGCAAAAATAACATACATCTGTACATCAACTGGCCATTTCTGGTACAGAAACCCAGCATACGGTGATATTATTGAATAAATGTAAATGCTACTTACAATTTTTTTTCCTCTTTAAATACATTTTAGACAAACTTTTTTTTCTTTTTTTAATAGTTGCACAATTAACTTCTTAGCTGCTAGCTTGATGCAAACATATATAACAATACACAAATTTAAAAATATTTTTTTATTCCACATAAAAGCTGTCAAAATTCTGACTCACGTCAAAAATGCAAATAATGGAATATACTTTAAAAAAAATTAGTTGCAAGTCTAGCAGCAAAGCAATTAAGTGAGAACATATTTAACGTGAAAAGAAAGGAAACTGTGCAGCTACAGGTGCAGGCTGGCTACCTTAGCTCTACTGATACAGAAATTAGAACATTCTCCCTGGAGGAAAAAGAGGGATTATTTAAAATAGGAGTAAAAGCCATTGCTGCCGGCTGAGCTCCCCAGGCTGAGCTCCTGAAACAGAGACAGAGGGTCGCTGCTCTTCTTGGCCTGCTCGGGCGGAGGCCTGGGCTTGGAGGGGCCCGCAGAGCGCTGGCGTAGGACATGGCAGGCTTGCCGCCCCCGGAGCTCTGCAGGCTGCTGCTGCTGGCTGACTCGGCGATCTGCTTGCTGGGCATGAGTGGGGGGAACTGGCCGAGGTGCTGCAGCACGCTGTAGTTGAAGGAACTGGACCCCTCAAGGCTCTCAGGCTTCAGCTGCTCCTCAGGGGCTTTGACGGTCTTGGGTGGAGCTAGAAGCAGAAAACAGTAACACCGATTTAGGGGCAAGCCCAGCAACGCCTAGGCGCCTCGTTAGCTCTGTGTCTGCTGGTTCTCATCTCCAGGGACTCAGGGACAGACGGCTTCTGCCACAGAACCCTGAAATCACAACATATCTAGCCAAACTTCTCCATCTCAGAAATACTTGAAAAAAATTATCTAAGTGAGCTGCAATAACTAGACATATTAAAAACTGAAGGTCAAGTCTGAAGGTCTGCTTCAAAAAACGAATTTAATTGTATACTTTGATATTTATTAACTACTCATAGTCTGAAAATGGGAGCAAATACTTAAATAATATATTTAAGCAATTCTTAAATAAAAATGAGCTCTCCAGCCAGCCGTCTGGTTAGGATAGCTTCTATTATTACCCAGAGAGCAGCAGCGTCAGATTCTGTTTCTTTAAAATGCTACCTTTTCTTGTAATATGTATGTAAAAATGGAATAAAGTGAGAGAAGAGCAGTAAGCTTCACTTCACACTTCCTGTAATCTGCCTGATTTTAACACTGACTCCACTCTTCCTAACTCATTTCATGGCCCACTACATCATAACTTGCTTTAAATACTGATTTTGTTTCCAATGTTTTAAAAATTTAACCATTATATTGAGCGATAATCATAATACATATTCATTGAGCATAATCTGAAACTACACAGAAGCCAAAGAAGAAAATAAGCCATTCAGATTTCCAAACATCAGAGCTAAGTCTTGATCTGTTGTGCATTTTCCCTAAGGATGTCAAACAATGCAGACATTTTGAAACTTTTTAAAGGACCTCTCATTTTTAGAAATCTGGATAGCAATTTTTCACTTTTCAAATGTTATAAAAGATAAAGTTTCCTAAATATTCACGACTGTTTCCTTGAGATAAATTCCTAAAAGTACCGCACAGTGCATTCTTCGTGACAGTCCATGGGACTTTCCAGGCCAGAATCCTGGAGTGGGTTGCCATTCCCTTCTCCAGGGAATCTTCCCAACCCTTGGATCGAACCCGGATCTCCTGCATTGTAGGCAGACGCTTTACCAGCTGAGGCCCCAGGGAACCCCATCTAATGAGACCCCACTGAGCAGTTATCACAACGGCCCACATCGGGACACTGACATTGCCAAATGCTGGTGAAACGTGGGGCAACAGGAACTCTCGTTCTCTGCTGGTGGGAAGGCCCAGCGGTGCCGAAGTTTGCTGGTTTCTCACAAAGCTGAGCACACCCTAACCATCAGAGTGCAAGTGGTCAGGTCCGACTCTGCGGCCCCAGGGACGGCATATTCCATGGGATTCTCCAGGCCAGAGTACTGGAGCGGTCACTGTTCCCTTCCCCAGGGGATCCTTCCAAACCAGGGATCAAACTCAGGTGTCCCGCACTGCAGGTGGATTCTCGACCTACCAGCTGAGCCACCAGGGAAACACACCGCTAACTATGATAACTGTGGCCAGATCACTCTGTGGGAAAACACTGCCCAGTTAGACTCAGTCAACAAATTTGCCCATTTCTCTACTACATCACAACACTAGTGTTAACTATTTAACTTTAGCCTAGTTTATAAGTACATAATTATCTTACAGTTCTACTTTGCATGTCTTTGATTACTGATATTTAAGGACACTTCCCCCTATGTTTATTGCCTATTTGTGGATTGGAAAGTTTAGTTCTAGTATTTCATTGACTCAGTATGCTAATTTCATATTACTATTTTAAAACTTTTAAAAATTCACAAATTGTTCAAAATTATTTTAAGCCATTTAACAGCTTTCTGCAACATTTATCACCTTTCCTGTCTAAATGTCATTTTGTGATGAAAACAATTGCTTTTAAGAACATTAGTTTAACAAACATTTCAATATAGAAGGGTCCTGCACTGCCTAATACTCAAAATAAGTACTTTATTGGTTGTTCAAAACTATTTTTATTTAACAAGTCTTCTTACTTAACCATGCTTTCATTTTCATGACAATTAGAGTTTAGAATGTTTTTAATCAAATAATACATACAGAATAATACTTTAGAGGCAGTTTAACCTAATGTCTACATGCTTATCTAACCATGAAAATAAAGATGTTTGTCAATCTGATTTATTGCATATACTCCAGATAAGACAAACTATTCTTTAAAGCTATGAATTTTACTAATTTGGCAACCAATGCTTTTTTTTCTCAAAATACATTTTTCTACCTAATCTTTAATTTTCATCTGTTTTACAAAAAGAAAATGCTTGATAAAGTATGCTTTGTCACCAGGACAAGAGAATAGAACGGGAACACCCAGTGTCGGGGAATGAGCTCCACCCTGGCTGTGGGCGCCGCCAGGCACCAGGCCCCACGCCGAGGCTGGCCACCCCTCGATCGTCCAGGACCTGTCTCCATGCTCCCCTCACTCAGCAGTCAGGCATTCACCAGGAGCCGGAAGTGGGACCAGCGCCAAAATGGGAACCCAAAGGTCAGGAAGATCAGAGACATGACCTCTGCTCTCAGGCTTCAAATCTGGAGAAAGACAGCCAGGTCATGACCTCCTTTAAATTCCAAACCAGGATAATACAGTTTCCTTCAACTCAAAAAATAAGTCTCAAACTTTAGAAAGAACTTTCCCAAGTGGTGATAATTTTCCTTCTGATTTACTACTGGCAATTGCTACACTCCTCTACAAGTGAAATAAGACAAAATAAAATAAACACACAGATACACACATACGTGCTGTGAGACTAGAAGGCGTGCTTCAGGATATTAGATTTTTGAATTAGTTTTAAACACGGAGCTAAGTGGTATGTGTGTGTGCTTTGTCATGTCTGACTCTGTGTGACCCCATGGACAGTAGCCCGCCAGCTCCTCTGCCCATGCGGTTCTCCAGGCGGGAACCCTGGAGTGGGTGCCATGTCCTCCTCCAGGGGGTCTTCCTGACCCAGGCTCTTGTGTCTCCTGCACTGGCGGGCAGATTCTTTACCGCTAGTGCCACCTGGGAATCCCTTAGTTAAGTGTTACTTTCAACTAAAGGATACTACTATTTGTCTTCTAGCAATGAAGAAAACGGGCTTCCCCGGTGGCTCAGTGGTAAAGAATCCTCCTGTCAATGCAGGAGACCCAGGTTTGATCCCTGGGTCAGGAAGATCCCCTGGAGAAGGACATGGCAACTCATTCCAGTATTCCCGCCTAGGAAATCTCATGGACAGAGGAGCCTGGCGGGTTCCAGTCCCTGGGGTCACAGAGCGAGACAAGACTCACCGACTAAACAGCAACCCGTGACTGAGTGCCTGAGCAGCACAGCGGGAAACACAGCGATCTTAAATCTGAGGAGAAGACGCCGTGAGTGACACGTGCTTCCGGCACTGGCTCAGGAAACTTCTACCTTATCAACTTTTTATTGGTTCTGGCCAAAAGCTATCTTAAAGTTTAGGTTGGAAAAAAAGGAGAAATGATGTTGTCTTTAAAATAAATTAGAATAAACAAAACAACTAAAAAGGAACACATTTTCACCACTTATTTGTAATTTAGATGTTTCTCAGGAAATCCAAATATGATGAGTGTGTTTTTGCTAGACCTCGAAAATGACAAAGCAATCCCAGGTGAAATACAGCAGCTTACACACAGAAGGTACTAATGAGTGTTTAAAGTGACAATGTCTCTTGCTGGGAATGAAACTACTGCCTATTTAATGCTTTCTGACCTACCACGCCTCTTGTACTGAAAATATGCTTGTATGCACATTCTCCAAAATGGGTCAGCTACAGAATCAATGGATTCACATTCTAATGAGGAATAAAATTAACAAAATACAAAGGCTGATGCTACCAAGGCAGAAATTTACCAACGGTTACAGACTTGTTCACAAAGACCAACACCTACAGCCACCAAGAGAAGGCTACAGATCAGAGAGTCAAAGAACATCATCCTTTACATTTAACGTTTCTCTACAGTCAACATAAAAAAAATGGAGGCAACGGAAAGACAATGGAGTTCAGACTTCCCACCACACAAGTTCACAGCCACGTCTGCTCCAGTGCCTCCCCATGTCTTCTTTTCCTCTTTGGACTTGGATTTCTTACGTCATCAGGATATAAGAAATAAACTCTGGGTTTCTAATCTCAAAATATCAGACCCCACTGGCTTTCCTTATGGCCAGACTCTACTGGGCAGGTGACTGCCACAACTCGATCGACAATAAAACTACTGAGAACCGAAACCGACCTACCCAACTCCCACCTTCACCGGAGAGAAAAAAAGACAGAAGTCCCGAGAGCAAGCTCTTCCCAAGCAAAGGTGATTCTATGTTGTCCTTACTTCTTTCACCCACTCACAGGTTACAATCATCAAAATAATCAGTTCCCAAATATTGATAGATTACTTACCTTCCAGATCATATATATGGAACCTATATAGTCCTAAATTAATATGAATCCTGAGGCACAGCTGTGAGCAAGGACCATTAACTACTGTTCAAAGGCAACCACGCCAATGGAAGAAACGGGAGAAGAAAAAGCCCACAAGCAGCGGGGGCCGACCAGTCAGCGCTGCGGCTGTGGCCGCCACCAGCCCTGTCTCACCTGCCGACTCTCTGGGCTGGGCTGGCCTGCTGGATCCACTGCACGGAATGTTCTGGTAGGGGCTGGATGAGGTGGCGTTCACCCAGGACTCCGGGGAGGAAAAGGCGAAAGGAGACTGGTTATCATGGTCCTGAAGCTCTTTACGCTGAGCAAGACTGTCTTGAGGAGTGCTTGCTTCTTCAGAACAAGGCTGCGCTGAGCTAGATGAGATTCTTCTTTGGTACAAGGGCCGACCCGGTCCTCTGGGTTCATACTACACAAAGAAGAAGGACATTTCATAAAGCTGTGAAATTTACACCTTACTCTGTTATGTATACAGCAATCTCATGTATTAAGTAGAAATTCTCAAAACCACTCTCTTCTGTGACTATGAAACACCCCCACAAAGCAGCCTGAGCTGCGGACACAGTGTCTGGAGGCCTGGATTCAAACACAGTTCTGGCCCTTGGCAGGCAGTCCTATCACACGACACATCTAATTTCTAACTCTGCTTTCTCGTTTGTAAGATACAGGGCTGAAGCACCCGTCTTCAGTTCCAAAGTTCCATCAACATTTTAGGTAACATTAAATTAAGCATGAAGAAACATATCTACTCAAAATTAAAAGGGGATATTACAGTCACCGTCAATTGAACCACACCGTCTTGAACATACTCATCCATTTGAGACTCATCTTGTGGGCCCTGCACAACCTTCCGGTTTATTATTCCTTAGACCTGATGGCAAGACAAGGTTCCCACCCCCAACAGAGGTGCAGCTGACTGGCCCCGCTGAAGTCTTCCTTTAAATTGTCTTCAACTAAAACGGAACATCGTTATTCTTCAACCAACCCTTTGTACGTCTGAAACTCAATTAACATTTTTCTCTTCCCTACATCGTATGGAAATTTCCTCAGCCCTCTGTCAGGACGCACTTGCCAGAAGTTCCTGAAGTGCCCTCCAAGTCTCCTGGCCTGACTTTGGGGCCACGGCTCAGTCCCAGCCCTAACAGCAAGGCAGGTGCAGCAGCGTGTGTTGTCCAGGGTCAGCCTATGACCAGGCTCTCTGGGTAGACTTCACGCTGCTTTTGCTGGGAACAGCACCCTGGGCAACTGACTCCACCTCCTGGGAACTTCAACTGTGCATGCCTCTTCGTAACTCACAGTATGGAGCTCTTAGGACTGTGAGAACCGAACGAGCTCAGCACACAGAGCTGTTAGAA
Organism: Aepyceros melampus; assembly: GCA_006408695.1. Lineage (NCBI taxonomy): Eukaryota > Metazoa > Chordata > Mammalia > Artiodactyla > Bovidae > Aepyceros > Aepyceros melampus. The sequence goes on along the minus strand of SJXQ01007994.1, from coordinate 76,090 downwards.
CACTGGAGGGGTCTGCTGTTACCCTAACATAAAAGATAAACATCCAGGCTAGATCTTAAATGGCAGGGTGGGGCTGGCTTTTTATTTCCCCCTCTCCTCTCCCTATAACAACAGATTTGCTATTCAGTTTCGAGTCATTATTGTTAGGGGAGCACATGGATTGAAACCGCCCACCCTGCCCAGGCACCATAGCAACCATCTGCATGAGTTGTTTTATGACAGGAGGGCCTGGTAAGGAACACGGAACTAACAAGCTACCATCAACTGGAAGAGTTCGGGAAAGGTCAAAAGGAGACTCCTCATGTCCCACCACCTCCCAGAATCCTCCTCACAGGCACCCGTCTTAGCTGAACAAGGCATGCACCACCAGGAAGGACTGAGTCAGAATGACTGGCTAAAGACAACCTGGAAACTAATCCCATCACCATAAACACCAAGACTGCCGGCAGAGCTGCTCTCCAGGGCGCCCTTCCCGATAAAATCTCTTGCTTCGTCAGCACCTGTGTCCCCTCAGACAATTCGTTTCCGAGTGTTAGACAAGAGCCCAGTTTCGGGCCCTGGAAGGGGTGCCCCTTCTGCAACAATATGACAGGAAGGGAACTTTCTTTTACCTTTGTTGTTACAAATAATTGGAAATCAGGAACTGGAGGTTAGATTACAAAGAATAGAGAGAGAGAGAGATAGGCACAGAAATAGCAGGATTTGGGGGGAATAAAATATAAGACAACACAAGCAGAAATTGTCAGGTCAATTAAATGGGGGAAACTGTAGAGTAAGCGTGTGAGAGTGATCATCACAGACGGAACCACAAGGGTATCAACTGGGGAAGGGAACGGGCCTGGACTGGCTGCCCTGAAGCAGAAAGGAAGGGAAGGGAGGGAGGGAGACTCTCAACTGTCAAATGAGGAATGTCCGGGTCACTTCTGCATTTCGAAAGTTTTAGCTACTGGATGAAAATGGCAAGTGACAACACTCCGTCTCATCAATTCCTTTCTCGTATATTTTCACTGTTCTTCTGTCTTTATGTATCGTATCTAAACTCAACTTTAGTTTTACTCTGCATTAAAGGTATTTTTTTCTCTCAATGGTTAAGATCATTCTGAATTTCCTATTTTCTAGAATATTAGCCATTCTAACTACTGTCAACTGTGAATTTAATCAGTACATCTGGAATTCTTTGTTGAAGTTACTACTTAATGGTGTTGGGTGGAGCGACCCACCTTCCCGACTGCTTTCCTCTCCTTGGCCGGGCAGCGCGTGAACGAATGGCCACAGCAGCTTGTGCAGTGTGCCCTTCTTACAGAGGTTTGCCACGAAGATTAGCTCTCAGAATCAAAACTAAGCGCTTCTTTTCATTACCATGCCCTGAGTGTTCAGTTCAAACAAAAACTGTAGGGGATCACATTCTAAAGACTTTATGTGTGAACCGTGGTGATTGTTCTACTCAAGTACAAAACTAATGTCTGTTACAGCCTTAAAAGGAAGAGGTAGAATAAACGATCTTAAAGCCTCAGCTAATCCCAGTGTTCTAAGTTTTACTTTAAAGTCTTCAATAAATCAAAGTCTTAATCAATGACAATACCCAAACATAATCCATCAACTTTAACAATCATCAACAATTTGATGTATCTGCTAAAATAAAGTGTTATGCTATATAAAGCCTATTTAAGTTACTTACATTAAAAAAAAGAAAAGAAACAAACTGCTGAGAGCATGCTAATTGATTACAATTGTTAGGTAGGTAGAATAGGAACAAGGACTCCAAAATGGCAGTGGCTAAAAGACAAAGGGAAAAGCCCGTGAGAAGCGAACAAAGGAAAAATCCACAGACCTGAGTGAGAACCTCAAGTGAAACAAACATGCCCCCTTCCAGGCTAGCCCTAATTTGCATAGGGCAGGCTCTGGGGAAGAGACAAAACCTATAAAAAGAGAAAGCAAGGCCCTCACACCTCGAGGGTGTACCATCCTCTGCCAAATAAAACTCTGAGGGAGAACCACACTGGTCCCCCTGGTCCCCTGTCGTGAGACAGAACTGAGGAAACTACACTCTCCCAACACAATGAAATCCATTGGTAATGAGTTCAAAATTTCAGAGTTTTTCCCCCTAGACGGAAATTCCTATGAAGTATGTTGAAAAAGAAGGGCTTGCTAACAAAAATTTGAGAAAAAGATCCCTTGCCTATAAAAAATTCATAATTTTTGACAGAGAATGTCCTTTTATTTCCACCTACACTTAGGACCCTTAAGCTGTTTAAATATATAAGTTATACTTTTCATCGTTTGTTTTGTTTCTTCTTATTTCCTGACCATTTTTTGTTTCCTGTTGTTTTTGCCCAGCTCTCATTTTTTTCCTAAAGAGACTACTCTTTCTACCTACATCTCCTGCCAATCCAAATATTCTGTTACTTTTAGATGGCAACTGTACCAATGACTGGCATGCAGATTTCATTTTAGAGTCCTCAGGTCTGAAATAATTTCACTGCTTACTCCTGAAAGTCTTATTTTCCTCTGTCAGAGATCCTTATACCTGGGTTCAGTATCAGCTTCACACATATTGTGTGTTTACAAACATTCTTCGTGTTTAAACTGTGAATTCATTATGTTGCTAAACATACGATCATTATTTTCTAAGTCTACTGCTAATATTTCCTTCTAAAAATCAAAGTATAATGCTAAAGTTCCAAAAAAGCTAAATGACTAATTTCATGTATGAATTTCTATTTTTAAAGACTGCTGTCAGTTTAAGTAAAAATTCACAGTCTACTTACCACTGTCTTAAAAGGTCCATCTCTAATATATAAGGTTAGCTGGCCATTCATTTCACGTGTGTATGTAGTCAATCTAATCACACTAGGCCCACAGCCTTGTCTAACTCAGTGAAACCAAGCCATGCCTGCGGGGCAACCCGAGATGGGCGGGTCATGGTGGAGAGGTCTGACAGAATGTGGTCCACTGGAGAGGGGAATGGCAAGCCACTTCAGTTCTTGTCTTGAGAACCCCATGAACAGTATGAAAAGGCAAAATTATAGGATAGCAAAAGAGGAACTCCCCAGGTCATTAGGTGCCCAATATGCTACTGGAGATCAGTGAAGAAATAACTCCAGAAAGAATGAAGGGATGGAGCCAAAGCAAAAACAATGCCTAGCTGTGGATGTGACTGGTAATAGAATCAAGATCCGATGCTCTGAAGAGCAATATTGTATAGTAACTTGGAATGCAGGTCCATGAATCAAGGCAAATTGGAAGTGGTCAAAAAAGAGATGGCAAGGGTGAACATCAACATTCTAGCTCCGGCTAAAAGAATGCAGCTAGAGGGCCTGAGACAAATGCAGTGCAGACCAGGGGCCCAGCCAGGGAGGAGGCCAGCGAAGCCTGTCTGTCGAGATTCCTCTCCAGCCCCCTTGCCTCCGCACTGTGGGCAAGCACCTCACCACACCTGCGTTTCTTCCCTCTCCGTGTCAGCTGCCTCCCGCCACTCTGAACACCCAGCTGCTACCCCACGTCCTTTAGTCTTCAGTTGAAGATGGTACTTAAAGTAAGGGCTTCACCCATTTTGGTGAGTTACTCAGTTTTCTTGGATCTCACCCATGTACAGACAGTTATTAAACCTGGTTTGATGTTTCTCCTATTCAGCTGTTTCATCATGTCAATTTAATTCTTAGGCCAGCCGGAAGAACCTAGAAAGGCAGAGGAAATCTCCTCCTTCCTGGCATTACAGTAGCTATCTTGGTGTAACAAAATTAGGAATAACTGCTCTAGCTTCCACACTTTCCATGAAGAGGTACATCTTTTGCTAAAACAAAATCAAACTTATTATAAAAAAGAAAAAAACAAGCAAAACACAATATGAAGAACCATCTGCTCAAGTTAACTGTTCACATCTAGGTATTTTCATCCTGTTTAAGCTTAATCTACCAAGGTTTCTAGCAATAAAGGAATTCACAGTAGGTAAGGAAATAAATTAAATAAATAAATTAAAAGACACTTATTCCTTGGAAGGAAAGTTATGACCAACCTAGACAGCATATTCAAAAGCAGAGACATTACTTTGCCAACAAAGGTCCGTCTAGTCAAGGCTATGGTTTTTCCTGTGGTCATGTATGGATGTGAGAGTTGGACTGTGAAGAAGGCTGAGCACCAAAGAATTGATGCTTTTGAACTGTGGTGTTGGAGAAGACTCTGAGAGTCCCTTGGACTGCAAGGAGATCCAACCAATCCATCCTAAAGGAGATCAGCCCTGAGATTTCTTTGGAAGGAATGATGCTAAAACTGAAGTTCCAGTACTTTGGCCACCTTATGCGAAGAGCTGACTCATTGGAAAAGACCCTGATGCTGGGAGGGATTGGGGGCAGGAGGAGAAAGGGACGACCGAGGATGAGATGGCTGGATGGCATCACGGACTCAATGGACGTGAGTCTGAGTGAACTCCAGGAGTTGGTGATGGACAAGGAGGCCTGGTGTACTGCGATTCATGGGGTCGCAAAGAGTTGGACACGACTGAGCGAGTGAACTGAACTGAAGGAAATAAAACATTTTTCTGTTGTTAATGTTAAAGAAATTATTTAAAAAGGTTAGAAATAAACAACACACACACAAACCATTCATTCTGTGAGATGATTCATGCAAAATCACCTTTACAACACAACACACACAAGTTATCCTGGTGTACTGAAAACATCAAAACCTGAAAATGTGGTAAAAATAATATTTTTCTTTGTCAAGGCATTTTCTTCAGTGTTGCCAGTTAGTCATCGTTTGTGAATTGCATGCATCACAATAAAGATGGCCAAATGCTTCTGCAAAAGTGATTTCACTCTGAGAACCCAATGACAACTGAAAGCACTCATTCATACCCTCACAGCTAAACAGTAATAACAAATGTTAAGAGCTTGAAGGTATAAAGAACTAAATTCAAAAACTAAGAAACATTTAAATAGATCAATGATTCTAAGTACACTATTCAGTATTCAGCATTATTTACCAAAGTATGAACCTTTATAAAACCATATAAAACCTTTGGCATGCTACTTCCCCCACACATTATGAATTCACTTGACTAGTTAAAGTATCACAAGTGTTATCAGTAAAAATGGTGGAATAAGGAACACCATAAAAGCAATGAAAAAAACTGACAAAAACTGTCACAATCAACTTCCTTAGAATTCAGAAAATTAAAGCTTGCAGCGACCCAGGGAGCACTTACCAAGAAAAACCAGGAAAACTTAGTAAGAACAGCAAGATTTGTGGTACTTTAACTTACCTTAGTCCCATTCCCCTGATAGCATTAAAAATAAGACCCTCCATTTTCCAGCACCAGTATCAGAGCAGAAGGGCCTCACTGTCACAGAGCTGCAATTATTTATTACGGCCTTTCTGGTACAAAACAACACCTGCCTTATCTTATCTACCCCAGAACTCAGCCAGTGCTGAAGGGGCTGTACTGAAAATACTGACAAGGCAAATGCTTTAGTTGCTGCTGCCTGAAGCAATGGGCAGCAACTGGACTGAGCAACAGACCAGCCAGAAAGCTTTGGAGGAAAGGCTGAGGTATAAGATACTTCAGGGAAGAAAGACTTTGACTAGCTCTGACCTATTCCTTCCTGGGAATCCAGAAAACCACAAACATGCTGTGCATGCACTCAGGACAGGCCTGAAGAGTTCTCCCCTCTGGCTGAGCTGGAGAGGCAGGAAGTGAAAGCTAAAGCAGACACGTGAACTGCCCAGCTCAGTGTGCAAAGTGCGCACGCGCGCACACACACACCCACACACACACACCCACACACCAACACCCACCACACACCCACACACCACACACCCACACCCACACAGACACACCCACCCCTCTGCAAAACTGGGCAATGTCTCTGGTCCTGAGCCTTTCAGGAGGTCTCTTGGCAACGACTAGTCAATTACTCAGCCCTTTGAAGAAAAACATCAAGAGGCCACACATAACAACTACAGACTTTAAAAAATTACTTCAAAATTTAAAATTAAAAAATTAGTTCAGAAATGTCGCTAGACAAACAAATGACAACAAAATAAAAAAGCAAAAAGATGAGAAAAAGACATTCCATGCAAACGATAACCAAAAGTGAGCTGGAGTGGCTATACAAATGTCAGAAAGAAACACACTCGAAGACAAAAATTGTTATGAGAGACAAAGGACACCATACAATGATGAAAGGTTAATCTATCAAGATGCTATAACAGCTATAAATATATGAACCTAAGGACAGAATTCCAAAATAACATGATGAAGTATAAACTGACAGAATTAAAAGGAGAAATAGACAATTCAACAACAGCGGCTAGAGACGCCAACATTCTCCTTTCAATAACAGATACAAGACCTGAACAACAGGTCCAAGGGAAAGAGAGATAGTGACCAGAATACAAACCAAAAAGAGCCGCCAAGTCCACAGGGCCCTCCATCCAGCAAGCGCAAAGCACACGTCCTGCTCCAGTGCACAGCGTTCAGGCGCACCAAACAAGGCTCAAACTTTTTTCAAATAACAGAATTATACAAAGCATGTTCTCCAACCACATGGGATGAAATCAGAAGAAATCAATAACAGCAGGAAATTTGGAGCAATATTTGTTTTCTCTAATTTTGCCAAATATATACCTTAGACATTAAACTAGAAGTTCTGGCCAGGGCAATTAAGCAAGAAAAAGAAATAAAAGACATCTACATTAGAAAGAAAGAACAAAAAAATTATATTTGTAGATGGCATTATCTTCTATATGAAAAATCCAAATTACCCACCAAAAAAATCTACTAGAGCTAACAAAGAGCTCTGCAAGTCTGAAGATATACAATCAATACAGTCAAGTGTATTTCTAAACACTAGTAGTGAACAATAAAAAAAAATGAAATTAAGAAAACATTTACAATAGCACAAAAAATATACTTGGAATAAATTTAACAAAGGAAGTCTAAGAAATAATTGGGAAATTAAAAACCACTAATGAAAGAAATTTTCAAAGACATCTCATGTTCCAGAAGACTTTATATTGTTAAGATGTTAATACTTTCCAAGTTAATCTACAAATTTAAAGCAATCCCTTTTAAAATCCCAGCTCGCTCTTTTTTTTTGCAGAAACTGACAAACCACCCTAAGATCGATATGGTAATTCAAAGAACCCAGAATAGCCAAAACTATCTTGAAACAGAAGAACAAAGTGCAAAGGCTCATACTTCCAAACAGGAAACTGAGGACAAAGCCGCAGTAATACAGCCAGTGTGGCGGCATAAGGACATAGAGACCAATGAACGGAACTTAAGAGTTGAGATGTAAACCCAAAGGTCTATGGTCAATTGATTTTTGACAAGGTTGCTAAGACCATAAATTGGAAAAAGAACAGTCTTTTCAACAAATGGTGCAAAGAAAACTCAACAACCACATGCAAAATAATGAATCAAGACAGCGACTTCACAAAATGCACAAAAATTATTTCAGAATGGATCAGAGAATTAAACGTAAGAACTAAAACTATAAAACTGGGAAAGGTAGATGTCAATCTTTGTGACCTTGTCCTAGACCACCGTCTCTTAGACACGACCGCAGAAGCATGGTGATCTAAGAAGAAACAGAAGAACTGGACCTTACCTAAATTAAAGCCTTTGCTGCATCAAAGGATACTCTCAAGAGGGTGAAAAGACAGTCCACAAAATGGGAGAAAATACTGCAAATTATGGGATAGGAACCTAGTATCTAAGATATACATAAAAATTCTTATGGCTCCACAACACAAAGACAATTGTTTTTCAAAAAGCAAAGGATCTGAACAGACATCTCTCCAAAGAAGATGTACAAACGGCCAATACGCTCATTAGAAGATCTTCAGCATCACTAGCTGCTAGGGAAATGCAAGTCAAAATGAAATATCATTTCACACCCACGAGGATGGCTATAATTTTTTTTTAAAAAAAGGACAATTTAGAATATAAAATGATGCAAGACACTGTGGAAAACAGTTTGGCTGCCCCTCAAAAACAGAGTTACCATATGACCCAAGAATTTCAGGTACAAGAGAACTGAAAATATACTTTCACACAAAATTTGTTCATGAATGCACACAGATATATTATGCATAATAGCAAAAGAAAAAAAAAGAAACAACCCAAATGTCCATGAAATGATGAGCAGATAAACAAATGGCAGTATATGCATACAACGGAGTATTGCTCAGCCCTGAAAACCGTGAGGCTCCGATACAGGCTGCAGAGCGAGGAGCTTCAGAAGCATGATGCTAGCTGAAAGAAGACCAGAAGGCCGCACGTATGATTCCATTTACACCAGAAGTCTCTACAGGGACAGAAAACAGGTTACTAGTTGTTGGGGACTGGAGGCAGAGAGGGTTGGGGAGTAACTGCTCCATGGTTACGGCAATTCTCTTAGGGTGACAAAAATGTTTTAAAATTAGATGGTGGTGGTTGCTGCATGATATTGCGCATATACGAAAATCCATTAAATTTTACTCTAAAATGGATACTTTCAAATGAATAAAATAGTGAATTGAAACAAATTACTCCCAAAACAGACAAGTAAGATATATAAAAATGTCCCTATGACACTTTTTATCAGCACCTATAGCAGAAAATTTGCAAAATATGAATAAATTATTTCTAAAGCCTTTAGAAATCACTAAGGAACCACCTAAATGAAGTAAAAAAATTTTTTTTCATATCTCAAAATTCTAAATGTTTACCCTGTTTTAAGACATCTGTGATTGATAATGATCACATAAACTTTACACGTTCTTATTTCTAATAACTGAGCTTAAAAGGGATAGCGAGACAGCATTTTATTGTCCAAATAGTGCCACGTTTGAAGTTTTATAATCCAGAATTACTACGATTTTTATATCAGTGAAGATCCATAAAGATGCTCTTTGGTAACACCAATATATTTTAAGAACAATTTCGTTTACCTTAAAATGCTTAGTTTGGCATTGCCAATTCTAGGGTAAGCACTGCACATTCTGATGTCTGGGAATCAGATGTTAACTGCCCCAGGCTAAGAAAGCACCGGGATGGGTGACAGGAGAAAGCACTGCTGGCTGAGAAAGCCAGCACTGGTCATGGACTCTAATAAACAAACTTGTAATTAAGAAAAATATAGTACGTAAAAAGATGAGACACTAAAATCCATTTCCCCAGATCAGACAGGACAAAGCTTCTTGAATGAACAGACTCCTCAAGTCAGTCAGATGTTAAATATTCTAAAACAGTTACAATAAAATGCTGACAGGCTTCATGTTTTAACAATGACCCTTCTACAAGGTCTGAATAGCACAGTAACAGGGGAAAAATGAAAACAAATTCCAAGAACATGCAGATAAATCAATGAAATTAGAACACTCCCTCATCTCACATACAAAAATATACTCAAGATAGTTTAAAGACTTAAATATAAGACATGACAACAAAAACCTTCAGAAGAGAACACAGTCAGCATTTTTGGACATCAAGCACAGCAGTGTTTTCTTACATTAATCTCTCAAGGCAAAAGAAACAAAAGCAAAAACAAACAAATGGGACCCAATCAAACTTAAAAGCTTTTGCACAGCAAAGGAAACCATCAACAAAATGAAAAGACAACCTAAGGAATGGAAAAAAAAATTTGTAAATGACCTCACCATCAAAGGGTTAATTTCCAAAGTACACAAATAACTCAAACAACTCAGTATCAAATAACTCAGAAAGCAAATAACCCAATCAAAAAATGGGCAGGAGACCTAAACAGACATTTCTCCAAAGACATACAGATGGCCAAAAGCACATGAAAAGATGCTCAACATCGCTAATTATTAGAGAAACACAAATCAAAACCACGGTAAGGCGCCACCTCACACTGCTCAGACTGGCTATCATTAAAAAGTCTACAAATAATAAATGCTAAAGAGGGTGTGGAGAAAAGGGTACCCTCCTACACTGTTTGTGGAATGCAAGCTGGTGCAGCAGCCACTGTGGAAATCCGTGTGGAGGTCCCTTAACAACTAAAGCTAGAGCTACCACGTGATTTAGCCATTTCACTCCCGGGTGTACATCGGGAAAAGACAAAAATTCTCATTTGAAAAGATACATGTACCCCAGTGTTCATAGCAGCACTGTTTACAATAGCCAAGATATGGAAACAAACTCAGCGTCCATCGACAGGTAAATGGATAAAGAAAATGTGTGTGTGTATATATATGGGTTTTCCTGATGGCTCAGATAGGAAAGAATCTGCCCACAATGAGGAAGACCCAGGTTTGATTCCTGGGTTGGGAAGATCCCCTGGAGAAGGAAATGGCAGAACATTCCAGTATCTTACCTGGGAAATCCCATGGACAGAGGAGGCTGGTGGGCTACAGTCTGCAGGGTCATAAAGAGTCAGACACAACTGAGCAGCTAACACTCACACACACACACACACAGTGGAATATATGTATGTGTATATGTGTGTGTGTATGTATATGTGTGTGTGTGTGTGTGTGTGTGTAGAATAGAATACTACTCAGCTACAAAAAAAATGAATTTTGCTATTTGCAGCAACATGGATGGACCTGGAGATGATCATACTCAGCGAAGCCAGACTAAGTATCATATGGTACCATTCATATGCAGAATCTGTAAACAACACAAACGAATCTGTATGCAAAGCAGAAACAGGCACACAGACGTAGAAAGCTTATGGCTATCAAAAGAGGGGGAAGGGGGTAAGCTGGGAGTACGGGATTAACTAATACAAACTGCTGTAAATCAAACAGGTAAGCAACATAGACTTGCTGTGTAACACAGGGAGCAGTACTCACATCTCATAACCCACGACGGGAAACAGACCACCTAATATGCACACGCACACATACACACCTAGATCGCTTTGCACGAGCACGATGCTGTAAAGCAGCTTCGCTTCAATAAAAAGCAAACAGATCTTTAAAATGAAGCTGAGAAATAAGTTGCAAGAAAAGATTATATTTACGTAAGGTAATCTTTTAAGTTGCAAGAATTTAAGACTATTAAATTCAGTTAGGATCTGTCCACTATCATTATCAAACCAATAAATATTGATTTTTTTCTCACAATCAACTCCTGCTGAAAGGAGAAATGGAGAAGAAAGAAACGCACCTCTTCTAAGCTGGGGAGCGAAGAGGACGACACTGTCCGAGAGGACAGCGGCTGGAGCGGCTCCTGGCCAACAGCGGGCTGGTGGGTCTGCATTTGCACAAAAGGGTTCTGCGGGGGCCTGTGAGGCAATGGAGGTAGGCCGTAGGGGAAACCCGGCCCCATCAGATGACTCTGCTGTAAGTTAGCAAAAGTCCAAGCTCCATCAGGCGCCAGGTATTTAGAGGAGGGGTGAGGTGCTCAGATGGCAACGAGAAAGGAGAGCTAAACATCGGGGGTGGCAGGCGCTGTGGGAACGCCGGGCTGTTGGCCACGTCAAGGTCTCTGCTGCTGTCAGTGAAGTTTGGAAAGTGGGTGCTGTGGTCTGCGCTGGACGAGGGTGAGGGGGCTGCTGGTGGGCTCCGAGTCTGAATTTGTCTATATTGCAAAAGTCTTGATTGAGGTGGTGGCATTTCAGCTAGTTCCCGTGTTTCACTTTGCTCACGATTAGACAGTTCTCTGAGTAAGTCTTGAAACCTATGTAAGGATGACGAAATATGAGGAGAGCTTAGTCAACTACAAGTGTAATTTTTACAAACAAAAGCATAATAACTAGAACTAGCATTAATTCATCTCAAAAGTAAGCATTAATGCTCACAGATGTTGAACTGGAGACACTAAATATACCCAAGTATCTGATTTCTTTCTTCCCCTTGGCTTTAAAAGCAACTGTCCTTGTCTTTCCATGTGTTTGGTAGCTGGCAGTTACAGAAGGTCACCGTAACAGTGGATCTTACTCAGAAGGGATTAGGAAACGTTTCACTGCAGTCAAATGACACACCATAAAAACAAATTTAGAATGAGCACGGAATCCTCAAACATCTGACTTAAAAGAAGGTAGAATTTTGTGCAAAAAATATATTGATAGTAAATTTATAATGTTTAACTTTTAACCTCTAATTTAGTTCTGTTCTCTTTGCATTTTTTGCATTATGACTGAATGCAGAGAAAACACCCACAGTGATGGCACATGTCTCTTTCCCAAGAGACTGCAAAGCCAGAGCCCACACAAATGCACGGTCCATAGCAGACCTTCCACGCCTAGGCTTTCACAAAAGTTACTTCCAAAAAGGTGTTCTGTATTTCAGAGGCAATCGACAGAACTGTGTAGCAGTTGCCTAGAAGGCTGGCATCCGTTTCTTTGGGACACTATTCCAGTATGAGGCTAAAAGGATAACATTCAAGAGAGAAAACAGTGAGGAGGCCCGCCTCAGGGGCCCTACTCAGTCTGCTGAAGTGAGTGGGAGTCAGTCGTTTCTGACCGTGAGTCAGTTGTTTCTGCTTCGTCTTCGGCACCGCTGGGGAGTTTCCAGTCCGCTCTCGCTGGGGGCTGATGCAGTCCGACGGGCGGCTGGGGAAGGTGCTGGAGGTGCGTGTGAGGGTGGTGATGGTGCGGGTACGGGAGGCTGCCCTGGCTGAGATAGGCGTGGTGCTCGCTCCACTGCTGCAGCCGCACCTGCTGCTGCCTCAGCGTTTCCAGAGCCACACTCCCGTGCATACGATCTGTAAACACATTTGCAACAAGTTTAAGTTTTCAGCATTTAGGGTTTCAAGTTAATTTCTTCAAGAAGTTTTATAATCAGATATTCTCCACAAAGACATGGCTACCACGTGAGTTTGGAGAAAGCAGGACTTCTAATGTCACCAGGAACTAAATCCCGGCCATGATGGGGATCCCTCCTCAGCTACAGCGTGACGGAACCTGGCACCAACTGCGAGCTCAGCTCTGTAGCATTTGGGACTAGATCCTGATGGTTACACCAAGTGTTTGTTTTTGGCCAGCATTATGTGAAGAAATGAATCAATCCTGATTCGAATGAGTACGGTAGAGCACACGTCACTGAAGTAAACTCTCAGACACCGTCGCGTCCTTCGGTGACCGGAGCACTCACCCAAAGCCTCCCCCATCGGCAGGCCCGCGGGGCTCTCCTCCGGGAAGCTGTTCAGAGGTGAAGGCAGGATGGGGCCGGGCTGCGCGAGGGCCCGCAGGGGACTGTGGCCCTCCGGCAGCACGGGTGGGGGCTGCTGCTCGGGAACCACAGCCTCCGCGGGCGGGGACTGTGGTCGGTGGGGAACCGCGTTATTGAAAAAAGCGCTGGCAGGGCCGGCCGGGTAGGCAGGGGAGAGCTGAGGCGGCGGCGGGCCCAGCTGTGGGGCCACCTGACTGGGCTGGGCTGGCACGGGGCTCGGCTGTTCAGGCAAGTTACTCTGCTGCTGATTCAGCAAACGTGCTGCTGCGGAATTGGGAAGGGTGGTCTCGGGAGCTGGGGGAGGGGATGGAAATGACGACCGGGGATGGCGTACTGTGCATGGGGGGCAGGGAGAGGAAGGTTTATGTGTCTTGGGGTGAGATTATCTTTGCGATGAAATTTGGGATTGGGATAAACAATGCCAGGACGTGATTCAGGACTTCTGTTCTGTGGGTTTGATTCCAAGTCAATCTAAAAAAAAAAAAAACAGGAGAAATATTTTTTAGCTGCAGAAGATCTGAGCCCTGTGGCTCCCCACCTCTCCCCTCTCAGCGCTTCCAAAGGGCATGATCCAGTCTTATCAGTAGGGTCAGGAGCGCTGCGTGCCTAGTGAATCACTTTCCGACAATCAAATGAGAGAATACGCTTTACACCAGGAAAGATGAAATGAAAAAACAGCATATTAAATCTGAGTAATAAAGAGAGATACTACTATTTTATTAGCATATTGACTTTAAAAACATCATTTTTTTTTTACACTTCCTTCCTTGGAAAGATAACCAATTATTTCCTTCTGATATAAATCATTGAAATGTGTTCTTTCTTTCTGATTTTATTGCTTTTATATTTCTCTTCAAACATCTCCTCAAACATATCTACATTAAAATAAAAAACCTGTCTCAAATAACTTTGGAGTGAACAAAAAAATAAGTACTATATCATCTTCGAATAATCAGTTTGGCTGTCAATTTTTGCCATCATTCCTTCAACAAACACTTACTGAGGGCGTACCAAGGACACTGTGCCTGGTGTGAGAGATTGAAGGCACGATAAGTCTGTATCTGTGCCATCAAGAGTGCAGAGCGAGGGCTGGCAGACCATGGCCCCCAGGCCATTTCCAGTCCACTATATTTTTGTACAGAAAGTTTTAATGGAACACAGCCACACTCATTTGTTTCCATGTCGTCTGTGTCTGCTTTCTCACAATGATGGCAGAGGTGAGTAATTGCAACAGAAGCCGCATGGCCCACAGACTCTGGAGATTCACTGTCTGGCCTCTACAGAAAGTTTGCTAAAATCTGGCTCGGAGTCCAGCAGAGGACTCCACCAACACGTAAATGTAAAATTAGAGATGCTGTAAGAGGATGTGACGTGAGATCCCACAGCCTGAGAAAATCAAGGGTGACTTCACAGAGACGATGACACTTGAGCCGAATCTTTACAAGAGGTTGGAGTTCTGCAGTGAGGGAAAGACATACTAGGTAAAGGTAACAGCTTACACACTGAGAGAGGAGAGAAGAGAGAAAGTACGGTGGATCTGCGGGGATGAGAAGTTTTGTGTACACAGAGCTACAGCTGGGCTTGCATGCTAATTGCCTCCTCCTTGACATCGAATGAAACTTCAACAGCCCAATTACACAAGACCTGGAATGATTCAATACTGAATATAAACACTTTTCTTTTACTCTCAAAAACTGTGGTAAGCTACTGGAGGTTTTCAAGCTACAGAGTGCTATCTTCCTTCTGAAACACAAGGGAGGTGACTAGAAGAGGAGAGATTAGTTTTCAAGGAAACTCCCTCTGAGGCTGGTGATGAAGAAGTAAGGGTGTCTGAGGACAAAAAGTGTCAAGTCCAAAGTTCTCAGCTAGCAGGGTGAAATCCTGAGGGTTTAATCTCTAAGGCGAGGTCATCTTCTGATCATGAGAACAATGGCAGAAGGTACCCAGTCATCAAAAGAGCTGCTGAGTAAACTCGGCAAAGGGGCCTGGTACACTAAGAGACACCTGGAGGGGCCCCATGGGCGCCCTGAGATTAGAGACCATGGAACGCATTCAACCAGTGATTTGATTTTCCCCTGACTGGTTCATGAGCACAGACGCAGATGAACAAAGAGGTTGAGAGTTAAGGATGGACACAGCAGGCGAGGAGAGAGAGGGACTTGAGAACGTCGAGTCTTCCTTCACTTAACAGCCCTTCCCAACCTGAGCTAATGTTTAATGACACAACTATACCTATGTCTTCACTTACTGCTTTACCACAAGAAGTCTCTAAATCTGACTCTATCAATCACTGAATAACATATTTGAGAAAAGTACTCTGACAAATAAAATAATGTCGCAAAGAAACAGCAGAGGGAGAGAGTGCAACGTGCCTGGTAGATCCTCATCAAACAGCAAAACGTAAAAGGGGAGATAATTTTCTATAAAACACCAGGATTCCAAGATGCTCAATTAAACTGAATCCATGAGCGCAATGCGCTCACTAAAGGCAGATCACATACCTGTTTGGCTTCTGCAGGCTTCTTCTCTGGTGTTCGGATCTTATTAATTTCAGGGCCAGGATTGTTTGTATCACTTTTACCTAAGGAGATATTTTAAAGCTGTTATACCCTGTCTTCAGCAGATGTCACCAACTCCAGTGACTATTCAATATTAGACAGGAAGTAG
The DNA here is from genome assembly GCA_006408695.1 of Aepyceros melampus. Classification (NCBI taxonomy): domain Eukaryota; kingdom Metazoa; phylum Chordata; class Mammalia; order Artiodactyla; family Bovidae; genus Aepyceros; species Aepyceros melampus. The sequence goes on along the minus strand of SJXQ01007994.1, from coordinate 60,301 downwards.
GGTATTTTAAACATGTTTTCACCCGTCATTGATTATTACTACTTTGGTTTTGCTCTTAAAATTTTGGAGTTGCAATTTCCCTGCAAGAAAGAAAATTTATAAATGAAGCAAATTTCTTTGACAAGGCAAAAACTCAGTAAGGGATAACCTTAAAACATCAAATAATGTGAAGGATAACTGCCCATTCTCCAGGAGTTTACAGCCTCATTTTTGTAGACTAGACATAGAAAAGGCCTTGGTGTTCCTGCCTATGTATGGCTTAATACTTTTGCCACTTTCAAGTGCAATTAAGCGAAAATCCAAATAATCTGTCAATGTTATTTAGTAAAGGAGTCTAAGATCCCCTGGAGGAAGGCACTCCAGTATTCCTGCCTGGAGAATCCCATGCACAGTGGAGCCTGGTGGGGTACAGTCCATGGGGTCGCAAAAAGCTGGAAGTGACTGAAGCAACTTAGCACACATGCACGCAAAGGAATCTAAACTAAATAAGAGATATTCTGGAAAGAACGCAGCTATATTTTCAAAAGTAACAGATATCAAACTAAATATAAGTGGATGATAAATAATAAAGGAAGCATATTGAGGTTAAAAATCACAATTATAATAGACAATGCTAGTTCATGCATGTGAAAGGCTTTTAATCTATAAGAACTAACACTGGATATTCTAAAACTCTTGAAAGAATCCTTAATTTGAGTTCTTCCTTGAAAACATTCTTTTAAGAATGCCACTGGAACTCTCTGCCAGAACAGCCTTACTACTAACCCTCAGAAATGAAAACTACAACACCCCAGATGGAAATACACCAGCTGGAGTTAGCAGATCAGACACTGCAGGAAAAAACCGTGAACCTGAAGGCATTAGCAGCAGAAACAATGCTTGATGAAACGCAGAAAGAAGAAAATAATTTTTTAAAAAGTGAAAAGGGCATGCATGAACTGTGGGGAAATTTTAGTTCAGTTCAGTTCAGTCGCTCAGTCGTGTCCGAGTCTCTGCGACCCCATGAACAGCACGCAGCATGCCAGGCCTCCCTGTCCATCACCAGCTCCCGGAGTCCACCTAAACTCACGTCCACTTAGTCGGTGATGCCATCCAGCCATCTCATCTTCTGTCGTCCCCTTCTCCTCCCGCCTTCAATCTTTCCCAGCACCAGAGTCTTTTCAAATGAGTCAGCTCTTGGCACCAGGTGGCCAAAGTATTGGAGTTTCAGCTTCAACATCAGTCCTTCAAGAAGCCTAATAAATCTATGCCCCAACCAGTAATGCCGAAGAAGCTGAAGTAGAACGGTTCTATGAAGACCTATAAGACCTTCTAGAACTAAAGCCCAAAAAAAGATGTCCTTTTCATTATAGGTGATTGGAATGCAAAAGTAGGAAGTCAAGAAATACCTGGAGTAACACGCAAATTTGGCCTTGGAGTACATAATGAAGCAGGGCAAAGTTTAATAGAGTTTTGCCAAGAGAACACATCGGTCATAGCAAATATCCTCTTCCAACAAACACAGGAGAAGACTTCATACACAGACATCACCAGATGGTCAATACCGAAATCAGACTGATTATATTCTTTGCAGCCAAAGATGGAGAAGCTCTATACAGTCAGCAAAAGCAAGACCGGGAGCTGACCATGGCTCAGATCATGAACTCCTTATTGTCAAATTCAGGCTTAAATTGAAGAAGTAGGGAAAACCACTAGACAATTCCAAATCAAATCCCTTATGATTATACAGTGGAAGTGACAAAGAGATTCAAGGGATTAGATCTGACAGAGTGCTTGAAGAACTATGGACGGAGGTTCATGACATTGTACAGGGGGCAAGGATCAAGACCATCCTCAAGAAAAAGAAATGCAAAAAGGCAAGATGGTTGTCTGAGGAGGCCTTACAAATAGCTGTGAAAAGAAGAGAAGTGAAATGCAAAGGAGAAAAGGAAAGATATGCCTATTTGAATGCAGAGTTTCCAAAGAATAGCATGGAGAGATAAGAAAGCCTTCCTCAGTGATCAACGCAAAGAAATAGAGGAAAACAATAGAATGGGAAAGACTAGAGATCTCTTCAAGAAAATCAGGGACACCAAGGGAACATTTCATGCAAAGATGGGCTCAATAAAGGACAAAAATGGTACGGACCTAACAGAAGCAGAAGATATTAAGTCAAGGTGGCAAGAATACACAGAATAACTATACAGAAAAACCCGGATAATCACGATGGTGTGATCACTCACCTAGAGCCAGACATCCTGGAATGTGAAGTCGAGTGGGCCTTAGGAAGCATCACTAAGAACAAAGCTAGTGGAGGTGACGGAATTCCAGTTGAGCTATTGCAAACCCTAAAAGATCATGTTGTGAAAGTGCTGCACTCAATATACCAGCAAATCTGGAAAACTCAGCAGTGGCCACAGGACTGAAAAGGTCAGTTTTCATTCCAATCCCAAAGAAACGAACTGTCAAAGAATGCTCAAACTACCTCACAATTGCACTCATCTCACACACTAGCAAACTAATGCTCAAAATTCTCCCAGCCAGGCTTCAGCAGTACATGAACCATGAACTTCCAGATGTTCAAGCTGGATTTAGAAAAGACAGAGCAAGCAGAGATCAAACTGCCAACATCCGCTGGATCACTGAAAAGGCAAGAGAGTTCCAGAAAAACATCGACTTCTGCTTTATTGACTATGCTAAAGCCTTTAACTGTGTGGATCAAACAAACTGTGGAAAATTCTTTAAGAGATGAGAATACCAGACCACCTGACTTGCCTCCTTTGAAGTGTGTATGCAGGTCAAGAAGCAACAGAACTGGGCATGAAACAACGGACTGTTTCCAAATCAGGAAAGGAGTACGTCAAGGCTGTATACTGTCACCCTGCTGATTTAACTTATATGCAGAATACATCATGAGAAATGCTGGACTGGATGAAGCACAAGCAGGAATCAAGATCGTCGAGAGAAATATCAATAACCTCAGATATGCAGATGACACCACCCTTATGGCAAAAGGCAAAGAAGAACTAAATAGCCTCTTGATGAAAGTGAAAGAGGAGAGTCAAAAAGTTGGCTTAAAACTCAACATTCAGAAAACTAAGATCATGGCATCTGGTCCCATCACTTCATCACAAATAGATGGGCAAATAATGGAAACAGTGACAGACTTTATTTTTGGGGGGAGGCTCCAAAATCACTGCAGATGGTGATTGCAGCCATGAAATTAAAAGATGCTTGCTCCTTGGAAGAAAAGTTATGACCAATTTGGATAGCATAATAAAAAGCAGAGACATTATTTGCCAACAAAGGTCTGTCTAGTCAAAGTTATGGTTTTTCTCGTAGTCATGTATGGATATGAGAGTTGGACTATAAAGAAAGCTGAGCACCAAAGAATTGATGCTTTGGAATTGTGGTATTGGAGAAGACTCTTGAGAGTGCCTTGGACTGCAAGGAGCTCCAACCAGTCCATCCTAAAGGAGTTCAGTCCTGGGTGTTCATTGCAAGGACTGATGCTGAGGCTGAAACTCCAATACTTTGGCCACCTGATGCGAAGAGCTGACTCATTTGAAAAGACCCTGACGCTGGGACTGACTGAAGGAAAGAGAAGAAGGGGATGAGAGAGGATGAGATGGTTGGATGGCATCACCGACTCAATGGACATGAGTCTGAGTGAACTCCAGGAGTTGGTGATGGACAGGGAGGCCTGGTGTGCTGCAGTCTAGGGGGTCGCAAAGAGTCAGACAGACTGATTGACTGAACCGAACTGAACTGAATAAATGGGTAGCTGAAATTCCAGAAGAGAAAAAGAGGTGAGACAGAAACAAATTCTAATGTAACTAGAAGTCAAAGCTTTCCAAATTTGATGAAAACTGTAAAATCACATATCCAAGAAGCTCAACAAACCCCGAACCCAAGAAGCATGAATAAAACTACTCCTAGGAATATTATCAAAGTCAAACCACCAAAACTAGTACAAAAAGAAACTCTTAAAAGTAGTTGGAGAAAAAAAAACATTTATATACAGAAAAACAAAGATAAAGATGACATCAGATTTCTCACTGGAAACAATGTAAGCAAGAAAACAAAAAGATAAAAACTATCAACCAAGATTCTCTACCCTGGAAAAATCTTTCAAAAATGATAGTGAAAGAAAAACACTTTCAGACATATAAATGCTGAAAGAATTCATCACCAACAGGCTTGAAGTACAAGGAGTGTTAAAAGAAGTCCTTCAGGTAGAAGAAAACTTATTCAAACAGAAACATGAATATCAAGATTATCAGAAATACTAACTACATGGAGATACAAAAGATTCGTTCTCTTTTTATTTAAAACACTTTAAAAAGATACTTGGCTATTTCAATGAAAATAGTAACAATGTTTAGGGCTTATAACATACGTAAAATGCCTGAAAACAATGCTTCAAGGCCAGAAGAGGAAAGCCTGAGAGACTGCAATGTGCTTCTGCTAACCTGAAGTGATAGAGCACGAAAGGGGAAGTGAGCTGCGGTAAATTAGGGATGAACGCTATTAGCCTTAAAGCAATACTAAACTAATAAAAAGAGCTACACCTAAAAATCCAACAAAGGAGATAAAATGGAAACAAAAAAATATGCAACTAATTCAGAAGAAGGCAGAATCAAAGGAAAAAGGGAACGAAACCAGACTGGACAAATTTAAAACAGACAGGAAGATGATAAAATAACTGTCAATAGTCACATCAAGTATAAATGTTCTAGATCTCCCAACTAAACGGCAGAGATTGCACATTAGATTTTTTGTACACTAAAAGAAATGCACTTTAAGTATAAAGACACAGATTAGAAATAGAAGTTAAAACAAATACTGTGCTATCACTTGCCAAAAGAAAGCTGAAGTGTCTGCACTGATGTTCAGCAAAGTAGAGCACAGAGCAAAGAATATTATCAGAGATAAAGAAGTTCATTCCATAATGAAAAATTAATTAATCAAGAGTTGTTCAGTTGCTAAGTCGTCTGACTCTTTGCGACCCTGTGAACTGTGGTGTGCAAGGCTTTCCTGTCGTTCACTATCTCCCCAAGTTTGCTCAAACTCATGTCCAAGAGTATATAATCCTAAATGTTTAATCATCAAGCAAAAGTCAAAGGAAAAATAGATAAACACCAAAGATATTTGGAGAATTCAGTATTCCTCTCTCAATATCCATTTTTTAACAGATAGACAGAAAATCAGCAAAGACAAAGCAGTCTTGAACAGTCCTAGCAAGCAACCTGACCTGCAGCATTGAAGTGGTCCACTCTTATCCAATGTGCATGGAGCATTAGAAAGACCACATCCTGAGCTGTAAAACAAATCTCAATAAGTTCAAAAGGATTCAAGTCATGCAAACTGGGTTCCCTTATCACAACTGAATTAAAACTAGAAAGCAGTAAGAGAAAAATACTTAAGAAAATCTCTAATAACTCACCTAAATTCACCTTTGTAAATAATCCATGGATCTAATTTTAAGAGAAATCAGAAAGTGTCCTGGACTGAATGAAATAAAAACATAACACTGGGATTCTGTAGGGTACACTACTGGGGAGATCCTGTATCAATCTAGGCCTCCACCTAAACAAAATACATGCAAGATTTGTAGTTTGAAAAAAAATTTTTTTAAGGCAGAAAGTAAAGACCGTAAAGAAGAGAGAGACACTCTGTTCATATATTAGAAAATTAAATATTAAGATGTCAGTTCTCCCCCAAAACTGACCCACAGATTCAACCAATTCTAATCAAAATCCCAGCAGGCTTTTTAGTAGAAACTGAAAGCTCATTCTAAAATGTAGGTGAAAATGCAAAGGACCTAGAATAGATTCTTCTGAAAAAGAAGAATAAAGTTGGAGGACTCACACTACCTGATTTCAAGACTTTCATGAAGCTACAGCACTCAAGAGGAGCGTATTTGGCAAAAATATGCACGTGCACCAGCAGAAGACAACACAGCCTTCACACACGTGGGAAGCTGACTTTAACAAAGGCACCAGGTGATTGTAATGGAGGAAAAATGGTGTTGGCTGTTTACAACAGCCAGGACATGGAAGCAACCCAGATGTCCATCAGCAGATGAACGGATAAGAAAGCTGTGGTATGTATACATAATGGAACATTACTCAGTTATTAAAAAGAATGCATTTGAATCAGTTCTAATGAGGAGGATGAAACTGGAGCCTATTATACAGAGTGATGTAAGCCAGAAAGAAAAACACCAATACAGTATATTAAGGCATATATATGGAATTTAGAAAGATGGTAACGATGACCCTATACACAAGACAGCAAAAGAGACACAGATGTAAAGAACAGACTGTTGGACTCTGTGGGAGAAGGCGAGGGTGGGATCATTTGAGAGAAACAGCACTGAAACATGTATATCACCATATGTGAAACAGATCGCCAGTCCAGGTTCAATGCGTGAGACGGGGCGCTCAGGGCTGGGGTGCTGGGATGACCCTGAGGGATGGGCTGGGGGGGGGGGTGGGAGGGGGGTTCAGGATGGGGAACACAGGTACACCCATGGCTGACTCATGCTAAAGCATGGCAAAGCCCACTACAATACTGTAAAGTAATTAGCCCCAATTAAAGTAAATTAGTTTTTTAAAAATAAATGAAAAAAAAAAAGGTGTTGGAATGACTGAGCATACATATATGCAAGACAAAATGGTCATGAAGAAGCCCCACCCTCCCCTCGCGGCGGCGGCACCACACACAGACACAGACACACACACACACACACAGACACACACACACACACACACACAGACACACACACACACACACAGACACACACA
>SJXQ01007994.1:0-52669 GCA_006408695.1 Aepyceros melampus | reverse complement strand
TGGTGGCGGCGGCAGCAACACACACACACACACACACACACACCGGCTCAGGGCTCTCCCCCTGCGGCGGCAGCACACACACACACACACACACACACACACACAGCGGCTCAGGGCCCTCCCCTCGCGGCACAGACACCGACTCAGAGCAGGCCCGGGGCGGCGGCTGGAGCTATTAAACCTCTAGAAAACACAGAAGGCAAAAAAATCTCAGACATAATGCCAAAAATATGGCACATAGAAGAAAAAAAATGAGTAAACTGGACTTCATCAAAAATGGAAACTTCTATTCTTTGCAAGATACTGTTAAGAAAATTAAAAGGCAAGAGACAACCTAGAAGAAAATACTTTCAAAGTGTACATCTAATCAAAGATTTTTATCCAGAATGTATAAAGAACTCATAACTTAGTAAGACAAGCCAATAAAAAAGTAGACAAAAGATATGAATAGAAACTGCATCAAAGAGGTATACACAACAAACAAACCCAACGAAAAGACACTCAACATCCCTGGTCACCAGGAACATGCAAAATGATACAGTGACTGGATGCTAGCAGATATCCAAGGGCAAGGGTAAAATTTAAAAAGCTGATGGCACTGAGAACTAAGGAGCACTAAGGAGCAGCTAGAAATCTCACACACAGTAGAAATTAAAAATGGTTTTGGTCACTTTGGAAAACAGTATGGCAGTTTCTTACAAAGTTAACATAAGTGCGAACATGACAGTTCAATCCTGGGTATTTGCCCAAGAGAATGGAAATACGTTCGACACATGTTCACAGCAGCTTTACTCGTGATGGCCAAACACCAGAAAGGATTAAGGACAGATGAAAACAATCAATGGATAAAGACAGTGTGGTTCATCCATACAAGGGACTACTAATCAATAGCAGAAAGGAACAAACAACTGATACAGACAACAAAAATTAATCTCAAAAGTTTAAATTAAGCTAAGTGAATGAGCCCAGACACTATGATTTAATTTACATGACAGACTAAAGACAAAAGCACAGGGGCATAAGTCAGAGCAGCAGCCGCCCAGGGCTAGGGCTGGAGCAGGAGACTGACTGCACCGGAGCACGAGGGTGTCTCCAGGGGGATGGGGAGCAGGAGACTCACTGCACCGAGCAAGAGGGTGTCTCCAGGGGATGGGAAAACTCTGAATCTCAACACTGGTGGTGGTGAGCACCTCTATACACGTGTCAAAACACATCAAACTACATTTTAAAAGGCTGAATTCTACCATGTATAAATTATACCCCAATAAACTAGACTGCAGGATGCTTGGGACTGATGCACGGGGATAATCCAGAGAGAGGGTGTGGGGCGGGAGGGGGGAGGTGGGGGTCGGGATTGGGAGTTCATGTACACTCGTGGCTGATCCATGTCGATGTGTAGCAAAACGAATACAGTATTGTAAAGCAAAACAAACTAAAAAAATAAAAATTAATTAAAAAAAATATATAGAGAGGGTAATTTTTCCTTATTTATAAATTCTAGTAGACAAGAGACTAGGATTTGCATGACAAATAACTACTTTAAATCAATTATTGCCAGAGTGGTCATTCATGTTTAGTATGCGACAAAAATATTTTGCATCAACAAAAATGTTTAATGAGAGAGAGCTTGCTATATCTCAGTTTTAAATGATTATCATTTAAAATAATCTAAACACTAACTTTTTTTCAAAAAATGGATAATATCAATCATAAGTGACAGGCTGCATGGAAATTATGTATGTTCATAATGATTGTGCACATATCTGTGTGTTCTGGGAGGACCCACAGTTTTGACATCGGATTCCTTCTCAAAGAGGTCTTCTATGAACGAGTTAACAAGCATCCTGCTAGAGGAACTTTCCATGGTGATGACGCTCGGCACGTCATCAACTTATGAGCATGAGAACAATGAAGCAGCTCACCGTTTCGACTTTGCTCATGTTGATCCTTCTCCTGATGCTGATTCTGTGGCTGCCCTACACTGACAGGTGGGTGGTGCCCAAGGCCATAAGGAATAGGAGACCCACGTCCATGTGTCTGTAAGAGGTTCATGTTGTAGGCCATTGCTGCCTGGTGTGTAATGATTCGAGGATCAACCGCAAACCTGCCCTGGTATCCTGTCCATGGCACCTAGGTTATTACGAGAAATAAAATAATTGCTTTAAGGACATTCTGGCAGTCAAACTGCTATAGTGCTATTAATTAGGAAAAAGCAAACACAGAGATGTTAATTCTACCAAACTGAATAACTACAAAATGAATGCTGGTAGTAACAACTGATAGACTGATGGTTATATCTTAACTGGCTCTTTGAATCTTTAGTGTGGAAGGGAAAATTGATCATTTCCTGTACACATTAGGTTAGGAAGAAATTAAGGACTTAAAAATAGGTATTAACAATTATTTTTTGAGGCATCAAATCATTTTATAGACTTGAATCATTTTCCTTCAATAAGAATGTACATATGTAACAGATTACCATGAAAACTGCCTTTTAAAGTCATAACTGTATAGATATATGGTTTAATAACTTGAATAAAAGAACAGGGAAAAAATTTAAGAAAGAATCCACTCTATAACTCAAAAATGTATGTATGACTATTCTTTTACATGAATAACCAAATCATTTAAGGTTCATTTACTGTCAGCAAAATTCAAACAGGTCACTACTTTAACAATGCTTCTGATTACTTAAACTACAGAAACAGAAAATTTATTTAGGTGTGTCTAAATATATAATTGCTGCATATTAACATAAAAGGAATAAATACACTGACATCTGAGCTACCATCTCTATTTTTTAATATAACTGTTAAGTGCAGACTCTTAGGAATCTTACATAATAAAAGTCTCTGTGACCCAGTGAAATGAAATCTAGACCCTCAGCGACTTACTATTTAAAGGAGATGATGTATGATGTTGCCAGGCTGTCTGGGAAGAAATAACTCAGCTAAAACTGAAAGTCTATGGGGAGTCGACATAAATGAGATACTTCTCATTGACAGTTATCCTCACTGGCCGCCGTGACTGTGAACTCTAATGGCCAATACGGCTGAAAAATGTCAGCAGCTAAGCATTTTTCCATTTTGGGCTTGTGGACAGGGCTGTCCAAGATCCTTGACAATGATCACCTCTATCTGAAATTATAGCACTTGTCTTAAACGAAAGAAATATTTTCTAGGCTAAAAATTCCTGAATTTGGAAATATTTGTTTAACAGTAAATTTTTCACTTACCAAAATATTCAAAAATCTTAAAAGAAAATAAAAATGAGTTTTACATAAGATGGAAGCCCTCTAAAAATCTAGGCAGTCTTAGAAATGATTTAATAATGTTTTTAAGTACAGGCAGGACTTCGCAAGGAAGGTGTGGAATTCCTCAGATATGTTTAGATCCAAGGGAGCTAGACTATTCTATGCCTTTCTGTCTCCTTCCTAGGAAGCGTTAGTAAATTATATAAGAACGAAAAAGCAAAAGATGAAATAAAAACATCACTTTACAAAACAAGAGTCTAATTTACTAGCTCTGTTAACTTTTAGCCCGACTTTTCCCAGTAAAAATATTTACAACAATACAAAGGCTTCTCAATCGAAACATCTAATCTACAGATTTCTTCACAGCCACTGACAATCCAGTAACAAACTGTAAGCAACAATTCACATTTTTTGGGTCATAAGAGCTGCTTTTAAAGCAGCTCACAGGCATTGAAAAGCTGAAAAAAGAGACCGGTAGAACACCATTTGGGTCGTAATCTAGTGAAGCCTATTTTATCTCATTCGATAGAGAGCATCTTAAGCAGCTACTTACAGGTAAAGGCACGGCATAACGACGTTCCCTCCGTAGACAGCAGGCACGTAGAGAATGCTCGTCCCAGTGTGAGGGTCGATTCTTTGAACAGGGCTTGGAGATTTCCCCAAGTTTGGGTGAGGTCCAAGAGGAGGTGGAGGAGTATATGCTCTGATAGGATTGCCAATAAGCACAGAGGGATTGGGCTGAACTGAAAAACGAATAGAAAAAGGACATAATAGCTCTACATATTGACATAGACAAAAATAATTAAAGTCATCCCACAGAAAAATATATTTCCTAGGTTTGCCATAAGGTATCTTATCATCAAATAGTTATCAGTGTGGAAGAGTAAAGCATATTAAAAAAACATAATCATTTTACCACATTCACTGAAATTATTTGACTTGAGAGGTACAATGTATTCCTTTCATAAACTTCCCCACAAGGGAAGCCCAAGAATACTGGAGTGGATGGCCTATCCCTTCTCCAGCGGATCTTCCAGACCCAGGAATCCAACCGGGGTCTTCTGCATTGCATGTGGATTCTCTACCAACTGATCTATCAGGGAAGCCCTTTTATAAACTAGCGTAATTTTAAATGTCTTGCAAGGAGCTGGAGACATGTCTTTCAAGAGGACAGCCATACATACAACACACAAACATGCATGCACAGTAAGCACTCTTCCAAGAGCAGAAAACACGCACGACTCTCCAGAACAGACCTCTGAACTGCAGCTGGCACACAGTCATGTACAAAACGGTTAAGCAATTATTGTTTAAAAGCATAATTCTGAAATTTTTTAAAATTTCTTGTGCGTTTTCTTTTATAATTCTGCAACATTTTGGATCAAATAAACTTTATCTTAAAATGTATAAACAAACATTTGTAAGATATCAATGATACATCAAGATTATATCCAAAACCTTATACTGCTCAGGAGGCTTAAATGTTCATCCTCACAACTTCTATAGTTTGTACCTTGGTGCCCATAAAACCACCCCTTGACAGATATGACACATCCAAGCATTCCTAAGAACAGTTGTGGTAAATAAAATTGGCTGAGTTCCAAGTGTGTGTGTGTGTGTGTGTGTGTGTGTGTGTCCCTCTCCCCATGAAATTTGGGATCGATGTCTTACATCACAAAAACAAGCTTTCACAGGACTAATTCTTCCACTTACCAATTCCATCATTCTGGAAATGATCATTCTGGGTATGATGGAGGCTTTTCCCCTTTACAGAAAAACACAAATGTATAATTTAAACATACCTAATATGAAAGAACAATAACCATTTTCCTAGTCCCATGCAAAAGAAATGTATGTAACAATAGTTAAAATTTAAAGATTGTGAGTCTGTAATTAATAACCATTAGATGCCTCTGAGCTGAGTTTCTGTTTTAAACACTAAGTCCTGGTGCTAGGCCTCAAGTTTCCTCAACTTCAAATTAAGGGCACTTGAAATTCTTTCTTCTTTTTAAATGAGTTTTTATGTTAAAAGAAATATGCACCAATATGACTGATACCTAAATTCTATTCCTTTACAGCTTCTCTATCAATTCTCTATGATTTAGATGAGGATGTAAAAGGTCTTTTTGAGGGAAACATATCAGTCTTCAACTCTTGAGGATAAGAACCTTAAAATAATGACATGGACGTAAGCATGCTTTGGGTGTACAATACTTTGACTATGATTCATGGTGGTCTTACACTGTAAAATCTACTGAGAGAACAGGAAAATACATAGTGTCAAGATCTGCTTAAGATAATGTACAACTTTTCTAGAATGGAATATGGCAGTGCATGTCAAAAGCATCAGAAATGCACACACACTTTAACAGAGTAATTGCACTTGTGGGAATCTAAATGTCCATCAATAGAAAATTTATTAAAATAAGCAGTGGCAGATTCATGCAGTGGCATTAAAAATGACGTCTCTGGGGCAGAAATAACATTTGAGGAAACAAAGGCTGTGCGTGTCTAGACTTTAAAACATGTTTTTTCTCTTTTCATGGGCTGAACTGAACACACTAAGTCACTGTACGGCACACAAGTAAGCACACTATACAACTCACCCTTCGCCACGTGAATGTTCTATTTTGTATATTACACCTGAAAACTCAAGCAGGGGTAATGGCTACAGCAGGAAGAAAAGTTCATTCTTGACCAGAGCAAAGGGCAGTGATGCCTCATTTATCTCCCAGTTAGTGCTCTAAATACCCAGATCACCCAGCTGGTTAGAGATGGGCATGCAAGGGCAGCGAAGCTATAACTCTTAAAAAGTTAAAAAAAAAAAAAACCCAAAACAGTCCAAGAAGAATCATAGTTGGTTCATTAGCCAGAGGAGGTTCACAGTAACTGTCATTAGCTATAAAACAAAAACAAAAATGAGCTTCTGAGGAAGAGAGAAGTGAAAAGAAAAGCAGGCAGAGACAGGAGAGAAAGGGAGAAGGCGCGCACGGCGAGGACAGCAGCACAGCAAAGACGAGAAACACAAGCAGTGAGAAGTGGGAACAGGAGCAGCCGCAGGCAGACGCTCGGCAGAAGAAAGGAGAGCCAGTGGCACAGAGCCAAGATCGGTCCAAGAGGTTAACAAACTGTTCAGATTTCTTAGCCAGTAAACCTGTCAACCAGGGGCAACTGGGTAGCACATGGAGAAAACACAGCAGTGTAGTCAGTGGGGCAGGCAGAACAGCCCCCCAGAGACATGTCCACCTCAATCCCTGGCCCCATGGTATGGCGCAAAGGGGACTCTGCAGGTCTAACTAAAGACAACACAGGAAGATCATCCTGATTGTCTGGGTGGATCCAGTCTAATCACATGAGCCCTAAACCCAGAGGAATCTCTCCCGCTGGAGTCAGAGATGCAGTAGAGAAGGCAGTAAGGGATGTGGCAGAAGGGGAGCCAGAGACCCCAAGAGACCCAAGGCTGCGGGCACTGCTGACGGCTCTGAGGCGCGGGGCCACCGGGGAGCTGGAGAGGAGTCAGCAGAGGCCGAACAAGGCTCCCAGGGACAACCAGCAAAGAGACAGAACCCCAGTCCTTAGAGCCACAGAGACTGGGTTCTGCAACAGCCTGCATCACCTTGGATAAGAGCCCAGTGACCAGCCCCTTGATCCTGGCCTCCTGAGTCGCAGAGCCAAGAAACCAACCGGAACAGCCTGGACCTCTGACTCAAAGAGAGTGACTGCGTGCTGTTCTAGTCACTCAGTGTGTGCTAGCTTGCTTCAGCATCAGCAGGGAGCCAGCACGGAGAGCAGCCACAGCCTAGAGCAGGCGACTTGCATCAGCGCTGCGGGTGCCTCGCTGGCTACCTGAGGGGAAAAGAAACTTGGGAAGACAACACCCACCTCTCAGTGCTGTGGTGATGGCAGCACTGTTGTGATGGAGACGATGCGCGTAAAGTCTGAAAGGACCTAAATATCTGGGACTTTCTCTGTTTACGTCCTTAATGATTCCCTGAACCTACAACATCTCCTGGCCCAATGAATATTGTTGAATAAATGGGGGAAAAGGCAACCCGGGGACTCTTGCATTGAAGACAGTATACTATCTCCAAGCGCAGCCAGCGCCTGCATGGTTCCCTGAGGCTCAGTGTGGTTCAGTGCATTCAGACCTGGCGTGCAACGGCAGGGCAGCAAAATACACACTGTTTGGTGGCATACAAACAAAATAATAATGCAGCAGCAAGCTGGGGCTAACTGTAAAAGTCATTCCATGATGATAATTCCAAACTTTTGTGAATAAATCTCAGAAAGTACGCTTACCTTTGGTAGAAAGATCGTAAGTAAATGCAGTTCATATCATCTATTTTTTGCAGATTTTTTTTAAACCCCACAGTTTATTCAGTCAATTAATTATTTTTCATTCACTCATTCTTTCATCACTTTCCATTTATTCATTCAACAAATGTCTGTGAGGGCCCACAACATGTCCACTGTGGCTGCTGCTGCTACGGCTAAGTCACTTCAGTAGTGTCCGACTCTGTGTGACCCCATAGACAGCAACCCACCAAGCTCCGCCGTCCCTGGGATTCTCCAGGCAAGAACACTGGAGTGGGGTGCCATTTCCTTCTCCAACGCATGAAAGTGGAAAGTGAGAGGTAGAGGCTAATGTAAGACTAGACACAACACAGATAGCTGGAGACAGTGAGGAACGGCCCACAAACCACAATCCAGGAAGCAACGCTGCAGTCTGCTCAAAAGATCCATTTCTGAATACTATCTGCCCTCTGAGTACCTTTCAGAGAGGTACAAATGAACCCTTTCCATTTTAGCAGCTTCTCGACACTGCTCCAGCATGGAGCCCAGGAGTAAGCAGACCGAAGACAGGCAAATCAAGTCCTCCATACGCACTCTGCAGGCACCCGGGAAGCAGATGCTCTCCAATAAATACAGGCTGCCTGGAGACAGTGAGGCAACGAAAGCTTAGCTAGGACTACCTGCTGCTCCTCACGTCTGTAATATTTTGCACCTTCACTAAACCATAGGACCAACATCTCAGCGAAGAGAAAAAAAGCCACCTGATTGATAAACAGCTAGGGGCATGCTTTCCTGCCAAAGACGGTCCTGAGAAAGCAGGTCCCAGAGCATGTCCAAGCGTCACTCAGCCCTGGAGGACTTTATCTACATTAAACCTTGCTGTGATTTTAAGTCTTAGCCCAACATTTACAACACTAAGCTTCAACATTTCTTACGCAGAGAACTGTATTAAAGGTTAAACATTAAGGACACTTGGATGGGGGGATGACAGGGTTAATGTCATGTTTTCAGAAACAGCATTTTTATTGCAGTGAAGCAAATTCCCCTTCATCAAAAGATTCTAGCATATGAAATAAATTATCCAAAATTTGTTTCAAAATTCTCCAGTGTGTATATGCAGTGGTGGTAGAGTGAGAGAAGTGGGCTGTGAGTGAAACAGAATTAAAGATAAACTGACAGTTAAATGAAGCCGAATGATACTGACTTCCTTATACTATTCTATTCATGTATATATTTGAAATTTTCCACAATAGAAAGCTAGATTTAAAAAAATGATTCCAGTACAAATTCAATCCTCAAAACAATTTAATAGAAATAAAGTACTGGGGAGTGAAGGGAGCGATGATGACAAAAATAACCTTTGACTCACTAACCCTTAGTTATCGAAGTGACTACTATTACATATGAACAAATAATAACTTTAAATAGCCAGGTATATAAACAGTTTAGTGAGCCACTGTGTGAGTGACAGTAAATAACAGATTATATCCACTGGGTCAATGAAGAAATTTCCTAGAAAGTTAAAAACAAAGAACTCGGAAAACAGCTACTGTGGCCTTTAATTACACAATCTTCCAGTTGAAAGAAGAAAGCCACATGGCACTCTCCTGGACGCATCACAATCTTTATTTACTTATCAGATCCTTACTGAGCACCCGCTCCGTGCAGAGAGGGGCTAGGTACTAGGTGCCATACAGAGTACACAGACTAGGATTTTTGGTTTCAGGGAGCTTAGAGTTTTAGAAAAGCAAGTGGATTCAATACATATTTTCTTTACCTTTAAGATAAAAGCAAAAGCAAACTTCAGGATCTTGCTGAGGCTCAGCACACATCTAGCATCATGGCTTAAATACAGCTACATCTATCACACACTGAGCAATGTTAACACTGGTCAATTGAAAGCTTATTATAGTTATGGTATTTTAAGAATGTGCAAAAGGGGTATAATGTCTTTGCAACATTTTAAATAAAAAACAATAAAGTTTAAGAGTTTCTAATTGGGTTTCCACTCTTCACACACTTTAAGCTACTTGCTGCTCCTGAGAGCTCGCACTCTCTCACGCCTCTTGCTTTTCGTCTGAGCTCCTTATTGGGCATCACTCACTCACTCATCTAAGCACCTATGATAAGCCAGATGCTGTTCTGGGCACAGAGGCTGGAGCAGGAAATAATACAGGCAAAAACTTCTGCCCCCGAGGGAGCTTCTACCCTAAGTTTCTGACACATCTCCCCACTCTTGCCCTCACTGCATTCACTTGGTGCTCTCCTAGGCAACATCTCCACAGTGGAAGCGACCCTAAACTTCCACACTTGTGGGACGTGCTTCCTCTGACCATCATCCCTCCAGCATCTACCACAGCAAGACTGGAGCTAATCTGCTTCTCCAGCACACACTGTGATGGCTTTACACAGAAGAAAATCAGCTATTTCATAACTAAGTTGGTTATTAGTTTGTTCATAGTTTAAACTTTAGAAACCTAGAGGATTCAGTTATGCAAAATGCTTAATCTCCCAGCAATCCCAAATCACTGAAGCATTACTGCACATCAGGTCCACTTCTATTAAACTCAGACAACAGTACATTAACACAGGAAAATCAGTTTTCATTTCAGTTTAATACCTACTCAGCTAAAAGGTTCAAGATATTAAACCAATAATCACTTCTTACACCTTATGTTTTATGTTTTTAAAATGAAGCCCCAAACTGGCATACTGTCTCAATTCATGTCAGTAAGTTTAATATCATGCTGATGAGTATAAATACACCCCCAAAACCAGAATAAATACTAAACAGGCCACTCTCATAGCTTTCTTTTCTAGATGCTAAGTGCAAACATTTCTTTTTTTTCGGGCAATCTAGCAAATAAACAGCTGTATCTGCCCAAAATAACTATAGTTCAAAAGTAGAAATGGCCTTGATTCCCCCACATCCAATCCCAATGCCTGGATTGTTTCTTACAACAAATACTTAACAACAAACAATTCAAGTTATCTTCAGGAAGTTGGCCAATTTTCCCACTGTGTCAAATACCACTTGAAACCAGCTGATCATCAACAAGAGATGAGAACTATTTTCTTTATACAATATTGTTATAATAATACTATTCCTTGTTAAAAAAAAAAAGTGCTGTAAGAGCACGGTTTTAATACGTGTGTGTCTTTTAAGCTGCTTTGCTTTATTCATGTCTTGCTAAAGTATGTCTATCATTAGGGAGGACTAGGAGATTATATTAAACAAAGGACCCAATCAGGTCCTTGAAAACGTTTTGAGGATGATAATGCCATCAAGTAGCATGGCTGAACAATATGCCGTATTTTCACTTATATGCCCACACTGGACAAGCTCCTTGCAGAAACTGCTGGTTGTCAACCCCAATACTTAAAGTAACCCGAGGCCCAAAACAGCTCTGACACCTCAGCATGTTCTCCGCTTTAACCTTTCAGTTTTGCTAATGGGCTTTACCTTGGGGGGCGACTGCTGTGGTTTGTTGGCGTTTCCTGTGTGCTGTGCTCTTAGAGCCCGGGGTATAAATTCAGGTGCCAGTGGATTCAACACGTAAGTCTTCTTTAGTTCTAAAGCCTCCAGCTGAGCTTTGATCTGTTCAAAAGTGATTCCATGCAGGCTATTGTTTTCATGACACAAGGCAATAAACCGCTCCCAAAATTTCCTACAGAAAAGATTTAGATCAGTTTGCAATTAAAGTGGACAAGATCACAGAAATGACTGTAAGCATCTAAAGATAATTTAGGTCCCCTCTCCCACTCCAACCCCAAACCCTTAGGTCCAATATTCATCTATGATTCAGGTATAATCTTCCCACCAGATCACAGGACTTTGGAAGTGTGGTTCTGAAGCTCAGTCACGCCTAGTACCGTGGGATATACAAATTCTAAATTCATCCTGGTTGACCACACAGTCAGTGCTCAGCTATGCATACAAAAAGGTTTGTTATCCACACAAAAATCAAGGATAAGAAATAACTAGTTACTACCATACTTTTCTTTTAATTAACTGATGCCTGTCACAGCACAGCTTATAACATTAATTGACTAAGTTAAATTATGAAAAATACAGGAAGTTGGAATGCTAATTTTAATGATTATCTCCTAATCAAATTAAAAAATACTAATGGAGAAAAATACATTCAAAATTATTCCAGTCATACACTGTTGTTTCAAAAGTTTTGAAAACTGATCTCCAAATAGTAAAAATATTACATATATATTACAAAAGACAACATATAAAAAGTTTAAAGATTCTTAAATGATTATTATAAATATGCATCAGTTCAGTTCAGTTCAGTGAGTCGTGTCTGACTCTTTGCGACCCCCATGGACTGCAGCATGCCAGGCCTCCCTGTCCATCAATAACTCCTGGAATTTACCCAAACTCATGCCCATTGAGTCGGTGATGCCATCCAACCATCTCATCCTCTGTCGTCCCCTTCTCTCCCGCCTTCAATCTTTCCCAGCATCAGGGTCTTTTCAAATGAGTCAGTTCTTCATATCAGGTGGCTGAAGTACTGGAGTTTCAGCTTCAACATCAGTCCTTCCAATGAACATTCAGGACTGATTTCCTTAAGGATGGACTGGTTGGATCTCCTCGCCATCCAAGGGACTCTCTAGAGTCTTCTCCAATATCACCGTTCAGAAGCATCAATTCTTTGGTGCTCAGCTTTCTTTAAATATGCATACCTATTTTTAATATGAGGTTCAAATAATGCTTTATTATGTTATGAAAGCTGTGTGAGATGATTTCTTCCCAAGTTGGTATCCCTGTGTCCAGGTGGATGGCAGGTAATCAAAATGGCTTCAAGAAGCATAAATACAAAGCTGTATATTACAAAAGCCAGTATATGAATGGGAGTGGAGTTAAAGTATTTATAAAACTGCAGATATTAATTTCAAACTATATTTCTCTTACATATGCTTTCTACCATCTTTTCTAATTTTTTAAAGATGAGTTTAAGAAATAAGTACAGAAAGAATTTCAGGCCTTCACGTCAACAGGAAAAGTAAAAATGCTACAAGATAATAAATACGTTGAAGAAAACTCTTGAGAACCCTCGGACTGCAAGGAGATCAAACCAGTCAATCCTAAAGGAAATCAGTCCTGAATTGTCATTGGAAGGACTGATGATGAAACTCCAGTACTTTGGCCACCTGATGTGAAGAGCTGACTCCTTAGAAAAGACCCTGATGCTGGGAAAGATTGAGGGTGGGAGGAAAAGGGGATGACAGAGGATGAGGTGGTCAGATGGCATCACCACCCAACCATCGATGGACATGAGTGAGCAAACTTCGGGATCTGGCAATGGACAGGGAGGCCGGGTGTGCTCCTGTCCACCGGGTCACAGAGGGTTGGACATGACTGAGCAACTGAACTGAGCTGAGCTGAGTAAGTATGTATTTCTGACAATAAGACATAAAGGCTAACACGATGGTCACTGAGCCACAGAAAGTGTGTGTCACAAGAAATGCTCTTTATTTTTATTCTTAAGAACCTTTCCACTGGAATCAATGTTTTATTTTCAAAGTCTGATAGCAAAGGAAAGATAGTTGTCAACATAGCACTCAGGATCTAAAAATCCATGAACTCTCTATCCTTTTGATAAAATCCCACAATGTTCAACTGCATTAACATTTATCAACTCATTCCACTACATGCTGTATTAAAAAGGAAGTTTTTTTTTGGTGTAATCGATAAAGCAACAATTTCACAGAGTGACATTTCATATTCATGTGAAGTTAAAGACACAGCAAAACAAGGAGAGCGTGGACTGACTTTCCTAACCCCCGTTTTTAATACTGAATTCTTGTAATGTATTTCATTCCCAGCTTACATAGCCAAAATGCTAGAACTTGCTCTATTTCAAGTTCCTTCTTAAACTCCATACCGTGCCCCTATACTCCTCTCACCGACCTCAATGCACTGAGTAACGTCAAGTGAAGCAGAACTGTGAACCACCCACGCGTCACAAGAAGCTGTAGCTTCCTGCCAAGGCTCTGTCTGTAACAGAGGTTCCCAACCTTTTGGGCACCAGGGCCCGGTTTCATGGAAGACAAATTTTCCACGGACAGATACAGGGGAAGGGGATGGTTTAGGGATGATTCAAGCACAGGGCTGAGCTCCTCTGAGAATCCAAAGCTGCTGCTGATCTGACAGGATGCGGAGCTAGGGGGTATCGTCAGCACAGGGAAAGGCTGTCCACGGGCACGGAGCTTGCCCGCCTTGCCCTCCTCCTGGGGTGCAGCCCGCTCTGTGGCCCGGGGGCTGAGAAACCCTGGTCTGTACGATCCCAGGGATATCAAGGAGCAGAGTTCAAGTTCAAGGACACCATTTCAGAAGTAACACTGACCACTGGCTATGAGCCCATCAAGCTAAAACAACTCCAAAAGCCGCCTGGAATCTCCCTCTTAAACCTGGCTGTCTCCTGATTGCCCTGGGGAAGTCAAGTACAGGGCTTCCAGATCTAGGCTGCTTGGGCCTCAGTAAGGCTCAGTCAGCTGGGCAAGTTACTTAACCTCTCCTCCTACCTCAGTCCCCTCACGTGTAAAACAGGGCACCAACAATATTATTATTATACTTTTATCACTTAACAAAAATGCTTTATTTCTCCACTTTTAAACCTTGAGAGAAACGTATTTTTTTCCTTCAAAAATTCTTACAGTCAGAAAGATTCCTTTCTCTCTGTGAAGGCTCTTTCACAGACTATTTCACGCTGTTCTTGAACTCAGAACTTTAATGAAATACTGGTGGCTCTGACGGTAAAGCGTCTGCCTGCAGTGCGGGAGACCGGGGTTTGATCCCTGGGTTGGGAAGATCCCCTGGAGAAGGAAATGGCAATCCACTCCAGGACTACTGCCTGGAAAATCCCATGGACAGAGGAGCCTGGTAGGCTACAGTCCATGGGGTCGCAAAGAGTCAGATACGACTGAGAGACTTCACTTTCACACATGTTATTACGAGGCATTTCAGAACACCTAACTCAAAGATCACTTGAGAATTTCAATACTCAGACTGAAAAATTTACCACTAGGGTTATTTAAATACTTCATCAATTCTCAGCCTTTCCATAAAATGTTAACGTAATGCTGGTTAGAGAACACAAGTGTCTCTACATGGTAATGGAAGAATTACTTTGAGAAAACAGAAACTTACTTTCACTCAGTACATGAACACAAAGTCTGCTTTTATGTTCATGCCAACCTTGCTTCTAGGATCACGGGTAAAACACTGAAAATTCATTTGGTGCCCTGATTTCACACAGAGAGAAGGGGTGTGTGCACGCACGCACGCACACACACACACATCTCCACATCTGTGGCATATGTTTATGTCTTATAGAGTAGGTGGAATTCACTAATAAATTCACTTCAAAAGAAGATCTTTTTCAAACATGCTTATTTGGAGAAAACGTACGATCCCCCCCCGCCAGCCCACGCCCTCCCTACACCGGCCCCCTCTGCCTCTCCCTCTTCA
The DNA here is from genome assembly GCA_006408695.1 of Aepyceros melampus. Lineage (NCBI taxonomy): Eukaryota > Metazoa > Chordata > Mammalia > Artiodactyla > Bovidae > Aepyceros > Aepyceros melampus. Next base: position 37,640 of record SJXQ01007994.1, on the reverse strand, counting down.
GGGCACTTTTATCCATTCCTGTACCACTTCCTGGAGAGGCAAGGTAACTCAGCAAGAAGAGTGTGGGTTTTGAAGTCAATGTGACATCTGTTTAAATGAGTCTCTTAATAGCTATGTGGCCCTGGGCAGAAACTGAAGCTCTACTTCAGGCTGCCCATTTAAAATGCAAATAAAATACCCACATTGCAGGGTTATTGCGATGACTGAAGAGGCTGAGTGTGCAAAGCACTTGATCCAGCACCTGGCACTGAGAAAGCTGTCAATAAACAGCAGTTACTATATTAAATATTTGCTGGTTTGGCGACTAGGAGAAGAGAAAGTTCCTTACATTCATTTCGAGTTAACAGGAAAATTCTGTTTAAAAATACTTTACAACAACAAAAAAGATTATATAACTGGCTGCCTTCTAAACCGATATACTACACACAGTAATTATTCCTAAAAACTTGATCAGTATTTGGACGCATCATATCAGTTTTGTATAAATATCACACGAGGGACGAGTGAGACAGTCTGACAACCTCAGGCCACAAAGAACCCACACCCTCATCACTGCAGCACCCAAGAACCAGGATACGTCCTCCAGGGTCACTTGTATTTCGAGATTAATTTAATTCCTAATGTAACTGGAAAGAGTGAAGCATAAATATCCATATGCCTCAACTATCAGCCCTTGGGTTATACAGTTCATTAAACTGTTCAAATGATACAATCAGCATTCCCATTCAGCTACAGGGCATGTCATTTTCTCTCCCTACACAGTGTACTGACTTCTTTGAAAATATTTTACCCAGCTTACACATTAATGTGAGGTCCTTGAAACACTCCAACTGAGTAGTAAGCAATCAACAACCAAGAGATCTGACTTCAAGGTAAAGATTAGCCTGGTAGCATGGCCTCAGAATTCCTCCACCTCTCAGCTCAGAGAAGCGGTGAACAATGTTAATCCCACATAATTCACAGTACAGTGTGGCTCCATGGGAGGGGTAATGGTTTTAAAAAAATATGTATGTTGGTAAATGTCTGGGGTTATTTATAAAGAACACCCAAAGGTATGTCATGCAAGACCACTGTTATACCCATTTATTCCCCCAGAAGTTTTCAGCTGATTTTTAAGCTATGTCAACTGGTTTTATCTGTATTAATCTATTAAATTCTAATCCAATTGCATGTGTTCTCTCACTTATCAAATGATAAATATAAACAAAAATGGTAAACTATCACAGCAATATTCTAACCAAATATATTTTCAATGAACAGTAAAGTAACCAAAGTAAACTTCTCAGAGGGAAGCCAAATTAATACACTTAACTTTTATTCAGTTGTATCTTATAATTAACATATTCCCTTCCCTACTTTTTGTCATTAGTGGCTAAAAATTAATGGAAATTATTTTTTAAATGTGAAATTTAAGATATTTTACAACAGAATTGTTTAGCTATATAAAACAAACCATGGACCGTTCAAATTTTATTTCCTTAAAAATAAAAGGTTATTGTTCATAATGTAGCCATAAATTAAACTCTACCTGACTCCACTGTTAATAGCTTTCCCCTATAAAGTCTATTAACTTCGTTTGGAGTCTAATATACACAGCTTACTCTTAAATTAAAGGTCCCAAACTGTCTCCCTTCCCCCAAAATACTTTTTTTCTGCTGAGACAGGAAAACAGATAATAAACTGCTGCTCTGTCTTCCAACAAAAAAGTTGGTCTAAAAGGGCCACATGCTAATAGCTTTGTCTACTTCAACATATCAAGAAGTAACTACCCAAGGTGTATTTGAGGTCATTCTACTTTTCTGAACTCACTTTGACAGGTACTACAATACTTTTAAAGTTTTAAGTAATCTCTAGTACATTTTGTCCTTTTTCATTAAGAATCGTCTAAATTCCTGTTCAATTTTTTTTTGCTAACACCGTCTTTCCACACTGCATAGGCCAAGTCTCACAGTGCTGGCTTCGTACAGTTAGAATCCCCATTAACTAGTATAAAACATAACTGTACAAAGAGAAACTTTTTATCAGTTCAGTTCAGTCGCTCAGTCATGTCCGATTCTTTGCAACCCCATAGACTGCACACGCCAGGCATCCCTGTCCATCACCAACTCCCGGAGTTTACTCAAACTCATGTCCATTGAGTCGGTGATGCCATCCAACCACCTCATCCTCCGTTGTCCCCTTCTCCTCCCGCCTTCAATCTTTCCCAGCATCAGGGTCTTTTCAAATGAGTCAGCTCTTCATATCAGGTGGCCAAAGTACTGGAGTTTCAGCTTCAACATCAGTCCTTCCAATGAACATTCAGGACTGATTTCCTTTAGGATGGACTGGTTGGATCTCCTTGCAGTCCAAGGGACTCTCAAGAGTCTTCTCCAACACCACAGTTCAAAAGCATCAATTCTTCAGCACTCAGCTTTCTTTATAGTCCAGCTCTCACATCCATACATGACTACTGGAAAAACCACAGCCTTGACTTAGACAGACCTTTGTTGGCAAAGTAACGTGCTGTCTAGGTTGGTCATAACTTTTCTTCCAAGGAGTAAGTGTCTTTTAATTTCATGGCTGCAGTCACCATCTGCAGTGAGTTTGGAGCCCTCTCAAATTAAGTCTGTTACTGTTTCCACTGTTTCCCCATCTATCTGCCATGAAGTGATGGGACCCGAGGCCATGATCTTAGTTTTCTAAATGTTGAGCTTTAAGTCAACTTTTTTATTCTCCTCTTTCACTTTCATCAAGAGGCTCTTTAGTTCTTCACTTTCTGGCATAAGGGTGGTGTCATCTGCATATCTGAGGTTATTGAGATTCCCACCTCATCTTGATTCCAGCTTGTGCTTCATCCAGCCCAGTGTTTCTCATGATGTACTCTGCATATAAGTTAAATAAGCACAGTGACAATATACAGCCTTGAAGTACTCCTTTCCCAATTTGGAACCAGTCTGTTTTGCCATGTCCAGTTCTAACTGTTGCTTCCTGAGCTGCATACAGATTTCTCAAGAGGCAGGTCAGGTGGTCTGGGATTCTCATCTCTTTCCGAATTTTCCACAGTTTATCATGATCCACACAGTCAAAGGCTTTGGCATAGGCAATAAAGCAGAAATAGATTTTTTCTGGAACTCTCTTGCTTTTTCCATGATCCAGTGGATGTTGGCAATTTGATCTCTGGTTCCTCTGCCTTTTCTAAAACCAGCTTGAACATCTGGAAGTTCACAGTTCACGTGTTGTTGAAGTCTGGTTTAGAGAATAGCATGTGAGATGAATGCAATTGTGTGGTAGTTCGAGCATTCTTTGGCATTGTCTTTCTTAGGAATTAGAATGAAAACTGACCTTTCCAGTCCTGTGGCTACTGCTGAGTTTTCCAAATTTGCTGGCATACTGAATGTAGTACTTTCACAGCATCAACTTCTAGGATTTGAAATAGCTCTACTGGAATTCCATCACCTCCACTAGCTTTGTTCATAGTGATGCTTCCTAAGGCCCACTTGACTTTGCATTCCAGGGTATCTGGCTCTAGGTGAGTGATCACACCATCGTGATTATCTTGGTCATGAAGATCTTTTTTGTACAGTTCACCTGTGTATTCTTGCCACCTCTTCTTAATATTTTCAGCCTCTGTTAGGTCCAGACCATTTCTGTCCTTTATTGAGCCCATCTTTGTATATATGTTGATATTGTAACATTCCTTATGACTACAATCTCAGGAACATTATCAGTTTTTTCTAAAGCCAAATAACAACCCTTCTTAACCCCCTAATTTTAAGGTTCTCTGAATTAACCAGACACAAAGACTTATTTACACTGTGAAGCCTTGAGAAAAAATGGGAAGGAAATGTATCAAAAACAAGCTAAAGCAATAATGAAGGAGAACAAAGGGAAGTAACTGTATAAAATTCAGTCTCTATCAAAGATAACGCACGTCCACCAAGTCACCTTCAGGGCCCATGGGGCGCCCGCTTGTTCTGGAGCACTTTCACCCCAGATGCCTGCAGAGCACACCCCTCACACCTCCAAGGTTAGCTTCTCCAAGAGGCTGACTCTAACCACACACAACAATCACAAGCTGGTCCACCTACCCTCATCACTTTTAATCCCCCTTCACATTCTACTTTTCTTCCACTGAACTTACCCATAAAATATTATGAAGTGTTTTTATTTTCTTTATTGTCGGTCTTCCTCTCCTCCCCAGTAAAATGCTAAGCCCCCAAAAGGCAGAGACTCTGGTCTGTTGTGCTCACTGATGCACCTTCAGTGTCTAGAGGAGCGCTTAGAACATAGCAGACACTCAGGGAACACCGAATGGATGACGCTGAACAGTGAACTCACTGGTGTATATGTGCAATGAACACACTCAAAGCCAGATGCTTTTGGTTCCCACTGGATATCAGGTAAGACTAAACTTTAATTAGCAAAGAGGTCATGTAAATAAACATGCACATAGGGAACAGATCACCACGTTTCTCCATTCAACGTCTCCAACGCTAACACATAATTACCTGCATCTCCCAATGGAGCACAGAGCAATGGGGTCCCCCACCACGGCAACCAGGGACTGTGCCCTTGTGATGGCAGTGTTGAGGAGCTTGTAGTTGGACAGGAAACCATAATCCAAGTCCTCGGTGGAATCTTCTAGCAGCTGTTCTTTCTTTTTAATTGGTGTCTGTTTATGTTTACAAGTATGCCTTGTACGTACTGTGCTAAGAAACAAAACTCTGAATTGCTTTCCTACAACAAAATAAAAGAAAATTGTTATTCTGAACCAGTGATCTAATTTCATTTTTAAAATGTTACTGCTAAGTAACAGGTGTTGTTACGGATGTGGAGAAATTGGAACTCTTGTTCACTGTAGGTAGAAATGTTAAATGGTATGTAAAGAGATACAGAAAATAGTATGGCAGTTTCTGAAAAATTAAACATAGAATTAATACATGATGCAGAAATTCCACTTCTGGAAATAATTTCCAAAATAACTGAAAGAACTGACACCAGGAGGAAGCCTTGAGAGCCCAGTTTACACGCTTCACCCCAGATTCTTTCTCACACTAACGTATCTACCCCTCCTTCTGTGACGAGCCTCCACATAGCTGAGCACAGCTTCAGTGTCAAGTCTTAGTCCTTTCTGCTCCAGGTCAAACAACCGTAGCTCTTTCAACACTTCTGACTCCACGTGCAGGTTCTAGACCCCTAGCCAGGCTAGTCTTCCCCAGATGCTTCCTGGTTTACTAGCTGTATTCTTCCTAAAACGCACACCCGAACTCTGTGATCTGAATGCATGGTACTGTGGCCCTATCCCCCCATCCCCACCATAATTTAGAAGTTCCTATTAGATATTCCCATGGGACCTAACATTGCACTTGGCTTCTCTGGCACTCACATTATAGTGCTGCTTTACTTACTTAAATGCACAAATTTCACAGCAACTAATCACATGAAAATTTTTAAGAGTTGCTTTATTCACTGAGGAAAATTTAGATAAAGAACAAACTATGCCTTTAATAAGCTATGCCTATGCCTTGCTTGTCAGGTGCAAGTTTTAAACAATCTTCATGAACAGATAAAATCTTCAGTTCTCGGATACATTATAGTGACAGTAAGGGTTGGATGCCACTGTGACTGTAAGCTCACACAGTCACACAGTCATAGTCACAGAAGAAGTCAATTTGTTCACACTTCTTTTATTCAGACACAAAAAATTAATAAGCATGTAAATGAGCTCAACATTTAATTGCCAATGTTGGCATTAAAGAACTTGATGTGAAATGAATACACAAATGCTTGTCCAGAAATCTTGAAATCTAAATATCAGAAGTGCACATACTTTGAAATTTAAGCATTTGAATAAGCAATTCATTTCAATTAATAGTTACCTTGAACATTGAGCACCCTTTCTACATTAACATCAGATAATCTCTTTTTTCGAAGTTCGGCACGTATCCTGAACACCTGGTCGGCATATGGAGTCACCACACCAATACTGCCGTCATCCAGCTTGCCCCACGCTACTGGCCACTTCCTTCTCAGCTCTTCCACACGCTCCACCACTTCAAATACCTTTAAATAAGCATACACACAGACATATTAAAGGGATCAAAAATACATGGTAACTGAAATAGATGTGCAAATGATCCCATATCAGCAAATGTCAGTTTAAAACAACCTCTAAACAGGAGTACTCTTTGCTGATATGAACACAGGGAGAATAAAACATTTTTATTTACATTTCGAGCAGTAAATTTCTACAATAGTGCACCCAGTGAAAACATGGAAATCAGAGAAAATGTAACTGGCAGTTGGCCCCCACCCTCTGCCTCACTCCATTCCTACATGAGGACAGGTTTGAGTTCCTACCTGGAGAGAAGGGCATGAAGCTGGCAACCCCACTGGGGAAACAGGGAAGCACGTTCCCACATCACCAGCATTTCTCAGTCCATCTCTGCAGGTCAAGCCAATGAAACCACCAGACTCCCAGGGTCAGGGCCTCCCATCAGGTCTCGGAAGTACAAGGGCTAACACCACCTCCACCCCACTGACAACTCCACAGAGCAGTCGAGAGCTGAGAGCTGCCAAACTGCAGCTGGGATGAGCACACACCTGGACGGAGGGACTGATGTTCAGCAGTCACTGCCTTCCAGCAGCTCAACTTCACCCAGGCCACTTCAGGACCAGCACAACCAAGCCATACCACATTTCACCCACTTGAATTCTTTGGACCCCACTTACTGAATCACAACATGGCTTTTAGTGTAGTTCAATCTACTTTAACTCAATGAATTGATCAGTTTCAATGCTTGGTACAATAGGTGATAAAATGATTAATAGAACAGGTTCCTTGTCTGCTAAAAGATTACTGTATATTTAGAAAATAGTATCCTAATTTAAAATGGATATATAAGGCAAGCTCAATAGAGGGTCAGGCAAGAGTATAAGGGGAGAGAAAGGAGACAATATTTAATAAATTTTAAATATATTATTTATTCACTATTTGTCAGTAACATCTATTCAAATTTATAAGAGTAACTATACAAAAATCTGATAGTTTTATTCCTTTTAAGAACTTGAGGATTATTGGCCAGGATGCAGCTCCCACTTGCAGATATAAATTCAAATGAATTACAGAGGAAAAGACACCAGTCATCTTGTTGCTATAATGAAATAGCAGCAAGTGAAACAAAGACTGTCTGAGGGCTCTGGTGAGCCACCGGATTGAAAACAGTGTGCTCTCATCACAGGCATGAGGAAGGCGGGTCTGAGTCTCCACAACAAGGAGCAAGGGCACGTCACCTCGCCCCCTGCATTGGGCGAGGTGGTGTGTGAACGGCAGGGCCACACCTCTGCTGACCACCTCCACACACTGTCTTCCCACTAGGCAACACAACCATTTCGTCTCTCCCTTGCCCTTTACATTTGTAAGCAGCAGAAAACTGTAGTCAAAATACACAGACTTGGAATGCTCCGAGGAGTTCGGGAGCCTCTCTCCTAGACAGACTACCAAGCTCGTCAAGGTTAACAGATAATCATCCAAAGTCTCTGGAGATTAATCAAAGAGTTTACAAGAAACTGAGAAGCACTGTTTCACCAAGACCTACAGGAAGTCAGCGTGCAGAGTGGAAGGCTGGGCACTCAGGCCCGGGCCTGCACCCACTCTCCGCAGCAGAGTCTCAAGAACCTTGTCAGCAGCTGAGGCGCTGCCCCATCTGCTCATGCTCCCTGGGCTGAACGAGCTACTCCAGGCGGCTTGGGCAGCAGCGGAGCATCAGAGGTGTCCTTTTCTCAGCAACACGCGGCAGGAGGCCTGTGAGCAGTTAGCAGCACTTGGGCAGTACCTCCTTCTCCTCCCTTTCCTGAGCCCTGGTCTGCAGCGAGGACCTGAGTGGACGGTGGGTGAGGCTGGTGGCCTTCTCTGCTCAGACAGGACGTGTCACAGGAGAGCTGATCGGGTGAGCCTGGCAGCCAGGTGGCAGCTGCCACCTCCTGCAGCTTCCAGGGACAGAAGACCCACTCTGTAGATTCAGCAGCCAATGGACAACAGCAGACCTCGCCTCTCAGCTTGGGCTGCAGAGGGTCCACTCTCCGGGGTACAGCAGCTTCTGGACAGCAGCACAGATTCTACACACTTGACATTCAGAGCTCTTTCTGCAGGACACCGCAGCGAGGCGGCCGCTGAAGAGCACGTCCACGCCCTCCCGCAGCAACTGTGCCCTGCGTCCTCCCGCAGCAACTGTGCCCTGCGTCCTCCCGCAGCAACTGTGCCCTGCGTCCTGCCCCGGAGGTCAGGACAACGCAGCGAGGCGGCCGGTGAAGAGCACGTCCACGCCCTCCCGCAGCAACTGTGCCCTGCGTCCTGCCCCGGAGATCAGAGCAAACTTCACAAGGCGGCACCCCTCTGTCCCTGCCAAGAGCCAACTTCAGCTGGACTGCACTGAGGAGTGATTGCTGCCTCAGGGAGATGAAAAGTTCACCAGAGGCCCCGACAGCAGATCTGAGCTGGCAGAAAAACAAACTAGCAAACAAAAAGTATTCAGATAGATGTCATGTGACTTGAAGACAGCGGGGAAGGAAAAAAAGACAACGCCTCAGAGAAGCATGGAACGCCATTAAGGTCACCCACAAACTGGGAGACCCAGAAGAGACAGAAAAGAGCACAAAAAATTCAAAGAAATAATGGCTAAAATTTTTCCAAATTTATGAAAAACTATAATCAACACATCAAGTTCAATGAACTTCAAGTAAGATAAATGCAAAGAGATCCACACCCAGACATACCGTCCTCAACATGGTGGGAGTCACAGACAAAAACAAGTCCCTGGAAACAGCAACAAAAAACTCAGCATCTACAAAGAACACCAGCAAGATCAACAGATGGCTCCTCATCAGAAACAGCGATGGCAATAAAGCAGTAGGAAAGCATACTCCAGTGTGCCGAAACAACTCAAACTATAACCTAATATCCAGCAAAACTACTTTCCAAAAATGAAGGCAAAATAAAGACATTCCCAGAAAAACAAAAACTGAAAAGATTTCCTTACTAGCAGACGTGCCCTATCAGCGAGGCAGCCTGTGAAGAGCACGTCCACGCCCTCCCGCAGCAACTGTGCCCTGCGTCCTGCCCCGGAGGTCAGGACAACGCAGCGAGGCGGCCGGTGAAGAGCACGTCCACGCCCTCCCGCAGCAACTGTGCCCTGCGTCCTGCCCCGGAGGTCAGGACAACGCAGCGAGGCGGCCGGTGAAGAGCACGTCCACGCCCTCCCGCAGCAACTGTGCCCTGCGTCCTGCCCCGGAGGTCAGGACAACGCAGCGAGGCGGCCGGTGAAGAGCACGTCCACGCCCTCCCGCAGCAACTGTGCCCTGCGTCCTGCCCCGGAGGTCAGGACAACGCAGCGAGGCGGCCGGTGAAGAGCACGTCCACGCCCTCCCGCAGCAACTGTGCCCTGCGTCCTGCCCCGGAGGTCAGGACAACGCAGCGAGGCGGCCGGTGAAGAGCACGTCCACGCCCTCCCGCAGCAACTGTGCCCTGCGTCCTGCCCCGGAGGTCAGGACAACGCAGCGAGGCGGCCGGTGAAGAGCACGTCCACGCCCTCCCGCAGCAACTGTGCCCTGCGTCCTGCCCCGGAGGTCAGGACAACGCAGCGAGGCGGCCGGTGAAGAGCACGTCCACGCCCTCCCGCAGCAACTGTGCCCTGCGTCCTGCCCCGGAGGTCAGGACAACGCAGCGAGGCGGCCGGTGAAGAGCACGTCCACGCCCTCCCGCAGCAACTGTGCCCTGCGTCCTGCCCCGGAGGTCAGGACAACGCAGCGAGGCGGCCGGTGAAGAGCACGTCCACGCCCTCCCGCAGCACTGTGCCCTGCGTCCTGCCCCGGAGGTCAGGACAACGCAGCGAGGCGGCCGGTGAAGAGCACGTCCACGCCCTCCCGCAGCAACTGTGCCCTGCGTCCTGCCCCGGAGGTCAGGACAACGCAGCGAGGCGGCCGGTGAAGAGCACGTCCACGCCCTCCCGCAGCAACTGTGCCCTGCGTCCTGCCCCGGAGGTCAGGACAACGCAGCGAGGCGGCCGGTGAAGAGCACGTCCACGCCCTCCCGCAGCAACTGTGCCCTGCGTCCTGCCCCGGAGGTCAGGACAACGCAGCGAGGCGGCCGGTGAAGAGCACGTCCACGCCCTCCCGCAGCAACTGTGCCCTGCGTCCTGCCCCGGAGGTCAGGACAACGCAGCGAGGCGGCCGGTGAAGAGCACGTCCACGCCCTCCCGCAGCAACTGTGCCCTGCGTCCTGCCCCGGAGATCAGAGCAAACTTCACAAGGCGGCACCCCTCTGTCCCTGCCAAGAGCCCAACTTCAGCTGGACTGCACTGAGGAGTGATTGCTGCCTCAGGGAGATGAAAAGTTCACCAGAGGCCCCGACAGCAGATCTGAGCTGGCAGAAAAACAAACTAGCAAACAAAAAGTATTCAGATAGATGTCATGTGACTTGAAGACAGCGGGGAAGGAAAAAAAGACAACGCCTCAGAGAAGCATGGAACGCCATTAAGGTCACCCACAAACTGGGAGACCCAGAAGAGACAGAAAAGAGCACAAAAAATTCAAAGAAATAATGGCTAAAATTTTTCCAAATTTATGAAAAACTATAATCAACACATCAAGTTCAATGAACTTCAAGTAAGATAAATGCAAAGAGATCCACACCCAGACATACCGTCCTCAACATGGTGGGAGTCACAGACAAAAACAAGTCCCTGGAAACAGCAACAAAAAACTCAGCATCTACAAAGAACACCAGCAAGATCAACAGATGGCTCCTCATCAGAAACAGCGATGGCAATAAAGCAGTAGGAAAGCATACTCCAGTGTGCCGAAACAACTCAACTATAACCTAATATCCAGCAAAACTACTTTCCAAAAATGAAGGCAAAATAAAGACATTCCCAGAAAAACAAAAACTGAAAAGATTTCCTTACTAGCAGACGTGCCCTACAAGAAACACTAAAATTCTTCAGGCTGAAAGCAAGTGACTCTAGACAGTAATCTGAATAAACACAAAGCATACTGCTAAACCCAATTGCATGGTTAATTATAAAGATGGTAAAACAGTGTATTTATTCTCCTTTCTCATTTTAACTGACTTTCCAGCCAGCATTTTCCAACCTGAGTGCAAAAGTAATAAAGGAAACCCTCAGAGTTATCTGTCAATATTTCAAACGTAAAGAAAAGTTTACCTTTTCCTAAAATTAATTGGCACAGACTAATTAAAATGTCAAGTTGCTTTGCTTTTGGCTAGGATTTTACCAAATGGGTACTGTCAATTTTCTTGTACTGACTTCCAACTCCAGGCCTCTGATCAATTTTAAAAGGGAAAGATGAATTATTATTACATAATAAAGGCCGTTTCTCTGTAAATAAAATGAGTAAAGCATGGGACCCAAGGGAGGAGATGGAGATAGAGATCACAGATCAAGAATCATTCCCCTAGTGACCAACCACGCACACTGTCTCCCCTGGGCTTCCTAAAGTCCAGAACTCCACTCCCATGTGACAGCCAGAAAGAAACCTCAGGGTCTCTGGTCTGAGACCCTGAAGACACCAAGGTTTCTGTCTGCTGCCTGATCGGACCCCTCATACTATCCACATTTTCTCTCAACTTAAAAAGTCAGAAACTGTAAGAGAACCATGTAAGTGGTAGCGCATGAGGGGTCAGCAACGCCATCATCCATGTGACCTCCTGGAGCACAGGACTCCTGTCAAGTCTTACGCGTTTAACGATGACACCTGATTCAAGCTTGCACTATAACATGTGATCATAATCCTTTTTCATCTCATCCTCTGTCATCCCCTTCACCTCCTGCCCCCAGTCCCTCCCAGCATCAGAGTCTTTTCCAATGAGTCAACTCTTCACATGAGGTGACCAAAGAACTGGAGTTTCAGCTTCAGCATCATTCTTTCCAAAGAAATCCCAGGGCAGATCTCCTTCAGAATGGACTGGTTGGATCTCCTTGCAGTCCAAGGGACTCACAAAATTTCAAAAGCATCAATTCTTCAGCTGAAGTGATGGGATCAGATGCCGTGATCCACACAGTCAAGCCAGGCTTCAGCAATATGTGAAGTGTGAACTTCCAGATGTTCAAGCTGGTTTTAGAAAATGCAGAGGCAGAGGAACCAGAAGAGGCAGAGGAACCAGAGATCAAATTGCCAACATCCGCTGGATCATAGAAAAGGCAAGAGAGTTCAAGAAAAACATCTATTTCTGCTTTATTGACTATGCCAATGTCTTTGACTGTGTGGATCACAAGAAACTGTGGCAAATTCTGAAAGAGATGGGAATACCAGACCTGCTTGTTGAGAAATCTGTATGCAGGTCAGGAAGCAACAGTTAGAACTGGACATGGAACAACAGACTGGTTCCAAATAGGAAAAGGAGTACGTCAAGGCTGTATATTGTCACCTTGCTTATTTAACTTCTATGCAGAGTACATCATGAGAAACGCTGGACTGGAAGAAACACAAGCTGGAATCAAGATTGCTGGGAGAAATATCAATAAACTCAGATATGCAGATGACACCACCCTTATGGCAGAAAGTGAAGAGGAGCTAAAAAAGCCTCTTGTTGAAAGTGAAAGAGGAGAGTGAAAAAGTTGACTTAAAGCTCAACATTCAGAAAACGAATAAGAACAGAAACTATAAAACTCCTAGAGGAGAATATAGGCAAAACAGTCTCTGACATAAATCACAGCAGGATCCTCTATGATCCACCTGCCAGAATACTGGAAATAAAAGCAAAAATAAACAAATGGGATCTAATTAAAATTAAAAGCTTCTGCACAACAAAGGAAACTATAAGCAAGGTGAAAAGACAGCCTTCTGAATGGGAGAAAATAATAGCAAATGAAGCAACTGACAAACAACTAATCTCAAAAATTGAAACACTGGGCTGGAAGAAACACAAGCTGGAATCAAGATTGCCAGGAGAAATATCAATAACCTCAGATATGCAGATGACACCACCCTTATGGCCGAAAGTGAAAAGGAACTAAAAAGCCTCTTGATGAAAGTGAAAGAGGAGAGTGAAAAGGTTGGCTTAAAGCTCAACATTCAGAAAACGAAGATCATGGCATCTGGTCCCATCACTTCATGGGAAATAGATGGGGAAACAGTGGAAACAGTGTCAGACTTTATTTTTTGGGGCTCCAAAATCACTGCAGATGGTGACTGCAGCCATGAAATTAAAAGGCGCTTACTCCTTGGAAGAAAAGATATGACCAACCTAGATAGCATATTGAAAAGCAGAGATATTACTTTGCCGACTAAGGTCAGTCTAGTCAAAGCTATGGTTTTTCCAGTGGTCATGTATGGATGTGAGAGTTGGACTGTGAAGAAAGCTGAACACCAAAGAATTGATGCTTTTGAAATGTGGTGTTGGAGGAGACTCTTGAGAGTCCCTTGGAGTGCAAGGAGATCCAACCAGTCCATTCTAAAGATCAGCCCTGAGTGTTCTTTGGAAGGAATAATGCTAAAGCTGAAACTCCAGTACTTTTGCCACCTCGTGCTACGAGTTGACTCACTGGAAAAGACTGGAAAAGACCCTGATGCTGAGAGGGATTGGGGGCAGGAGGAAAAGGGGATGAAAGAGGATGAGATGGCTGGATGGCATCACTGCCTCAATGGATGTGAGTCTGAGTGAACTCCGGGAGTTGGTGATGGATAGGGAGGCCTGGCGTGCTGCGATTCATGGGGTCGCAAAGAGTTGGACATGCCTGAGCAACTGAACTGAATGACTTTTTAAATTTTTATTCTGTTTTATAATTGCATGTATAACATGTATAACATACATATGTAACGTATATAGCATACATATATAAATACCTATAGCATATTTACATAGTTTCAAAGTTGAATATACAAAATGTGGTATACATATATATGAAATTTTTAGGGTGTCATGATTTCTTACATATTTTCTAGAAGCTTACTTTTTTCTTTTCTTTATTTTATTTTACTTCTGGCTGCACTGGGTCTTCATTGTTCTGTGTGGGCTCTCTCTAGCTGCAGTGAGCAGGCCTTGCAGTGTCCTCTCTTCTTGCAGAGGACAGGCTCTAAGGTGCATGGTCTCCGTCATTGTGGCACTTTGGCCTAGTGCCCCATAGCATGTGGAATTTTTCCAGTCCAGGGATTAAAGCTGTATCCCCTGCATTAGCAGGTGGATTCTTAACCACTAGACCACCAGCGGTCCAGCTTGGTTTTGATCTTGGTTTTCCAGGATTCTCAGTGGTTGTGTGGGCTACTGAATGTCTTTTTTTTTTTTTTAATTTTTATTTTTTAGTTTGTAAACTTTTTTTTTTAATTTTCTTAGTCTACTAAGATTGGCTTCAGTTGCTTGCCACTAAGAACCTTAACTGATATGGCAGAAGGAGCTGTTGGATGGGCCACCAATCCATTTGCAGATTGAGCTACACTTCCCTGAGACTAGCTTTGCATGAACAAAATCTCAGTGTGTCAATCTGAAAGTTATTAAACTGTCTATTATACTTTTATCACCCTCCTACCTTGTCTTAATACTCATGTAACTAAGGGACACCACTCAAGTGATTTGCCACAAAATACAAAAAATATTTCAGGGCAACATTTGAACTCCACTTCTGGACATTGGAGAGTCTGGTATAAATCTTAGATATGCACCTCAGTTGGCGCTTGTATCATTTCTGCCTTACTCTGTTATATAGTTTTCCACACATGTCCAGAGGTGTGTTATAATCTCTGAGGCCCACTCATGACTCCGCTCCAAAGGAGGCTGAGAGGGTTATAGTCTCAAGTCTCCATGTACTGTATTGTCAGCTCGAATGTGCTCTTGATTTCCTTTAGTATATTATAAAACACAGTGCAGTGGTGCCCATCCTCCCTGCAGAATGCACTGACCTCTGATCTGGATGGAGTATCACTTTCTCTCTTTGAGTTCAGAGTAAGTCAGTCTGAATTGAGATGTTATCGCAGAGAATTTGAGAGAGGGAGCATTTCCTCTCAACTACACTTCAGCACACACAGTGCCCTGAAGAAAGTGAGAGATCTGAACTCTGTGAATTGGATCTGGTGGTGAAATATAAAGATGTCGTATCAAAATACCAGCACTTGCTCCTTTTCCATTCTAAGAGTTTTAAAAGTTTCTAGATATTTCTGATCATGTGTAAATTTCCTTCTTGTTCTTTGGCAGCAGAAACACCATTTAATGTCTTTTTCAAATCAGACTAGCACATTCCACACAATCTTGGTTTTTTATAGATGATATGCCTCAGGTTGTAATTTTCCAGTGTTCAGTGGAACATTTTCCTGGGGGCATTCATAGGCATGTACCAAAAATAATAGCAATTCAGATGAATTTGGGAACTTCTACAGAGAGTTCAGCCTGTAGAGGAATTCATGTAACCCTGCTAGAATGTCAGAGCATTTCAGTCACAATGTGCTCGCCAAGCATGGGTGCTAGTACTCTTCATATCTGTGTTCCCCTTGAACTTGGCTTGGAAGTAAACACTCAATATTTACTGAGGGCACAGTTCCATAGTTTAGTTCTACACAGCCCTGTAGCATCATTCAGTTAATCACACAGTCTATAGAGTTGATGTGCCCTTGTGCTACTTTACCGGTGAAAAAAATCGAGACAGAGATATTAAATGTTTATGCAAGAGTACTCAGCTAAACATACATTATACAGTAAATGAAGGAGCCAGGAATCAAACCTAGACATTCTGATTTTTGAGTCTATTCTGAACTGAACTACTATACTTGCTTCCTTCTAAAGAAAATTTCTACCCAAGAAATATCTCAGTCATACATATGTTTTTAATGACACATTTCATAAGGTTAGTGAGGCTTCAAATTGTCCAGCATATAGAAATTTTATTCTTTGTCCAATGCATGATATATCAATATTATCTTCTAGATAAAATCATTCAATAAAACTAAATTTGCAACTCAATTAAAATATACTTTCATTTTACTAGGAACAAATTTAACAGTTTTACTTCTGATCCTATCACTTCATGGCAAATAGATGGGGAAAAAGTGGAAACAGTGACAGACTTTATTTTCTTGGGTTCCAAAATCTCTGTGGATGGTGACTGCAGCCATGAAATTAAAAGATGTTTGCTCCTTGAAAGAAAAACTATGACAAACCTAGACAGTGACTAAAAAACAGAGATATCACTTTGCCAAAAAAGACCCGTAAAGTCAAATCTATGGTTTGTCCAGTAGTCATGTATGGATGTGAGAGTTGGACCATAAAGAAGGCTGAACACCGAAGCATTAGATGTTTTTGAACTGTGGTGTTGGAGAAGACTCTTAAGAGTGCCTTGGACTGCAAGGAGATCAAATCGGTCCATCCTAAAGGAAGTCAGTCCTGAATATTCACTGGAAGGACTGATGCTGAAGCTGAAGCTCCAATACTATGGCCACCTGACGCAAAGAGCCAACTCATTGGAAAAGACCTGATGATGGTAAATATTGAGGGTTGAGGGCAAGAGGAGAAGAGGGAAACAGAATGAGATAGTTAGATAGCATCACTATTCAATGGACATGAGTCCGAGCAAACTCTGGGACATAGTGAAGTATAGGGAAGTGTGGCATGCTGAAGTCCATGGAGTTGCAAAGAGTCAGAAACAACTTAATGACTGAACAACAGCAAAACCTTGTGTAGAAAAAGAACCATTATTTGAAATCTACCTTCTATTTTGTATTTGCAAGCTGATTAAAATTTGGCTAGTCATTTATCTGATGAGAATTTAGTGGTTACCTACTCTTTTTATCTAGGGATATAAAGAATACAAAATCAAGTTGCAGATAATATATATTCATGAGGAAAAAACAACATACAAGTAGCAGTAGATGAATTTAAAAAATTTATTGTACAGTTAATGATGTGTATGTGTGTGTGTGTGTGTGTAACACAGAGGAGACACCTTTTTCCCCAACTATTGGCCTTGGGGAAAATTATTAAGCTTCATTAAGCCTCAAGGTTTTTAAAAGAATAAAGTGGGATTATAAACATATAATGTCTAGCACACAGTGCCTATTATCCATGGTTGAGGAGCCCAGAATTTAGTATAAACTTGGTTCAAATTTTGGTTCTGTTCTTAATAGTTATGTGACTTTGTGCAAGTTATTAAACCTTGCTGAATCTAAGCTTCTTAACCTGAAAAAATTAGAACACCATCTATCTTGTAAGGAGGTCATTAAAATTAAGTGAAATAATGGATGTAAAACCCACAGCATCTAGCACTATAAATGTCAGTTCCTGATCTTTCTTCCCCTTTGTCTTGTTTTCTCTCTTCTCTTAGAAGGGGTTGCTGAGACATGGGAGGTACAGTTTGGAAGTAGAGGGGACTCTTGCTTAGGGGAAACCTTTGTCTTAGAAAGATTCAGCCATACCTGGTGGTAAACAAGAAAGGGAAGAAGAGAGGAGAATATGCAGATTCTAAATTTTCAGAAAGAGAAGTAAAGATCAACTTAAATTTCTTTCCACATATCCAGTCCAGCTCACAAGGACAGAAAGTAGTAGGGATTCAAGTGGAGATCTAAGGAGCAGGCATTTGACCCTTTTTAGTTATATGCCCTTTCACATGTAGGGGCTCTGTGCAAGGGTGAGGTCCCTAGAATTGTGGGGAAGGAGCAGTCAGGGAGGAGACAGTCATTCTTTACTTCTGTGACGGGAGACTAAGACTAACAGACTGGCTTCCTGCTGCAAAATCCCGGCAGACCCCAGGCAATTACGGAGAAGAGCTGATACCATCCTGACAGTCTTGACCTCAGACTTGCCCCTATCCTCACTGGTGTCTGACTCCAGCTACTAAAGAGGTATGAACTTAGCACCAAAGTTAACCATACCTCCTAAGGTAAGAGCACACCATTCCAACCACGTTTCCCCATATTTTACTCCTCACAGAGCTGTCCTTCGGATGTTTCAACTTCCTGATTTGGGCAGAGGAAGTACTTTTTTAGTGGGTTCAGCATCATTCTACAAGTCATGCCTGGAAACTCAGTTTGGAGCCTCCTCTTCCCAAATCTCTCTTCAGCTACCTCCTTCTTGCTGTTCAGAGAGGCCTTTCCTGCAAACCTAGATGAACTGCAGCCTACATTTTCCTGTCATTGTCTGTCTGTCATCTTGCTTGTTTGATTTCCTTTATAGCACTTATTGCTATTCAAAATATCTTACTTTACTTGTTTTCCTCTTTATGAGTATTCTAGCTCTAGCAGAAGAGAGACTTTTCTATTTATATGAAACAAGTTTTATTGGAACACAGCTACACCCACCCACACTGACATATCTTCTATGGGAGATCTGTGGTACTACAGTGGAGCTGAGTGGCTGAGACATAGCTTAAAACATTTCTTATCTGGCCCTTTATAGAAAAAGTTTGCAGACTTGCAGTCTAATTCATTGTTCTAGAAGAACAGTACTTGGTATGTGATAGGCTTTAAATAATATTTGATGAATAAATAAATAAGCACTAGAGAGAGAAGTGAGGCCTCCTCTCCAGGGAAAAGTGTCTTCCTTCGGAGGCTTTAGATTCTTGAGTGTCCCTTGAAAAGCAAGGAGATCAAACCAGTCAATCTTAAAGGAAATCAAGCCTGAGTACTCTTCAAAAGGACTGATGCTGAAGCTGAAACTCTAGTATTTTGGCCACCTGATGCCAAAAACTGATTCATAGGAAAAGATCCTGATGCTGGGAAAGATTGAGGGTAGGAGGAGAAGGGAGCGACAGAGGATGAGATGGTTGGATGGCATCACCAACTCAATGGACATGAACTTGGGCAAACTCTGGGAGATGGTGAGGGACAGGGAAGACTGGCATGCTGCAGTCCATGGGCTTGCAAAGAATTGGACATGACTTGGCGACTGAACAGTAACATTCTTTAGATGCTACTGCCCTAAAAGGTTATATTACCATGAGTAGCTGAAGAATCATAATGCATAATATTTACATTTATTTTTAAGGCTTCTTTCACTGCTTTTTGTAGCTGTTGGTTATGGTGGGATATATGATAAGAATCAAGACTAGAGTTCCTATCATATTTTCAGAGCTATATTAAAGTAACTGGATGTAATCCAGGAATATAATAGGTTTCTAAATTATTATACTTATTTTCCTCTAATTAAAATTATTTTAAAATATAATAAATGTTCATTATTGAAAATGTAGGAGAGAAAAAAGCAACCTCCACCCCATTTCTCAGGGACAGATGACAAGAACATCAGTTCTCTCCTTCTCAATCTTTATTCCAAACACAAGTTTTCTAAAGTTGTTTTATATTAATATGGAAAATTTTCTACTTTGATTTTTAATTTAATATAAAAATATTACTGTGTGCATTAGTAAGTGCTCCTTGGTTACAAGCTAGAGAAACAGGGAAACATGGGCTATTAAGTGAAAAAGGAAATGTATTAGAAAGATTTGGGGTGCAAGTAGAATCAAAGGGGATATTAAGTAGCAGAACAGATTCTTCAAGGAGTCAACAGAATAGCATTGCTTCTAACCTTGTATAACCCTCTGCTCTGCTAAGTCGCTTCAGTCATGTCCGACTCATTGCGACCAATAGACGGCAGCCCACCAGGCTTCCCCATCCCTGGGATTCTCTAGGCAAGAATACTGTAGTGGGTTGCCATTTCCTTCTCCAATGCATGAAATATAACCTTCATCAGTACGCAAATTTCAAGTAAAAAGAATCTAACTGGCCCAGAAGGAATCCTCTGACCTTCCCCCAGAGAGAGAGTACTAGAGCATCTTGATAGACAGCTCATCAAGCATGAATGCAGTAAGAGAAAGGAAATATGCTCCAAAACATAGAGGTGATGCTAGGTTCAAATGTCTTTTTACTGTTTGGAAGTCTAAAAAGATGTAGTTTTAGCTGTATGTTTAGCAAATCTCAAGATACAGTCCAGGTGGAAAATCTTCTTTTCAATTTTTTTGACTACTGATGTTGCATAGAAATTTAAGAGAAAAATTACATCATTAAGGAAGCCTTTATTAAATTCAAAACTTACCACAATGTTCAAGCTCAAAAGGAAACCAAATTATTATTTTCAAACTCAGTGCAAACACATGAAATTGGTTTGTAGTTTTTCATACTTGTAAAAAAAAACAACTCTGATATCAGAGTTGAATGATAAGAGTTCTACATGCAATATGATTTAGTTTTGCCAGGGAACAATATGATTACATAAAAGTAAGTTATATTGCTTTCATAAAAATTGAATTTCATGGCATCATATACATCGTTGCTAGGTATGTATAGATACAGATATAATTGTCCCCTAAGTAGTTTATTTAACTCATTAGAGAAAAACATAATACATAGATGCTTCCATCTTTATTATAAAGTAAAAATATAAATTCAACTTATTAATTTGTGGAACTATAACTTATAGAACTATAATTTGTAATGTCTAGAAACATTGAATCACTATGTTGTGTACCAGGAACTAATACAGTATTAGAGGTTAATTGTAATTCAAAACTAAACATACTCATAGAAAAAAAGATCAGAGAGGTGGGGGTGAAGGGAAAGAGAATTAGAGAAGGTGGTCAAAAGTACAAACTTCCAGCTAAAAGATACATATTGAGGATGTAATGTACAATATGATAAATATAATTAACACTGCTATAAGTTACATATGAAGTTGTTAAGGGAGTAATCCTAAGAATTCTCATTACAAGGAAAGATTCCTTTTCTTTTTGTAAAACTATGTATCTCTATAAGATGATAAATGTAACTACATATCATGGTAATCATTTTAGGGTGTACGTAAGTTAAATCATTAGGCTGTACACCTTAAATTTACACACTGTTGTATGTCAATTATATTTCAAAACGGGGGAGAAAGAATCTATAAAAGATCTATTTCTCTATTTCCTTCTAATTCTTAATAAAATTTAAAATTATTTAGAAAATATATAAGAACAACGAGCATTCAATTTCAGGCATAACGAATGGATATGGGGCTCAGACCACCATTTCCATCTAAAGTGTAGAAGAAGTAATGGTAGGGTAGACTCCAAACACTGTTCGCCTGTGTGTTCAAGGACAGATATCTTACTTCTGAGATCAAGTTTGCTATGCAGATTTGGTAGGATATGAAACTTTTAGGGTGATGGAAATGCTTGTTATCTTGATTGTAGTGATGGTTTCATAGGTATGTATATATGATTGATATATATTCATATCCATATTGTTGCATACTCTGGTGGGTATATAAGTGTGTTTGTCTGTGTAAGAAGATTTATCAAACTGTGCCCTTTAAGTATGTGCAGCATATCAATTAAACTTTCAAATATAGCAATTAATTTAATAAATGATAAATTACTCATTAAAGTTACTTTTAAAAAAAAGTCTTTGACATTTGGAGTAAATACTCAAACAACTAATAAAAACATACGAACTTCCCATAAAAAATATATATAGGCCTTGAACAGAAGAGATGATTAAATTTACACTTCAGTTCAGTTCAATTCAGTTCAGTCACTCAGTCGTGTCCGACTCTTTGCGACCCCATGAATCGCAGCATGCCAGGCCTCCTTGTCACACATCACCAACTCCCGAGTTCACTCAGACTCACGTCCATCGAGTCAGTGATGCCATCCAGCCATCTCATCCTCTGTCATCCCCTTCTCCTCCTGCCTTCGATCCCTCCCAGCATCAGAGTCTTTTTCAATGAGTCAACTCTTCGCATGAGGTGGCAAAAGTACTGGAGTTTCAGCTTTAGCATCATTCCCTCCAAAGAAATCCCAGGGCTGATCTCCTTCAGAATGGACTGGTTGGATCTCCTTGCAGTCCAAGGGACTCTCAAGAGTCTTCTCCAACACCACAGTTCAAAAGCATCAATTCTTCGGTGCTCAGCTTTCTTCACAATCCAACTCTCACATCCATATATGATGTCCTTTTCATTATAGGGAACTGGAATGCAAAAGTAGGAAGTCAAGAAACACCTGGAGTAACAGGCAAATTTGGCCTTGGAATACGGAATGAAGCAGGGCAAAGACTAATAGAGTTTTGCCAAGAAAATTCACTGGTCATAGCAAACACCCTCTTCCAACAACTTTACACTTAAGAGAAATAAAAATTAAACCTCAGCTCATTACATAAAAACGGCAGAAACACTATAGTTTGGCAACTCACAACGGCAAGGAAAGGAGTGAGGAGCACTCTCCCACACTGCTAAAAGGAATGAAAAAAAAATGATAAAATCCTATGAAGGGCACTTGGCAGTTTCTACCAAAATGACAAGTGCATTTAATTTTGATCCAGCAAGCATTCTCTGGGGAATGCAGTCAATAGATGGCTGAACTCACAGAGAGTGGCATACACCGATGTGCGCCATTGTTTCTATTCACAGGCGTTTGGAGACAACCCAGACGCGCCACTAAAACACTGGCTGATGAAGCAATGTTACACCCAAACAATGCACTGCACAGCTGCTCAGATAAGAAAATGCTTCTGAAACTACAGAGAAACATAAGATATATTTTCATTATCTTATATTTGCACATAGAAACAATAAAAAGGAATAGAATAGAATAAACAAGATTATTTGTAAGGAAGAGGAATTTGGTAGATGGGACCAGAAAGGGAAAATAGATTTATTTATATTTATTATACTATTTATCTTTAAAATAAGTAAGCATATATACCCTGAAGTCGGAAATGGCAACCCACGCCAGTATATTTTGCCTGGAAAAATTCTACGGACAGCGGAGCCTGGTAGGCTACAGTTCATTGGGTTGCAAAGAATCAGACACAATTGAGTGACTAAAGCAGGCACACAAACATATTTCTGTATCAAAAATATTGTTATTTTTTTATGTATTAAAAACAAAAAAGGGTCATTTTATGTTAAGTGCTTATTATGTAGATTTGTTAGTAATCAGGGAACATTATTTGATTAACTGTGATTCAGAATTCGTGTAATTATAATCCCTAATGAAACATTTCTTTCCCAAAGAGACCCTAAGAATTTAGGCATTTTAAGGGGCATATCAGTGTGTATGCTGCTGTTTCTGCTAAGTCGCTTTAGTCGTATCCGACTCTGCGCGACCCCGGAGACGGAAGTCCACCAGGCTCCCCCGAACCTGGGATTCTCCAGGCAAGAACACTGGAGTGGGTTGCCATTTCCTTCTCCAATGCATGAAAGTGAAAAGTGAAAGTGAAGTCGCTCAGTCGTGTCCAGCTCCTAGTGAGCCCATGGACTGCAGCCCACCAGGCTCCTCCATCCATGGGATTTTCCAGGCAAGAGTACTGAAGTGGGGTGCCATCCGTGTGTATATCTAAATGGAATTAAACAACAAAACTTTGTTCCAAAAACCTACAGAATTATCCTAGAATGACAATATGAAAGGGTTTGTAGTCTTGTTATAGAAATGCAAACATCATTTGCATTTCAAAAGTTTACTTGCAAACATCACTTTTTAAAAGGAAGTAATTTAGTCTAAGGGCTTCCCTCAGAGCTCAGTTGGTAAAGAATCTGCCTAGAATGCAAGAGACCCTGGTTTCATTTCTGGGTCAGGAAGCTCCCCTGGAGAAGGGATAGATTACCCACTCCAGTATTCTTGGGCTTCCTTATAGCTCAGTTGGTAAAGAATCTGCCTAAATGCAAGAGACCCTGGTTTGATTTCTGGGTTGGGAAGATCTCCTGGAGAAGGGAAAGGCTACCCACTCCAGTATTCTGGCCTGGAGAATTCCATGGACTGTATAGTTCATGGAGTTGCAAAGAGTTGGTCGAGACTTTCACTTTCACTTCACTTTTTCACTTCAATTTGGTCTCAGTTGCAAAATTAACTAGCATACATTAGAGAGTAATGTTCTATAAAATTAATTTCTAAAGTAAAGTTGGGGACTTTCACAGTGGTCCAGTGGCTAAGACTGTGCTCCCAATGCAGGGGGCTTGGGTTCGATCCCTGGTCAAGGAACTATAATAGGTCTCACAAACCACAGCTTAGAGTTCATATGCTGCAACTAAAGATCCCACGTGCCACAACTAAGACCCAGCACAGCCAAAAAGTGAATAAATTTTTAGAAATAAAATGAAGTTGATTTTTACTTTTCAAGCACTAGAATAATCTTCAGCAAGTCAGCTTTCATTGTAATAGAAATCAAGCAATTTTACTTCAGGATTTTGATTAAAAAGGAAAACCTTCATCCGAGGCCAAATGTCACCTTCAGCCAATCTTGCTTTATCAAGTGATTTGATCCAAAGAAATCACTGTTGAATAGAAACTCAAGCAAATGTTTGACTTTTATTTTTCCATTCAACTTGGAATCCTTGATGACCTCATTTGCCCTTCATTCACATCATTAAATGGCTGAGAGGACAGTGTGAGGCTTTCGTTAATCCAAAAATTAAATCAAATCCTTCCCATTTTGAGCTTGAAATTTACAGTGCAGTGATCATTAACAAATCAGAGTGTTAAGGTTGTTGAATAACAAGGGACTTCATGCTGCTGCTGCTGCTGCTAAGTCACTTCAGTCGTGTCCGACTCTGTGTGACCCCATAGACAGCAGTCCACCAGGCTCCCCCATCCCCGGGACTCTCCAGGCAAGATTTGGAATCCTTGATGACCTCATTTGCCCTTCATTCACATCATTAAATGGCTGAGAGGACAGTGTGAGGCTTTCGTTAATCCAAAAATTAAATCAAATCCTTCCCATTTTGAGCTTGAAATTTACAGTGCAGTGATCATTAACAAATCAGAGTGTTAAGGTTGTTGAATAACAAGGGACTTCATGCTGCTGCTGCTGCTGCTAAGTCACTTCAGTCGTGTCCGACTCTGTGTGACCCCATAGACAGCAGTCCACCAGGCTCCCCCATCCCCGGGACTCTCCAGGCAAGAACACTGGAGTGGTTTGCCATTTCCTACTCCAATGCATGAAAGTGAAAAGTGAAAGTGAAGTCACTCAGTCAAGTCTGACTCTTAGTGGCCCCGTGGCCTGCAGCCCACCAGGCTCCTCTGTCCATGGGATTTTCCAGGAAAGAGTACTGGAGTGGATGTCCATTGCCTTCTCCGACAAGATGACAAATCCATTTGGTGACAGTTTTTTTTTCCTACCAGTTTTCACTGTGCAGATACAAACTCCTAACCAGCCTGGGCCATCCCCATGCTGGGCCAAAATTGACTAAGAATAATTTGTGTGCTGACGTGGCTCCTGGCCCCAAACAGGAAGGGTGATCCCTAGGAGAAATATGGAGGTAAATTGCCCCAAGAACTCAGCTAATACCTCCAATCGAGTTTAGAAATCAATAGACAGAGTTTGGTTGCTAGTGTTTTTGATAGTGTTTGTTTCTTTGAAAGAGGTCAGAGGAAAGGAAAGGTGTCTATTTTGCCTCCTTTCTCTTCTGTTCCTCACTTGCCTGTTTTCTCATTTGGATTCAGGGAACTTCAAGGGCAAGTTAGATTGTAGAATATAAACAAGGATCTCAACATTTCCCCAGGCCTGTGTCTGGGTCAGCTCAGCCATGTAATGTGGCAAGCTTAGATCGTTTTCAGGAGTTTATGAAGGGTTTCGTAGCTGTGGTCCTCTCTGAACTGTGATAGAGTTCTCCTGTTATTTCCACTTTAGTCTTTGAAATCAAAAGCTTTCAGAGTGAAAAGGGAGGTGGGCCCTGGGTCCACACACTATGTTCTATCTTGCAGTGATTGTGGACCCCCTGGACTCATTGAAGGTCAGCTGAATTATCTTCCGTGTTGTTAAGGACTTGGCTGGCTTTGTCCCTGGAAGCTAACTTCTAACCCTTGGAATCTGCCAAGTGATAGGCGTGTCTTTGTTGGGACTCAATCAAGCTTGCCTATATAATGAACCCTCAATAAAACTCTAGACAACAAAGATCCAGGAACTTCCCTGGTCAGGAACGCTCTGAGTATTGTCACACTTCAATACTGGGTAGGGGCCAGGTTCTGAGGATGATGGAAGCTGTGCGTTTGGAACTCCCCCAGACTGTGCCTGGGCTTCCTAGGTGCCTCAGTGGTAAAGAATCTGCATTCCAATGCGAGAGATGCAGAAGACCTGGGTTCGAATCCTGAATTGGGAAGATTCTCTGGAGAAGGAAATGGCACTTCAAAACAGACACCACTCCAGTATGCTTGCCTGGAGAGTCCCATGTTCAGGGGAGCGTGGCAGGCTATGGTCCATGTGGTCGCAAGGAGGTGGACACAACTGAGTGGCTGAGCACATACACAGACTATGCCCTATGTGTCTCTTCTTTGGGCTGCTTCTAATGTGAATCCCTTTGCCTTAATAAAACTGTAATCATATATAGACACTTTCAGTGAGTTCTGTGAATCTTTCCAGTGAATTATGGAACCAAAAATGGTTGTGGAAACTTAAAAATGTGTAGCTAGTTGGTCTACAAAGTGAGGGTGGCCCTGGGAACCCCTGAACTTATAGCTGGTTCTTAAGTGAGATCAGTCTTATGAAGGACTGTGCCCTCACACCTTGTGGTCTGACAAACTCATTGGACTGTTCTTCTGAACCTTCAGCCAGCCCTGTCTTTGCTTATCAGAAATAGCACAAGTTCAGCTCATGTCACAGTGAATGACCCAAGACCAGTGCCACACTGGTGGAAATGCTGTATCTCTCACTGGCTAATTCTTCTGTTAAATAGCTTGGAAGATATCCCAGTTTTTCATACACAAAGTTGGCCCACTAAGGAAATAGCTACTCCACACCATTATCAAAATTATGGGTAATAAAATAACAATTAATGCTATATGTCAATTTTCCCTAATTGATTTGATAGTTATATGCATTATAAAATGTTACTATTAGCCACCACAAAAAGTTGTTAAATATTCCTATGTGTACATTGTTGTTGTTCAGTTGCTAAGTCATATCCAACTCTTTGCAACCTCATGGCTATAGCACGCTAGGCTTCCCTGTCCTTCACCATCTCCCTGACTTTGCTCAAACTCATGTCCATTGAGTCAGTGATGTCATCCAACCATTTCATCCTCTGTCATCCCCTTCTCCTCTGGCCTTCAGTCTTTCCCAGCATCAGGGTCTTTTCCAATGATTTGGCTCTTCACATCAGGTAGCCAAAGTATTGGAGCTTCAGCTTCAGCATCAGCACTTCCAATGAATATTCAGGACTGATTTCCTTTAGGATGGACTGGTTTGATCTCCTTGCTGTCCAAGGGACTCTCAAAAGTCTTCTCCAACAACCACAGTTCAAAAGCATCAATTCTTCAGTACTCAGCTTTCTTTATGGTCCAGCTCTCACATCTGTACATGACTACTGGAAAAATCATAACCTTGATTATATGAGCCTTTGTCAGAAAGTGATTTCTCTGCTTTTTAATACACAGTCTAGGTTTGTCATATCTTTTCTTCCAAGAAGCAAGCATCTTTTATTTTCATGGCTGCAGTCACTATCTGCAGTGACTTAGGAGACCAAGAAAATAGTCTGACACTGTTTCCACTGCTTCCCCATCTATTTGCCATGAAGTGATGGGCCAGATGCTGTGATCTTAGTTTTTGAATGTTGAGTTTTAAGCCAGCTTTTTCACTGTCCTCTTTTACATTTGTCAAGAGGTTCTTTAGTTCCTCCTCACTGTCTGCCATTAAGGCAGTATAATCTGCACATCTGAGATTATTAATACTTCTCTCAGCAATCTTGAGTGAACTCCAGGAGATGGTGATGGACAGGGAGGCCTGACATGCTGCAATTCATGGGGTCGCAAAGAGTCGGACACGACTGAGCGACTAAACTGAACTGAACAGTAATCTTGATTCCAGCTTGTATATCATCCAGCTTTGCATTTCTCATGATGTACTGTTTTGCATGATGTAATGTGTATATTACATCCATGTGATTTATTTCTTTTATAGCTGGAAGTTTGTACCTCTTAATCCCCTTCACCTGTTTTGTCTGTCCCCTGCCCATCTCTTCCAGCAACCATCAGGTTGTTCTCTGTATCTATAAGCTGTTTGTTTTATTTGTTCATTTGTTTTGTTTTTTACATTCCATGTATAAGGGAAGACACACAGTATTTGTTTTTCTCTTTCTGGCTTATTTCACATAGTATAATACCCTTCAGGTCCAACCATGTTGCTGTTAATGACAAGATTTCCTTCTTTTTTGTGACTGAGCAATATTCTATTGTGTGTGTATTTATGTATATGGACTTTTCTGGTGGCTCAGATGGTAAAGAATCTGCCTGCGATTCAGAAGACCCAGGTTCTATCTCTGGGTGAGGAAGATCCCCTGGAGAAGGGCATGGCAACCCACTCCAGTATTCTTGCCTGGAGAATCCCATTGGACAGTGGAGCCTGATGGGCTGCAGTCCATATATATATATACATACACACACACACACACACATACACACACATGCACCCCCACTCCACTTCTTGTTTATATCCTTTCATCTATAAATGGACACAGGTAACTTCTATATCTTGGCTATTGTAAATAATATTATAATGAACATAAGGGTACATCTATCTCATAGAATTAGTGCTTTCCTTTTCTTTGGATAAATACCCAGAAATTGAATTCCTGGATTGTATGGTAGTTCTATTTTTAGTTTTCTGAGGAAACTCCATACTGTTTTCCATAGTTCAGTTCAGCGTCAGTCGTGTCTAACTCTTTGCAACCCCATGGACTGCAGCACACCAGGCCTCCCTGTCCATAACCAACTCCCGGAGTCTATTTAAACTCATGTCCATTGAGCCAGTGATGCCATCCAACCATCTCATCATCTGTCATCCCCTCTCCTGCCTTCAATCTTTCCCAGCATCAGGTCTTTTCAAATGACAATTTACATTTCCACCAACAGTGTCCTTTTATCCACATCCTCTTCACCACTTGTTCTTTGCTGTGTTTTTGATAACAGCCATCCTGACTGGTGTGATGTGGTATCTCATTATGGTTTTGACTTGCGTTTCTCTGATGATTAGTGATACTCAGCATGTTTTCATGTGTCGGTTGGTCATCTGCATGTTTTCTTTGGAAAAAAGTTTATTTAGGTTTTCTGCCCATTTATTCATGCTATATTGAGTTGTATGAGTTCTCTATATATTTTGGATATCAATCCCTTATCAGATATATAATTTATAAATATCTTCTCCCATTCAGTAGTAGATTACCTTTTCATTTGTTGGTGGCTTCCTTTTGTGTGCAAAAGCTTTCTAATTTGATATAGTCTAATTTATTTTTGCTGCTATTTCCCTAGCCCATAGAGACATACGAAAAATATTTCTGAGATCAGTGTTAAAGAGGTTACTGTCTATTTTTTCTTCTATTGTAATTGAATAATGTGCAAAAACTTTTTAATATCAGGAGAAATAAAAATAATAAAAACTAAAACTGTGTACTATAGTCTTTACTATATTAAACATATACATTATAGTATAATTAGATACACTATACTATGTTAAAACATATATATATTATACTATATATCTTTATAATGATAATGTTATCTTTATAGTCATAAATAAAAAAAGGTACACATATACACACAATTGTCAAGGTCTTCAAAATCTTTGTTTTCTTTTCTTTTTTTTTAATTTTTTAAATTGATTTTTATTTTTTAGTTTGTTTTGCTTTACAATACTGTATTTGTTTTGCTATACATTGACATGAATCANTTCCTGTCTTCTTGCTGCCTTTATTTATTTATTTTACTTTCTCCATTTGTTTTTTTTTTAAATTAATTTTTATTTTTTAGTTTGTTTTGCTTTACAATACTGTATTCTTTTTGCTATACATTAACATGAATCAGCCATAAGGGTACATAAACTCCTAATCCTGACTCCCACCTCCCTCTTCCCACCCCACACCATCTCTCTGGATTATCCCCATGCATCAGTCCCAAGCATCCTGCATCCTGCATCGAACCTAGACTGGCGATTCGTTTCACTTATGATATCATACATGTTACACTGCCACTCTCCCAAATCATCCCACCCTCTCCCTCTCCCACAGAGTCCAAAAGGCTGTTCTATATATCTGTGTTTCTTTTGCTGTCTCACGTACAGGTTTATCATTACCATCTTTCTAAATTCCATATGTATGTGTAAGTATACTGTATTGGTGTTTTTCTTTCTGGGTTACTTCACTCTGTATAATCGGCTCCAGCGTCATCCACCTCATTAGAACTGATTCAAATGTATTCTTTTTAATGGCTGAGTAATACTCCATTGTGTATATGTACCACAGCTTTCCTATTCATCTGCTGATGGACATCTAGGTTCTTCCATGTCCTGGCTATTATAAATAGTGCTGCGATGAACATTGGAGTACACGTGTCTCTTTCAATTCTGGTTTCCTCAGTGTGTATGCCCAGCAGTGGGATTGCTGGGTCATAAGGCATTTCTATTTGCAATTTTTTAAGGAATCTCCACACTGTTCTCCATAGTGGCTGTACTAATTTGCATTCCCACCAACAGTGTAAGAGGGTTCCCTTGTTTTCTTTTCTAAAGCATTGATAATGCTCTTAAATAGAATGTGACTACAGGCTGAACTGAGGCAACAGACACTGAAGATCTTCCCCTCAGGTTCGATTTTGCCTTATCAGAACTTTTCAGTTATGATTATTCACACATTTTAAAAATTTCTTACTATCTTGGCACCCAACCCATATTTCTATATTTTGATCACAAGATGTTAATAAGACTTCTTTAATCAGGACTGGGCTTCCCAGGTGGCACTAGTGGTAAAGAACCTGCCTTCCAATGCGGGAGATGTAAGTGATGAGAGTTTGATCCCTGGGTCAGGAAGATCCCCTGGAGGAAAGCACAGCCACTCACTCCAGTGGGTTCTTGCCTGGAGAGTCCCATGGACAGAGGAGCCTGGTGGGCACATAGTTGGGCACGACTGATGGGACTTAACATGCAGGCAACCAGGACCAATTGTTTCTTCATTCAATTTATTCAACCAATATTTGTTGAGGAGCCATTCTCCAGCTGAACAGGAAGGGTTCCAGGGTTGTGCATATGAGAGGTGAACAAACCTCTACCATAGCTATGAGCATAGCAGACCCCTGGTCCTGGGTGAATTGGAACAGCTCAGACAGTCCTCTGTCCTCCTGTCCCTCCCTGGCCCCAGCCTGCCCAAACTTCCCACCAAAAAGTCCTTTGGGTTTGACATTAATGCTCTAAGTGCAAAGAGTTCCAATATCATACCATTCTTCTAACAAGCTGAAAGGAATAGCTTCAGGGTTTAGGTTCTTAGGAAACTCTTTAGGGAACTTGGTTGAAAGAAATCTGCTCTCTTAGTAATTTAATCAACACTATTCTGCATCACAGCTTTGACTACATGAACAAGATATAATGGAGTAATTCTTTATTTTAAACTTTAGTTGCTAAACAGATCACAACTTATTATCAAACATTTGATAATATCTGTATGAGCAGATATTTTTCTTATGAATTATGACTAGAGTAAAATAATTTCTCCAGCCATGAAATATGCCTATATCAGAGTCTGCAGTTAAATCTGTTTAATAATCATTAAAACTGACACTATAGGGGAGTTTTCTGACTCTTTTTCTTTGAGTATCTCTTGTACTAGCTATGCAGGTCATTGACTCACAGGGATCTCTTCATTTTACTAGCTCTGTCTTTTACTAGCTACTCAGTTTGCTAGCTATGAGTTTGCTCAAAAGGAGCAATGCAGTTTATTATTCATCATTATTTGATGGCTTCTAGCATAGTAAGTGCTAGAACTACAAAACTGGACAAGAGATAGTCCGTATCATCAGAAAACATACAATGGGGAAAACCTAGGTCCATTGTTGTTCAGTGGCTAAGATGTGTCTGATTCTTTGTGACCTCATGGACCATTATCAAACAATATTATTTCTATGTGATAAATGTAATAATAGCAACATAAAAGCATAATAAGATATAATCAGTTCAGTTTAGTTCACTTCAGCTATTCAGTCATCTCCAACTCTTTGTGATCCCGTAGACTGCAGCATGCCAGGCCTCCCTGTCCATCACCAACTCTTGGAGCTTACTCAAACTCATGTCCATCCAGTCGGTGATGCTATCCAACCATCTCATCCTCTGTCATCTCCTTCTCCTCCCACCTTGGGTCTTTTCCAATGAGTCACTTCTTCGCATCAGGTAGCCAAAGTACTGGAGTTTCGGCTTCAGCATCAGACCTTCCAATGAATATTCAGGACTGACTTCCTTTAGGGTGAACTGGTTGAATCTCCTTGCAATCCAAGGGACTCTCAAGAGTCTTCTCCAACACCACAGTTCAAAAGCATCAAGTCTTCGGTGCTCAGCTTCTTATAGTCCAACTCTCACGTCCATACATAATTACTGGAAATAAAATAGCTTTGACTAGACAGACCTTTGTCAGCAAAGTAATGTCTATGCTTTTTAATATGCTGTCTCGGTTGATCATAGCTTTTCTTCCAAGGAGCAAGAGTCTTTTAATTTCATGGCTGCAGTCACCATCTGCAATGATTTTGGAGCCCAAGAAAATAAAGTCTGGCACTGTTTCCACTGTTTCCCCATCTATTTCCCATGAAGTGATGGGACCAGATGCCCTGATCTTAGTTTTCTGTATGTTGATTTTTAAGCCAACTTTTTCGCTCTCTTCTTTCACTGTCATCAAGAGGCTCTTTAGCTCTTCAATTTCTGCCATAAGGGTGGTATCATCTGCACATCTGAGGTTATTAATGTTTCTGCTGGCAATCTTGATTCCAGCTTGTGCTTCATCCAGCCCAGCATTTTGCATGATGTATCCTGCATATAAGTTAAATAAGCAGGTTGACAATATACAGCATTGAGTTGATGGCTACAATTCAAGAGAAGGCTCAACAAAAGTGTTTCCATAGGACTTACCTGGTGGTCCAGTGGTTGAGACTCTGTGCTACCAATGTGGGTCGGTGGGTGTGGGGGATTGTGAGGGGATGGAAGTGTGTGAAAAGGGGCAGGTTCAATCCCTGGTCAGGGAACTTAAATCCCATATGCCATGCAACATGGGCCAAAAAAAAAAAAAAAGAGCGAGAGAAGTGTTTCCATGGCAAAGTCTTTTTTGTTTCTGGAAGTTTATTCCCTCTGCCTCACTTTACACCATCAGTTCTTAGCTCTGATGTACATCAGAATCTCTTGGAAAAGCTTTAAAAATGCTACTGCCTATGATCCTTGCTCCAGAAATTCTCATTTAATTGGACTGGTGTAGAAGCTGGGCATGGCCCGCCTAGAGACTAACATGTAGTCAAAGGTAATGATTGAAACATTGCTATATCCATCTCCTCCTGTTTCTTCCAAGCTCCATATTGCTAGCCTGACTCTGCTTTTCAACTTTTCCATATCACGGCATATGGAGAAAAAAACATTTCTTTTTTAGTGAGAAAAAGGATTAATGCATGAAACTATCTGAAACCTCTATACACTTGTGAGAAGTTCTATCTATGGCAAAGAGATATCAGTTCTAACCACCTGTCAATAGATTGGAGGCAACGAGTGTCTTCAGACGCTGCAGTTGGGTAACTCTGGATTAAAATAACTATCTGCCCTATATTTAAAAACTGTATGTCTTTTTTGTCAAAGCATATTTACACAGTGATTCTTAGTGTATCTATACATTTTTCTTGAAAAGCTTTGAGGTCCTACAATGTATTGTTAGCGATCAGCACAGGGAATACAAAAGTGAAAACAGTCGTCAACATACAAGGGCTTCCTATCTTTATTAGTGTGAAAGTGACTTACAGGTTGGTCTCATTAAATAGAACTCATTTTATCTGCCTTACTGGACCTGATAAAAAGTGCATCCTCATTCAAACAGCTGTGTATCCTTGGGCAAGTCACTTAGCATTTCTGAAACCCCTTTTTCCCCGTCTAGGATAAGAGAGGGATTTTGCCAGATCTGGAAGATCCATGTAAAGTCTCCATGTCTGCTAGTGGTGTAGGAAGAAGTCAGGGTATGTTGAACGATTATAAACATGAAAATCAGGTTACTGAAACTGGGACTTGAACAATATTCGCACAACCATGTTCAAATCAGTGTTATACACAAAATGCTGTCAATGAGGGGAAACAACCCAAACACTGATCAATAGATGAAAGGATAAATAGATTGTGATATAAACAATAAAATATTATCTAGCTTTAAAAAGGAAGAATACTATAACATGGAAAGCATTATACTAAGTGAAATAAGACAGATACATGAGGAAGAATATTCTGATTCCACATATCAAGGTACAAGTGCCAGATTCATAGAGACAGAATGTAGAACGGTGGTTATCAGGGTGAAGGATAAGAGTTATTATTTAACAGGTAGAGAGTTTCAGTTTCAGATGGTAAAACAGTTCATAGTGATTTTCCATTCAATCTGAACTACTAACTGCTACTGAATTGCACACTAAAAGGGTTAGGATGGTAAATTTTATGCTATATACATATATTTAACCACAATAAAAATGTTGAGAAAAATCAGGTTACCACAGTTATTTTACATTCTCAAGTTTTATGAAAATCTTTTTCAATACAATAGTACTATGTTAATTCCAGTGATATTTACCTGGTAAATTGCTAAAAAGTTTCTCAACAGTATAGTTTATGCCCAATGACATGTTGTTGTTGTTTAGCTGCTAAGTCGTGTCCAACACTTTTGTGATACAGTGGACCTTATCCTACCAAGCTCCTCTGTCCATGGGATTTTCCAAACAAGAATACTGGAGTGAGTTGCCATTTCTTTCTCCAGGGGATCTTCCCAACCCAGGGATCAAACCTGTGTCTCCTGAATTGCAGGCAGATTCTTCACCATTGAGCCACCAGGGAAACCCAATGACATGTCACAAAGGTTTATAATGTTTATAAACAAAGTTTATAAACTTTGACTTAATGGGGCCCTATAAATTGGAAATAAATCTTGATGAATATTTCCATTGTTTCCCAAACTTGGCTAATCAGAAGAACCACCATAAATAATTCAAAATATTTATTTTAGGGACTCAACCCAAGCCACCTGAACCAGAATCTTTTGGAAAAAGTTTGGGAATCAATATCTTCATGTAGTACCCCCGGTTGACTCTTATATTGGATAAGTTGGGAAATACACTTCTTGAGTTAAATTCTGAATTCTGAATTCAATTGAGAGAGAGGCAGGGAATCAGCAGCAGTCAGACACCCCTCAGCGACACTTCTTACACCTCTCCACCCCTGGTCTACCTGTTAGGCCCCACCAGCTGACAGCTTCACTAATACTCTTTCCCCGGAAAGTTGATGCTGTGCTGAATTACTGCAAATATGTTTGCAGCAACAGATGGAAAACTGTACCAGAAAGAGAACAACCTGAAGTGGATAACTCAACAGGGGATTTGGGCAATTGGATTAAAAGGGAATGTGATTAGTAGTCAATGAAGCTAGGATTAAGCCAATAGCAGACTGATGGCTTAATTCACTTAGGCATCTCTCCTTACAGTTTCATGAGGAACAAGTGCCAGGCAAGCATTTCTTAAGCTGTATTCTAAGTGCCAAAGAATTTGAAATGACAAGTTAGTTTTAGACCTGGTTTCAGGAATATCAACTGTTTTTTCATATTTTAATCGCTTGGAGAAGACCTAATTTCTGAATCCAATTTATTTTTCTTCCTCTTCTTCGAAACCACTCTCATCTTTACCCTGGTGTGCCACGTTTGTTCTCAAATGCAATCAAAGAATGGTAGACCTGACTAGGATAAGAGTCAATTTTGAAACATAGAGAGTTTTACAAATTTACCATGAAACAAATTTGTTTCAGTTCAGTTCAGTTCAGTAGTTCAGTCGTGTCCGACTCTTTGTGACCCCATGAATCGCAGCATGCCAGGCCTCCCTGTCCATCACCAACTCCTGGAGTTCACTCAGACTCATGTCCATCGAGTCGGTGATGCCATCCAGCCATCTCATCCTCTGTCGTCCCCTTCTCCTCCTGCCCCCAATCCCTCCCAGCATCAGAGTCTTTTCCAATAAGTCAACTCTTTGTGTGAGGTGGTCAAAGTACTGGAGTTTCAGCTTTAGCATCATTCCTTCCAAAGAACACCCAGGACTGATCTCCTTTAGGATGGACTGGTTGGATCTCCTTGTAGTCCACGGGACTCTCAAGAGCCTTCTCCAACACCAGCATTCAAAGTATCAATTCTTCGGTGCTCAGCTTTCTTTATAGTCCAACACTCACATCCATACATGACCACTGGAGGAACCATAGCCTTGACTAGACGGTTGTTTGTTGGCAAAGTAATGTTTCTGCTTTTCAATATCCCATCTAGGTTGGTCATAACTTTCCTTCCAAGGAGTAAGCGTCTTTGAATTTCATGCCTGCAATCACCATCTGCAGTGATTTGGAGCCCCAAAAAACAAAGTCTGACACTCTTTTCACTGTTTCCTCATCTATTTCCCATGAAGTGATGGGACCAGATGCCATGATCTTCGTTTTCTGAATGTTGAGCTTTAAGCCAACTTTTTCACTCTCCTCTTTCACTTTCAACAAGAGGCTTTTTCATTCCTCTTCACTTTCTGCTGTAAGGGTGGTGTCATCTGCATATCTGAGGTTATTGATATTTCTCCTGGCAATCTTGATTCCAGCTTGTGTTTCTTCCAGTCCAGGGTTTCTCATGATGTACTCTGCGTAGAAGTTAAATAAGCAGGGTGACAATATACAGCCTTGACGTACTCCTTTTCCTGTTTGGAACCAGTCTGTTGTTCCATATCCAGTTCTAACTGTTGCTTCCTGACCTGCATACAGGTTTCTCAAGAGGCAGGTCAGGTGGTATGGGATTCCCATCTCGTTCAGAATTTTTGCACAGTTTATAGTGATCCACACAGTCAAGGGCTTTGGCATAGTTAATAAAGCAGAAATAGATGTTTTTCTGGAACTCTCTTGCTTTTTCCATGATCCAGCGGATGTTGGCAATTTGATCTCTGGTTCCTCTGCCTTTTCTAAAACCAACTTGAACATCTGGAAGTTCACGATTCACGTATTGCTGAAGCCTGGCTTGTAGAGTTTTGAGCATTACTTTACTAGGGTGTGAGATAAATGCAATTGTGTGGTAGTTTGAGCATTCTTTGGCATTGCCTTTCTTTGAGATTGGAATGAAAACTGACCTTTTCCAGTCCTGTGGCCACTGTTGAGTTTTCCAAATTTTCTGACATATTGAGTGCAGCACTTTCACAGCATCATCTTTTAGGATTTGAAATAGCTCCACTGGAATTCCATCACCTCCCCTAGCTTTGTTCATAGTGATGCTTTCTAAGGTGCACTTGACTTCACATTCCAGGATGTCTTGCTCTAGGTGAATTTATAAATTTGTTTACCTCTGCCTAACATGAATGTTTTATTATGTTCCTACAGTCCCTTGGACTGCAAGGAGATCCAACCAGTCCATTCTAAAGGAGATCAGTCCTGGGTGTTCTTTGGAAGGAATGATGCTAAAGCTGAAACTCCAGTACTTTGACCACCTCACACAAAGAGTTGACTTATTGGAAAAGACTCTGATGCTGGGAGGGATTGGGGGCAGGAGGAGAAGGGGACGACAGAGGATGAGATGGCTGGATGGCATCACCGACTCGATGGACGTGAGTCTGAGTGAACTCCGGGAGTTGGTGATGGACAGGGAGGCCTGGCGTGCTGCGATTCATGGAGTCGCAAAGAGGTGGACACAACTGAGCAACTGAACTGAACTGAACTGA
>SJXQ01007993.1:0-22982 GCA_006408695.1 Aepyceros melampus | reverse complement strand
AAATTTGCTGGCATACTGAGTGCAGCACTTTTACATCATCATCTTTCAGGATTTGAAATAGCTGATCTGGAATTCCATCACCTCCACTAGCTTTGTTCATAGTGATGCTTTTAAGGCCCATTTCGTTTCACATTCCAGGATGTCTGGCTCTAGGTGAATGATCACACCATCATGATTATCTTGGTCGTGAAGGTCTTTTCTGTACAGTTCTTCTGTGTATTCTTGCCACCTCTTCTTAATATCTTCTGCTTCTGTTAGGTCCAGACCATTTCTGTCCTTTATCAAGCCCATCTTTCCATGAAATATTCCCTTAGTATCTCTAATTTTCTTGAAGAGATCTCTAGTCTTTCCCATTCTGTTCTTTTCCTCTATTTTTTGCATTGATTGCTGAAGAAGGCTTTTGTATCTCTTCTTGCTATTCTTTGGAACTCTGCATTCAGATGCTTATATCTTTCCTTTTCTCCTTTGCTTTTCTCTTCTCTTCTTTTCACAGCTATTTGTAAGGCCTCTCCTGACAGCCATTTTGCTTTTTTTGCATTTCTTTTCCATGGGGATGGTCTTAATCCCTGTCTCCTGTACAATGTCACGAACCTCTGTCCATAGTTCATCAGGCACTCTATCTATCAGATCTAGGCCCTTAAATCGATTTCTCACTTCCACTGTTAATCATAAGGGATTTGATTTAGGTCATACCTGAATGGTCTAGTGTTTTTCCCTACTTTCTTCAACTTAAGTCTGAATTTGGCAATAAGGAGTTCATGATCTGAGCCACAGTCAGCTCCCGGTCTTTTTTTTTTTTTTTTGCTGACTGTATAGAGCTTCTCCATCTTTGGTTGCAAAGGATGTAATCAATCTGATTTCAGTGTTGACCATCTGGTGATGTCCATGTGTAGAGTCTTCTCTTTGTTGTTGGAAGAAGGCATTTGCTATGACCAGTGCATTTTCTTGGCAAAACTCTACTAGTCTTTGCCCTGCTTCATTCCGTATTCCAAGGCCAAATTTGCCTGTTACTCCAGGTGTTTCTTGACTTCCTACTTTTGCATTCCAGTCCCCTGTAATGAAAAGGACATCTTTTTTGGGTGTTAGTTCTAAAAGGTCCTGTAGGTCTTCGTAGAATCATTTAACTTCAGCTTCTTCAGCATTATTGGTTGGGGTATAGACTTGGATTACTGTGATATTGAATGGTTTGCCTTGGAAACAAACAGAGATCATTCTGTCATTTTTGAGATTGCATCCAAGTACTGCATTTCAGACTCTTTTGTTGACCATGATGGCTACTCCATTTCTTCTAAGGGATTCCTGCCTGCAGTTGTAGATATAATGGTCATCTGAGTTAAATTCACCCATTCCAGTCCATTTTAGTTTGCTGATTCCTAGAATGTTGATGTTCACCCTTGCCATCTCTTGTTTGACCACTTCCAATTTGCCTTGATTCATGGACCTAACATTCCAGGTTCCTATGCAATATTGCTCTTACAGCATCTGACCTACTTCTATCACCAGTCACATCCACAACTCGGTATTGTTTTTGCTTTGGCTCCATCCTTTCATTCTGTCTGGAGTTATTTCTCCACTGATCTCCAGTAGCATACTGGGCACCTACTAATCGTGGAGTTCCTCTTTCAGTATCCTATCATTTTGCCTTTTCATACTGTTCATGGGGTTCTCAAGGCACAAATCCGGAATGGTTTGCCGTTCCCTTCTCCAGCGGACCACATTCCGTCAGACCTCTGCACCATGACCTGCATGTCTTGGGTGGCCCCACACTGCATGGCTTAGTTTCACTGAGTTAGACAAGGCTGTGGTGTGTGTGATTAGATTGACTAGTTTTCTGTGATTATGGTTTCAGTGTGTCTGCCCTCTGATGCCCTCTCGCAACACCTGCCGTCTTACTTGGGTGTCTCTTACCTTGGACGTGGGATATCTCTTCAGGGCTGCTCCAGCAAAGTGCAGCCGCTGCTCCTTACCTTGGATGAGGGCTATCTCCTCACCACCGCCCCTCCTGACCTTGAACGTGGAGTAGCTCCTCTCGGCCCTCCTGTACCCATGCAACCACCACTCCTTGGACGTGGGGTTGAATTAATGAATAAATTAGTTCAAACATGACAATGTAATGAATGGAAATAGCAATCTCTAGTAAGAAGTCAAATGTCACATCAGAGGAAACATGAAATTTCAGGATTGTATTGCCTCATGTGCAACACCAAGACATATACAGAACTCATTCACAATGACAAAGATATCCATCTTTACCATTCAGTATAAAACACAACAACAACAACATAAAAACTCTACGTAGGGGCCATAAAGCTTATGGGACATTTGGAAGGTGAGTAATAACCTTAACAGTGTTAATTTCAGCAATTTCCATTCAGGCTACAAGTTTCAGGGATTTTATCACTAAACTTTTACAGCCTTCAAACTCTTGCTGCTAAGGTTCATAAATTTCGAGTGGAAGATCCACTTAATTGTGACATACAGTTATGGCTTGATATAGGCTGGGTAATTTAGGGCTATAAAACTTTGGGAAACAGAAGAAACAAGGTTGTTTGTGGTGATTGTTTTCCTGGAAATAAAAATTGATGAGATAAAAGAGGTCTCATCTTCATATCTTTCTTGATTAATGCTTGCAAATGCTCTGCTCACTAACTGACTGATGCTCTGTTTATTGGTAACATGAGCATTATATTAATAATGAACTTAATCATGCTTGATAAATGTGTTTGGCTATCTGCTCTAAAAAGCGCACAGTTTTTGGAGACAGGAACCCTGAGCTCCAATCCCACTCAGCCACTGAGGTGAGTGTATGTGTGTGTGCGTCCTTGTGATTTGTGTAGCTTCACTTAGTTCCGATTTTCTTAGGATAACGCCTGCTAGGCATGGTCATGGTGCCATTCACCACTCCCTTGTGTGGTTCCTCCTTAAAGACCGTTTTCAAGAAGTCTTTTCACATGCGTTGCAATGTTCCGTGTCATGTGGCCTGACTCTTTAGACTCACAGATGGGTAAACCAGTGAGGAAAAGTAACTCCACAAACTGCCTGCCCCCAAATAGATAATGGTGATTATTTAATCCAATCTTCCTTTACAAATATTTTAATTTTCCTAAGTGGCACAATAGTGAAGAATTTGCCTGCCAGTGCAGGAGATACAAGGGTCAGGAGTTTGATCTCTGGGTTGGGAAGATCCCTTGGAGAAGGAAATGGCAACCAAGTCCAATATTCTTGCCCAGAAAATCCCATGGACAGAGGAGCTTGGCGGGCTACAGTCCATAGCGGTTTCCTAGGCAAGAATACTGGAGTGGATTGTCATTTCCTCCTCCAAGGTATCTTAACAACTCAGGAACTTAACTTGCATCTCCTGCTTGGCAGGCTGATTCTTAACCACTGAGCCACCTGGGAAACCAAAATTCAGTTCAGTTCAGTCACGCAGTCGTGTCCGACTCTTTGCGACCCCATGAATCGCAGTACGCCAAAACCAAAATTAACATTAGATAAATAAAATTAGATAATAATAAAAGGCAACTTCAAAATAAAAAATAGTAAGCTTCAGTTTCATATAATACTCCTTTACATGCAAAGTTTTATTTCCTCACATTTTAAGATGTGAATTGTTATACAGGTTATTCTCTTCCATTTGAAATGTCTCTATGATAAATCATACAACATAAATAAGTGGTAATATTTGGAGCCAAGTGATTAAGAAATGTATGGTTTTATTATGAATATAAAAGGCAGAATTAAAACTTAGAAAGCTGAAGTGAAGTGAAAATCACTCAGTCGTGTCTGACTCTTTGTTATTCCGTGGACTATCATGGAATTCTCCAGGCCAGAATACTGGATTAGGTAGCCTTTCCCTGCTCCAGGGGATCTTCCCAACCCAGGAATTGAACTGGGATCTCCTGCATTGCAGGGGGATTTGTTACCAACTAAGCTATCAGGGTAAATTGTACCCTAAATAAAGCAAGCATAATGGCCTACTTGCCTCTAGAAAAAAGACTAAACTAAGCCTCTTTTTAGAGGTCCATGATCTCAGCATCATTACCACCCTAGTTTTATTGTCTTATCCATCCTGTAAGGCTGAATACAAGCTCTGCCTCTTTTGGGGCTGCTTCTGTCTTAGAAATCCATTACTTGCTTGATTCATTGCTTTGGGTTTGTGTATGTGTTTTGAAACGTGAAATACGCCTTGCCTGAAGATTCTCATTGCATCCTTCTTTGTATCAAGTATATATTCACCAAACAGAATGATGACCTAGTAAATGATGACAATGACTTTGGCCTATAGTGTGAAGTAAGGCTTTTACAACTAAAATTTTAAGTTGTGTGTTAAGTTGTATGGCAGCTGAATGTGCCAGACACATGAGAAAATACTGCATTTTCTATCTCCATCACAATATAATTGGGTTGGGCTTGGAGACTAACTTATGGTCAGAGTAATTGACATGAGTTTGAGCAACCCCCAGGAGGCAGTGCAGCCTGGTGTGCTGCAGTCCATGGGGTTGCAAAGGGTTGGACACAACTGAGTGCCTGAACAACAACAAATGCAGATAAAAGATCTTGCTTCCCTTCTGCTCTTTCCCTGAAACTGGAAGAAAAGGCTTTCAAGTGGGCAGAGCCACATGAAGGAAGGAATCTGGACTTTCCAGCCCTTGCTCTTCTGCTAGGTGATTGCCACAGGAAAACCACCAGGCTCTTATAGGACCAAGACATGAGTGAGAAATAAAACACAATAGTGGTAAGCCACCAAAACATAGGGCCATTGGCTAGTATGAATTTTTGTAGCTAATTCAAGCCTCATTTTAAAAGTGGGGCTGAAGCATCATTATCATTATAGTTATTATTACTGTGATTATTAAGTTAAATAAATATAGCACCTCGTTTTAATTATTTATTTATTTATACTTATTATTTAATGCCTGGCATTGAGAATTTACTGCATCCTAGATTTTATGCTAAGTAATTTTGTGTATGAACTGATATTAGATTCCCCAAAGTGTATAAACAGTGCTACATGCTATGACGTGCTATGTCGCTTCAGTCGTGTCCAACTCTTTGAGACTCTATGGGCTGTAGCCCTCCAGGCTCCTCTGTCCATGGGATTCTCCAGGCAAGAATACTGGAGTGGGTTGCCATGCCCTCCTCCAGGGGATCTTCCCGACCCAGGGATAGAACCCGCATCTCTTACTTCTTCTCCACTGGCAGCAAGTTCTTTACCACTAGTGCCACCTGGCAAGCTGCATATAAACTAAGTGGATTTAATAAATAAAGGAATTCTTCCAGACTGGTTGCAGAGTTATCAGGTCAGGATTCTGACCTCAATCTGCCAGTCTTCCACCTCTGCAATCTACTTGCCCGGCCCTTAGACTCTCACATACTAAAAGAGGAAGAACAGAAATGTACTGAACTACCACATGGCAGGGACTGGGCTGGTAACTGGTAGAATGAAGCGAGTGTATCAGTCAAGATGCGTGATGTTACACACAAGGTAACAAACGATCCCAACCCAGTGACTCTGAGTGGTGAGCAAGAGATTTTGAAAAAAAACACAGAGATTTCCCATCCAGACACCGACAAGGCAGGCCTTTCTGAAACATGTCACTGAATGGGGATGCCATTCTACAGAAACCTGCAGCCAGCTACTCTGCTCTTTGCAATGAATCAATTTTCTGTTCCTTGAAATTAGGAGAGAGGTGTTAACATCTCCAACGATATGCATGCAAAGTTCAAGACTGGTTCAAATCCAAAACATTATGATCCTTTCTTCCATAAATAGATGTTGCCAACTGAAATCAAGCATTAACTAGGCGATGACTCAGAACTGTGCAGAGTAGAACTCAAGTACTAAGAGCAAAAGCAGCAATTATTCTACATGAGGTAACTAATTTGTCAAAAGAGACATAAATGAATTCAGTTTCTCCTTGTCAACCATAAATATTTAGCATTTCTGAATACATCCCATTTGGACTGGTGAGTAACAACTATTTGATTTATTTATCAAAACAAACTTGCCTCTCATCGCGGAGCTATTGGAGCATTCACAAAATGCAATTACCTGATAAGTGGCCAGGTGAACTTGGGCAGGTCCCTTCTTCCTGGGCATTATACTTAAAATGAGGATA
Source organism: Aepyceros melampus (assembly GCA_006408695.1). NCBI lineage: Eukaryota > Metazoa > Chordata > Mammalia > Artiodactyla > Bovidae > Aepyceros > Aepyceros melampus. Next base: position 16,863 of record SJXQ01007993.1, on the reverse strand, counting down.
GTTATTAGATGAAGTGATGTGTAGATCTCTGCCACACCAGACTGGGTTACTTCTCACCATGGAAAAGCAGACAGTATCCAGAGTAGTCAGAGGCTTGGATTCAAGATCTACTCTTTTTTTTTTAATTAACTTTGAATTAAAGGAACTATTTTTATTCCCTTAGCTTCAGTTTCTTTCATGTGTTGTTGTTCAGTCCCTATGTCATATCTGACTCTCTGTGTCCCCACAGACTGTAGCCTGCCAGGTTCCTCATCTGTGGGATTTCCCAGACAAGATTACTGGAGTTGCTTGCCATTTCTTTCTCCAGGGGATCTTTCCAAAACAGGGATCCAACCCACATTTCCTGCACTGGCAGATGAATTCTTTACCACTGAGCTACCTGGGAAGCTTCCACATATAAAGGAATGATAATCATGCTTACCACTTCAACTGTATGTGATAATCAAGACAAATATTTAAAATATGATGAGTGGGGTAGGAAGTCTTCCATATACTAAGTGTCATGTTAATCTCTACAGATACAAAGTTGGCAATAAGAGGCTCCTGCCTTCTGGATGTTCATCATAGTGAAAGGAATGAATGGATAACGTTTCTATAAACACTTGCTCTGTGCAGACTCCGAGTCAATCTCTTTCTTTTATTCATTCATTTAATATTTGCTGGGAACCAGTACCAGTTACTACCAGGCACCGCTTTATCACTTGTGTTATCTTCTTACATCGTCTTCTTGTGTTAACCTTTATAATGAGTCATAAGACAGTTTATCTTGCAATGCTCCTTTCAACAGGAAGGGTACTGAAGCTCAGAAAGTTCTGGTAGCTTTTGCCAATTCATCCGGAAAACTAATAATTAGTAAAGTTGGGTTAGGATCTTAAGCTTTTTGTATTTAAGATCTGTCGTTGTTTAATCACTAAGTTGTTGTCTGACTCTGTGACCCCATGGATTGCAGCCTGCCAGGCTCCTCTGTGCATGGGATTTTCCAGGCAAGAATACTGGAGTGGCTTGCCATTTCCTTCTCCATTAAGATATGTGTTTTTACCTAAAATTTAACTGGCCTGAAAATGAAGGCAATCAAGGAGGGTTTACAGGGGCAGAGGGAGGAGATACAGGCTTGACACAAGAGGTCTCCGAGGAGACAGATGATTTTGGAACCCTTTTTAAAACAAAAGATCCAGCAAAGGTAAAGATATAGAAACAAGAAACAGCATGACATGGCACCTGAATCTGAAATGTCACTAAACAAGCAGGTCTTTGGTGTGTATGATGCAATTATTATTGTATGTAAAACTGCCACACAGTTGACCTGGCTATAGGTTATTTTCCTCTTCTCCCCTCCCTGCCCAAAAATCCTCTTCCTTCTTCCTTCTCCCAACTAATTTTTCTGAATTGAGGTTTGAAAGAAAAAGTGAATTGCCCACCCTCAGAGCTGGTCAAAGCGATTTTTGTGAGAATCTGGACAACAGCCTGTGTCAGTTTCAGCTTAGAATATGCATACTACCAAAAATAAAGTCATCATTGTCTACGGCTTTGCAGCTGGAGGAAGCCAAGTAGATGACCATGAAAGCAGATCAACCTGCATAGACGACTTTCAAGCATACAGAAGGGCTAGTACCAGGAGCCCCAGAGGGAAAGTTTGTCGTGTGTGTGTGTGTGTGCGCACGCACGTGAAGCCTGCTATGCTTGACATTGTTCTGAAAGTACAATTCCTTCTTGTAACCACAAATATATTGCTGATGATATGGTGAATATTCAATCACTGCTCCATTTTCAATTTATCAATTAAAATGCAATCTTCAGAGATGTTTTATCTAATTTCTTCCAGTTTTCTTGAGAAATAATTGGCTTCCATCATTGCATATGTTTAAGGTACACAACATGATGGATTGATTTACATAACTGAGACAAATGGTACAAGAGTGGCTGATAATCCTGATCAGATGTATGGGTTAGGGAAAGAAGGGCATACTACTTTAGAAAGAGAATAGTCTTTGAGAAAATATCTAACCCAACTCCTTTGAGGAACACCACCATGGTTAGAATCTAAAGTGTACAGAGTCAAGGGTGAGAGAGAAAACAGCCCCACGCAGACCTCAAGTGGCAACAAAAGAGTTTGAACTTCAGCCTATGAGGACTGAGCAACCTTCACAGAGTCTGAATCTGGAGAGGAGCCCACGAGAAATCCCAGGGGAGAAATAACTGGACCCAGAGACCCAGCTAATGAGGGTCTGCCTGTGAGTTCAGGCTTCAAGTAAGTGTGAGAAATGCCTCAGAGGGGCTTTGCCGAATCAAAACTCAACCTGGTCTACCTGCCAGTTTTACTGCCTGCTTCATTTTATGCTGGTGCATGAGATGGGATTCAGTTCTAAGGTCCCTTTTTGAACACTGCTTACGATATTCTCTTTTATGTTTCTTTTTCTGAAAAGAATGGGAGGGTGTGTTAGACTCTTTTCAAAACTTTGCAGTAAGCATCCTCAGCTTCTTTTGCAACTTCATCCATTTCCCCAACCCCTGACCATCCTCTCAACACTCTTGGATCCTTAGGTGGTTGTTTGCCTCTAGAGGACAAGAGCAGATTGGGAAGAATGGACTGGCCAAGTGCTTTGTCCTAAACTCATGCTGCCTGGGAGGGACTGATGCTGGAGCTGCCAGAGGCTATAAGGAACCGCAGCAGGGGTACCAGTGAATCAGTGCCTTCAGCCAAACTAAAATCGAAACATCTCGTCTAGGTTAATAACCCCCACAGCCTGCTCACACGTGTGAACTAGACATAAGGTGTTGCTAAGAATGTACTGCAATATATAATCATCACCTGTTTTCATAAGCATTTTCTACTCTCCTTCTATCAGGCCCTGAGTATCATTCTAGCTTTCTCCCTTCCTCTTATACCCGAGTATTCTTTTTTTTTTTTAATGTGGACCATTTTTAAAGTCTTTTTTGAATTTGTTACAATATTCTTTCTGTTTTGGTTTTTTGGCTGTGAGGCATGCGGGATCTTAGCTCTCCAACCAGGGATATAGCCCTGTACCCTCTGCAATGAAAGGCAAGATCTTAACGACCAGACAGACAGGGAGGTCACTCCTGAGCACACTATATGCAAGCAATATCAAACCTCTCACCAGCCCTCAGAACATCCCATTTATAAAACACTGTTTCCTGTACTTCATTCATTCATCAATTTACTTATGTGCCAGTTTTTGAGGAGCTATTATATGCAAGGACATTTCAGGGAGATACAGAAGTGAACAAGTCTTATTGTTTAATAATGGCTTCCTCTGGCATTATATACTAAGGCCACCTACACAGTATTGTCAAGTAGTCAACACCCTCACCCTTCTTATTTTTCTCTAGGATATAGCAGACCACCGATTAGAAGGGGACCACCTCCTGAAGTTAAAACTGAATAACAATTGACAGCAGGGAAAAGACAGACAAATGTGCAACCAGAAAAGTACAGATGACCCAACCTACAATGTCAAGATATATCCATAGTACAGGTCATGTAATTTATTGATATGCAGAAAGACGATTGATGGTTTGGCAAAAGGCTCATTTTTCTCATTCCCTCCTTTCCTCATTGAATTTATGACCAAGTTCTATCAATGACACCTCCATATCATTTCCTGTGTGAATTATTTTCCTCTCCATTTCCCCTGCTACCATCTTGATTACATCCATATCATCTTTTGCCTGGTTTATTGTACTAACTTCCTACCTGCCCTATATCTTTTCCCAACAGCTCACGATCCAGTCTATCCTCCTCAAAGCTGCCAAGCTAATCTCTCCAAGGTGGTACTATCACTGAGCACCCTTTTTTGGAACCTAAAATTCTTTTTAATTTTTTTTTACAAAAGCGTTGCCAGCAGCAGCAGCAACCTTGTGCTTTATAGCCAGATAGAGGCAGGGGCTTTTCTATTTTAACTATTTTGTACTGGAGTATAGCCAGTTAACAATGTGTGATAGTTTCAGGTGGACAGCAAAGGGTCTCAGCCATACATACATGTATCAATTCTCCCTCAGACTCCCTTCCCATCTAGGCTGCCACGTAACATTGAACAGAGTTCCCTATGCTACCGTAGGTCTCTGTTGGTTATCCATTTTCAATATAGCAGTGTGTACATGACCATCCCAAACTCCCTAACCATCTCCTCCACCCTGGCAACCACAAGTTCATTCTCTAAGTCTGTGAGTTTCTATTTTGTAAAAAAAAAAAGTTCATTCTATCATTTCTTCTTAGATTCCACATATGAAAGATGTCAAGCAATGTTTCCCCTCCTCTGACTTGACTTCATTCAGCACAATAGCGTCTAGGTCCATCCATGTTGCCAATGGCATTATTCCATTCTTTTTAATGGCTGGGTGAGGTTCCACTGTACATATATGCATACTACACCTTCTAAACCTAAAACTCTTTAGCTGTACCCTACTGCCTAATGAATGCCTCAATGAATCATCTGTGTTTCAAACCGGCATACAGAGTCCTTCATGATTTGCCCCCTGAAGCCCTGTTCAGCCTCATCACTAGAAAAAGCATTATTCATTTCTCTGTGCCATGGATCAACCTGTGGTTTAGACCTCTAGGCCTTAAGTCACTCTTCCCACTGCCTCAGACTCTTTCCATCTTATATCTGGCAAAATCCTAGTGACCTTACAAGATGCTAAAGCCGTTGTTACCTTGTTTTGCTTTCTCAGACTCTCCTTTGCCCAAACACATTGACCACTTAAGCTCTGGGTCTCCCTTCACCCCTGGAATCTGCAGATTTCACCGCATTACTGTATGGATAGATTGATAGCTATCTACGTATGTATGTGTCTATCTATTTTTCCATTTCTGACATGTCTATTCATGTCAAACCAGGTGTTGACAAGGGCCAGGTCCCATTCATCTCTATGACCCTAAACTTTGAAAAATGCCTGCTGCATATTATTGTCCAATAAATTTGCATCAGTGAATGAACAGTATAAATAGATGAATAACGAACAAATGCTCAGTTTCCTCAATACAATTAAACAGGTAAATGGGTAATGGTTTAGGAAGGTTTCTATCACAAGTTGTTACAAGCATGTTTAAAATGTTTCAGGTGTTTCAACAGAAAATTGTCAATATTTGGGAAGATTCATTGATTCAGAATATCTCTAAATAGAACTGTTAAGATTCTGTATTATGTTTGTTTGTTTATGCAGCTATGGCTCCAACTAGATAGATAACTGATTTCTTGAAATAATGGGCCATGCTTTCTCCACCACAGTATCACTCACCCTCAGTAAAAATAAACATACTTTATAAACAATGTTTTTAAATATTGCTGTAGAAAAATATATATAGCATAAAATTGCTGGTTCTAATCACTTTTAAATTAATTAATTTAATTGGAGGCTAATTACTTTACAATATTGTAGTGGTTTTTGCCATACATTGACAGGAATCAACCATGGCTGTAAATGTGTTGCCCATCCTGAACTCTCCATCCACCTCCCTCTGATGGTTTTAATCATTTTAAGCATACAGTGGAGTGACATTAAATACATGCATGTTGTGCAACCCTTGCCACCATCCTTCTCAAAAACATTTTTATCATTCTAAACTTAAACTCTGTCTCCAGTAACCAGCACCTCCTCTCTACCTCCTCTCCCCAGCCTCTGCCAACCTGTTAAGTAGAATGGCGGTCACTCTTCTACTTTGTGTTTCTATGATTTTGACTCTTCTAGGTCCCTCATACAGGTGGAACCTTACAATACCGATACCTATCCTTTGGTGACTGGCCTCTTTCTTTTAGCATATTGTCTTTAATTTCATCCATATGATAGCATATATCTGAATCCCATTCCTTTTTAAGACAGAGTAATATTCCATTGTGTGTATCTACCATATTTTGTTTATTCATTATTTGTTCTTCATTCAGCTATTGATGGACAGCCAAAAGGTCATCTCCACCTTCTGATTATTGTGAAAAATGTCGCTATGGTCACTGGTGTACAAACACTTGTTTGAGTCTCTGCTTTCAATTCATTTGAGTACATAACCAGAAGTGGAACTGCTAGATTGTATGGTGATTCTGTGTTTAAATTTTTGAGCAAATTCCATATCATTTTTCACAGTGGCTGCACCACTTAACACTCCCCCAGAAATGCACAAGGGTTTCAGTTTCTCCATATTCTCACCAACACTTAGGCACTTAGTTCTTTTTTTTTTTTTAAATAATGGTCATCCTGAAGGGTGTGGCATTATAAACACTTGCAAATAAATGAAAAAACATACAGGAACTATTAGGGTTTTGGATAGCGAAGATGCAGCAGGAAGGTTGATAACATAAAAGTAACTTCAGGACAATGGTGCCTTGTTAAAGCACAGATTTGGGGGTTAAATTTCTGGCTCAGTTAATAGCTCAGCATACCAGAGTGAAACCAGAATTTTCCTGTTTCTCCATCTGTAAAGTGAGGTAAATGATATCAAGCTTACAATGTTATTTTGACAAACCAAATTAATGCCAATACAGGTGTATTGAAAGCTTTTCTCCAAAGACACTCATTAATATATGATTATCCCAGTTTCAGCCAGTCCGGTGCTATGAAGTCTGTCCTTCAACACCTCTCCCTGTGCCTGAACCTCAGACAAGAACAACCCTCTGTATTTTCATTTCTACAGGAATGAGGCAGGAGACTGGCTGGACTCAAGAGTGTGGGGTCTGCATTCTGAATCCTCTTATTTGGAGCAGGCGACCTTGCACAGGGCACTTCACCTACGTGTGTTGTTTTGTTTACTTCACCCAAAAAACAGGGAACAAGATAAGTACCTGCAAGCTCAGTGGTGTGAGTCAATGAGATAGTGTCTGAACAAAAGTATCAAAGGCCTGCAAGACATAATAGCCAGATTTGACTGCAAATTCCTGTTCTCTACAGGGTGAAAATGGGCATCAGTTGTTCAATCAGAGGAGCTAGCCCAGGCTTTCATTCAAACCATCCACTGTGTTCCTTCTCTCCCTACCTGCCATGGAAGATCAATGAGATAATGCATGTGTATAATTCCCTTGAAAGTGCTTGGGAAAGTATAAAGCACTACCAAATGCAAGTTATCATTATAATGCTTATTAGAGGTCTGATTCAATGCTATTAAAATTCGACAGCACAGAGGATGGGAAAGGCAGGCAGATTTCCAAACGGATAATAACTTTTATCAGCATCAGACTGTCTCCAGAACATGTTTTTTCCTTCTGATCAGCAATAAAAAGTGCTGCAATTAATTTGACAGCCAAGCAAAGCCATGAATTAATGGGAAGTCATTCTCTGAGGGACGTTTTTCCCCATGAATGGGGGAAAGTGACTGAAATAATCAAGCAGATATGCTAATCTTGGAAACTGGTATCAGGGCAAACTTCGCTTGTGCGTATACCATGATCACCTCCTTCTATATGGGAAGATCAAAAGCATGATCAGATACGGAGAAAAGCATGATCAGATACGGAGAGTAAATGCTGTTGGAAGATAATCAGAGGAGAGGACACAAAATCAATCAGGCTGCAAGAGGGAAACAGATCAGAGGAGAAGTGATACGTTGTAAGTAACTCAGCTAGTGAGAACTGAAACCTAGAATTCAGGCCTAGAATTCATGCTTCCTGAGTGTGTCACCAAAATAAATAAATGAATAAACCTAAATTCAAATGAGCTTGACTTGAATCTAAACTTTGCTACTTTTAAGAATATGACCTCAGTAAAAGGTTGTTCTCTCTAGGTTCCATTCAAGCCTTATCCTTAAAAGCATAGAAAAGCATTCCAGTTCCTTTTGGTACATATTTGATCTGAAATTGCTTCCTTAAAGTCTTAATTAGTTACTATTGTGGGTTATTTCCTCACTGGCTGGACATATCTAGAATTCAAACTTGACATAGAACCATGCTTTTTGAACTGGAAGAGGCAATCCAATCATTTGAGGAGTTGGTAGAGATTCAGACTCTAATTCAGGTAGTTGGGGATGTTTCCTGGGGCTTTGCATGTGATGTTGACGCTGCTGGTCCATGGACTTCCCTCCAAGGCTCGAGGACAGAGAGAATGCAGAGAACCAACTCCCACACAGACCTTTGGGAGGGTTATTTTATTATCTGAATGATGCTGACCAGAGTCATGGAAATGTGCTGTGCTATACTTTAAACCCATATCCAAGAATCAAAGATGACAAAGGTTGACAGAAGTTAAGACTATATCCCCACTGGAAACACTCTCACCATGCTTTCCCAGCTTAGCCACCTTCCTATCACTATAACAATTGCCACTAGACAATAAATACAAAATAAATAAATATTTTATCATTGTGAGACAAAATAACCTGAACACATCTGTGACTTAAACTTTGTTCCTAATTAGAGGTAATTGTCCTCACGCATTGATTTTATCATTATTCAGGAGAGCTGTGTCTCCTCATGAGCAGAAGACAATTTTCTAACTAGCAAGGGAAGTTCTGATGACTTAACAGCAAGGAAGATAGCTGGATCTATGTGCTTCTTGTACTCATCCCAGTTACCTTTCAGAATCTCCTTTGATCTCAGACTGAAAGGAGAGGGACACCATGGAGTTCATAATGATGAAAGCAGCCATTTATTAAGTACTTTCAATGAGCAATGCAGTTTCAGTCATCGTAACATGTGATTTTGTTCACTTTTTGCAATGATACTGGAATAGATACCATTATTAGTTGCTATATAACTAGCCTGCCTAAGATTGGCACTCTGAATGATCTGAGCCCGAAGTCCACACTCCTACCATCCACAACCTGAAAGTGTGAGTGTGAAAGTGTTAGTCGCTCAGTCGTGTCCTACTCTGCGACCCCAAGGAGTGAAGCCCGCCAGGCTCCTCTGTCCATGGATTCTCCAGGTAAGAATACGGGAGTGGGTTGCCATTCTTTCCTCCAGGGGATCTTCTCAAACGAGGGATTGAACCCAAGCCTCCTGCTTCACAGCTTCTTTACAGTTTGAGTCAAATTTGGAGCCCCCCACATCCTGAAAATAATGTTCAAATTCCTATTTCAAAGGTCTTCCATGACATTGCTCCATAAACCATGAGTTTAAACCTAGTCCTCTCTCCCTTAACCTTTGCCCTACCTGTCAAAACCCTACTCTTACCTCAACTTTCTGTTCAAGTGGAATTTCCAGAGCATTCCCTTATAACCCTCAGGTTGGTGAAAATGCTTTTCTTTTTGCTTTAGTGAAACTTCATGTAAGTCTCTGAATATTTTCTCATTCGGGACTACCTTAACAATGCTTCAACTAAGCCCCAGTTTACAGTCTTCATGAATCCAAATCCAGCCTCTGCACTGCAACTCTGAATCAAATCTTGGAGACAGCGTTTTGGGTGAAGTAGAGGAGAGCAGCTTTATTGGTTTGCCAGACAAAGTGGGCCACAGATGACTAATGCCCTCAAAACTATGTGTCCCAACCTGGGGTCAGGGGATAGTGAAGACTTTTTTAGTGATGGTTCAAAGATGGTGTGATCAGCTGGTGGATGTTCTTCTGACTGTTGGCAAGAGATAAGTGGGAGTCAGCATCATCAACCTTCTGGTTCCAACAGATCTGAGGTCTTCATGCTGGTGGGCAACATACTATTAACTTCTCCTATCTGGTGGGGGTTTCAGAATCTGTAGAACAGCTCAACAATATTGCTCTGTGTAACCCTTGAGGGGGAACAAGTCCCCAGCCCCAAAGCTACACTGCTGTTTCCTGACTTCTCCTCCCTTATCTCTACAGCTCCTCCTTTCCCTAATTAGAAACTGTTTGAATCTGCCCTTTGGATCTCAAGGAAGGCAACACAGGAAGGCTTTTGTGTCTGGTGGCTGGGAGGTCCTACAGAGTCCTTGTTGTTGTTCATTCTCTCAGTTATGTCCAACTCTTGCAAACCCGTGAACTGCAGCAATCAGGCTTCCCAGTCCTTCACCATCTCCCAGAGCTTGTTCAAACTCATGTCCATCTAGTCAGTGATGCCATCCAACCATCTCATCCTCTGTCATCCCCTTCTCCTGACTTCAATCTTTCCAAGCATCAGGATCTTTTCCAATAAGTCAGTTCTTCACTACAGGTGACCAAAGTGTTGGAACTTCAGCTTCAGCATCAGTCCTTCCAATGAATATTCAGGATTGATTTCCTTCAGGATTGACTGGTTTCATCTCCTTGCCATCCAAAGGACTCTCAAGAGTCCTCTCCAACACCACAGTTCAAAAGCAGTTCACAGGGCCCTGCTCAGTATCAATCACACTTGAATAATATGTTTTATTATCTTATCAAAATGCTTCATTTTTACTTTTTAGTATTTAACACATCTTTCTGCTTGCATATGTATCTGCCCAATGATCTAGGAGCACTTTGAGAGTGTGAGTCAGATCCATCCACTTTACTTCTGTCTTCCTGAAGCTCAGCATTTACTAGTTGCTTAAAAAATACTTTTGTGCAATTTACAGATGGGAAAACAGAGGCTTGTATCACCAAGTGAGTTAGGAGGTGGATCCAGGGCTTAAACTCATGAACCACTGATTGTTCCCCTGCATTTCATACAAACACAGATCTGTCTACCATGCACACAATTTTAAAATTCATACTGAGAGAAAAGGAGGATACTAATCCACATGTCATTAATGGAAATCCTACAATTCTAGAGAAGCCATAAAGGAGTACATGAGAGAAATTCTACTTGATAACACATTCTAGAAGCTTCCAAACCTTATTCAAGTGGAATGATTAGGAGGAACTGTACCAAAAGATACTCAGAAAAGCTGGCACTCAATTTCTTGTGAACAGGCCCTCTGAGTTTTGTTTTCAGTTCAGTTCAGTCACTCAGTTATATCCGACTCTTTGCAACCTGATGAACTGCAGCAAGCCAGGCATCCCTGTCCATCACCAACCCCCAGAGTCTACCCAAACCCCTGTCCATTGAGTTGGTGATGCCATCCAACCATCTTATCCTCTGTCGTCCCCTTCTCCTCCTGCCCTCAATCTTTCCCTGCATCAGGGTCTTTTCAAATGAGTCAGCTCTTTGCATCAGGTGGCCAAAGTATTGGAGTTTTAGCTTCAGCATCAGTCCTCCCAATGAACACCCAGGACTGATCTCCTTTAGGATGGACTGGTTTTGTTTTACTTCCGTTCAAAACCAATTTGGGGGAACTAAATTACTAAAGGGCAATTGTTTCCTTTTTCTAGTGCTTCTGAATTGGTGAGGCCATTATCTGTGGCACACAGTACAGGATATAAAATGCACATTTCAAGTATCAGTCAGTCAGTCAGTTCAGTCACTCAGTCGTGTCCAACTCTCTGTGACCCCCATGGACTGCAGCACGCCAATCAGGGTCTTTTCAAATGAGTCAGCTCTTTGCATCAGGTGGCCAAAGTATTGGAGTTTTAGCTTCAGCATCAGTCCTCCCAATGAACACCCAGGACTGATCTCCTTTAGGATGGACTGGTTTTGTTTTACTTCCGTTCAAAACCAATTTGGGGGAACTAAATTACTAAAGGGCAATTGTTTCCTTTTTCTAGTGCTTCTGAATTGGTGAGGCCATTATCTGTGGCACACAGTACAGGATATAAAATGCACATTTCAAGTATCAGTCAGTCAGTCAGTTCAGTCACTCAGTCGTGTCCAACTCTCTGTGACCCCCATGGACTGCAGCACGCCAGGCCTCCCTGTCCATTACCAACTCCCAGAACTTGCTCAAACTCATATCCATTAAGTTAGTGATGCCAAGCAATCATTTCATCCTCTGTTGTCCCCTTCTCCTCCCACTTCAATCTTTCTCAGCATCAGGGTCTTTTCCAATGAGTCGGTTCTTCGCATCAGATGGCCAAAGTACTGGAGTTTCAGCTTCAGCATCAGAGAAGCTAAATATTCAGGACTGATTTCCTTTAGGACTGACTGGTTGGATCTCCTTGCAGTATATATTTCAAGTATATTTTTGGGCTTACACATGCAATGGCATTGCCACTAAGAAAATATAATTGAGTTTAGTGAACATTTTCTTTTTGGTAAGGAGTCAGATCTTTGAAAAGAAGTATGTTCAATCCCTGTGTTGGAAGGTCTCTTGGAGTAGGAAATGGCTAACCACTCCAGCATTCTTTCTTGGAAAATCCCATGGACAGAGAAGCCTGGCGGCCTACAGTTCATGGAGTCGCAAAAGAGTCAGACAGAACTTAGTGAACAAAACAACATGTTTTACATATTCATTCATTATTCAATTATCCATTTGACAAACCAATAAACATCTATTCATTCATTCAACACATTCAACCAAAAAATGTCTGTTGAGCTTCCTGTGTACAGGCACTTAGCATTGGGCAGGGCGCAGAGTGGCGACTGAAACACAGGAGGTACCTGCTTCTAGTTTAAAGGCTGGGAACCTAATTCATTCTTTCGTTTATTAATTCCACAAGCATATGTTGAGAATCTACAGACATATCAGTTTTTGCCTGCTGGTGTTTATAATTGGCTGGTTCACACAACAAAGAGTTTGTTCAAAGATCAAGGAGCAAGCAGGTTGAAATGACATGCACATTCTCTATACACATATGGTTCGTCACCACAGACTTTTTGCCAAGGCAGCATCTGTAAGGAGCTTGGGAACCTTAATCAAATTGCCCAAGATCATGCAATATAGAAGAAAGTGGGAAATGAATGACAGACATGGAGTGTCTACTCTGTACCATTTCTATTATACCATCCCACTCAAGTTAGCACATGATATTTTTCATACATTCAATCTGTGATTAATACGATAGTGATAGTCATCCTTTTACTCACTAAATATTTATAGGTATTTTATATGTGTTAAATGTTTTAAGATACAGCAGAAAGTGTGAAGCACTACACTAAGGCCACAGGTCTAAAGCCCTGTACAAAAGTCACAGGACAAAAATCTCTGGAATTAACCAAATCTGATAGCAACGGCTGCCACAAGCCTCTGGATCTAAACTGGCCTGTTCCATGACCCCATATGAGGTAAAATATCCACCCTATTACCCATCCTTAAGCATCTTAACCAACTTATTACCTATCCTATAGCATCCTAACCAATCACCTGATGCCACTCTTCCAGGAGGAATTTGTTCTGTCTTGAGGCAGAGGAGCCTGGTGGGCTGCCATCTGTGGGGTCACACAGAGTCAGACACAACTTAAGCGACTTAGCAGCAGCAGCAGCAGAGGATATAAAAATTGGCTACTCATCCACGAAAGAGATCGGTTCTCCCTTGAGCTGGACCACTGTTCTAACAGCCTCTCCCACTCTAATAAACTTTATTCTCCTCTCATTCTGCCTTATGTCTAGAACTTCTTTTCCAACCCACGCACAGACCATTACAGAAGAAACACATGGCTCTCTTCTCAAGTGCTTCCATACCTGCTAAGAACTTGCCTTCCAAAGTCACAACCTCAGCGCTCTTTGGAGGATAGTTAGCGCTGCTCTGAGGAGCTTACCCACCTATCCTAGAGACATTCCTATGGCTTTTAATTTCTTCACAATTCTCCATCCTGACTTTGCTCAGTCTTGCTGTCTTAGTCCTTTGGGGCTGATATAACAAAATACTACAGGCTGGATGGCTTATGAACAACAGAAATGTATTTCGCACAGTTATGTTGATGGGAAGTCTGAGAGCAGGGAACCGGCATGCTTAGGCAAAGGCTCTCTTGCAGGTTGTAGACTTCTCAGAGCATCTCTTGTGACAGAAGGGATGGGAGCTCTGGGGAGCCTCTTTTATATGGCCACTAATCCCATTCATGGGGTCTACCTTTGTGACCTAATCACCTCTCCAAAGCTTGCCTTCTAACACCATCACATGGGCATTAGGATTCCAGCATTCGACTTTGGGGGAAGCGGGGACACAAATATTCAGACCATGGTGCATGCTAATTAGTTATCTTTTCTCATAACTTCTAGTACCTGCCCCTTCTCTGAATTCTGGTGCCCTTGGATGTTAGCTTTCCCTGTCTGCGTTTCAGCAATAGTAATAAGAAAAACTATGAGGTTCTCCTCTTTGTTACTATTTCCCCCCTTGGATAACAGAGGGGGACAAGACAAAGGACTGTGGGGAAGCCAGCCAGAGACGTAATAAGTGAACCTTGGGGAGGAGTGGGGAGGATCCACAGTCTCCCATTTGCTCTACTGTACATAACATGAGTTTGAGTAAGCTCCGGGAGTTGGTGATGGATAGGGAAGCCTAACATGCTGCAGTCCATGGGGTCACAGAGTCAGACACGACTGAGCGACTGAACTGAACTGAACAAAGCACTCATAGTAGACATTGTTTATGTACCCCACCCTCACAACTCTTACTCAACACTTGATTGCTCTGGCCATTGCTATGACAACCATTTCTGTAAGGATGCATCCTAACCTCACTTGCCTTCACCTACATGGGATGCTTGAGACGTACTACCTGTTCTGCTATCTCACACACCCATACCTAAACTGCTGAATAAATACTCCACTTTCTCATGCTCTGTGGGACAGGTCTGGGGTGTGTTCTACGTGGCTCCTCGGAGGTCCTCAGTGAGACTGAACCCTCTGGGTTCTCTGCCTGGAGCAGAGCCTCATTCCACAGTGCAGGGTGGAACTGGCTTTCTCACCTTTGCTATTAACTCTCCCTAGTCCTTCCTCTCTCATCTCCTGAGATCACTGCTCACAAGATCTCTACACAGGCCCCTGTCTCTGGTTCTATTTTTACAAGAATTCAAGCAAAGAAGAGAAACAAGATTTTGTAGTCCTATGAAATGGACATGTGACATGAAATAAAGTAAGGAAATATTCACAGGGCAAAACATGGAGAAAAGACATATTAAGAGGGATAAGAAGGCAGTCAGTCAGAGGTTATCCCAGGGTGCCAGCTGATTTGTGGTGGCCCCCAAAGCCTTGGGTTCAAATAAATGTGTAGAGACAGGAGATAAAACTTAGACCAGTTGAATGGAAGACATGGATTTGGGTTCCCACTCCCCCATATAAAACCAGAATCTCTGAAATATGACCGCCTCAGAGAAAAAGATTGACTAAAGAAAGGACACATCCATATGAAAGAGCTAATAAGAAAACTTAATTGTTTTTTCCTTGTCTCTTGATGGTGAGGGGAAGTGGGGTAAATTAATCTCCCTTGAAGACTTGTAATTATACCCTACTAATCATGACATTTTAAGACTAGAATTAAACCTCTTTGAAATGAAGAATATATTTTAAAGTGGTCCTAGATTTGTAAAACCTAGGTCGTTGCATAATTCTGGGTCATCCTAACATGTACTTTCTCTTTGAATTGACCCCCCCACCTTTCCATTTTGGACTGTGATTCATCCAGTCTTTTTCCATTCTACCCAAAATCCATCCATCTTACATTATAAAAGCAAATTATGGATTTGGTAGACTGTGAGAGACATAAAAGTCTTTTGAGTGATGTGATTCAAATAGTGGAAATTTTGCAGAATGGAATACACTACAAACCACTGCATTTACTCCCAGAAGATTCTTCTGATGTTTTATGGTGATTTGATTACAATGGAATGGTGCTCCATAGGTTGGAAAAACAATGAATAAATAAAAAGCAATATACTTGAAATTACTGTAGGACTAGATTCTTACTAGCCCCCAATACAATCTATATTGATTTTCTTTTAAAACATGTCGCTTAGAAAGGAAGGTAATAACCAACTCAATTCAAACAGAGATGGAAATATTTTCACCTATTTTGGAATCAGCCAAAGGAAAGAAATTCTCCACAAATACTCTCACAAATAGAGAGTGTCCTTTGACAGAGCTGGGGAATAAAATAGTGCTTTCCTATTTTCATTAGATTGGTGAGTGTGATTACAATTTTAAAGCAAGACTGAGAGATGCCAGTCTATAGCAAGGTGTCAGTAAGGAACAGAACCTCGTACGTGACTCCCTATTTTACCTGGATGAATTTGTCTCCAAAGCCCCACATTAACAGGTGCTTTAAAATACCTTCTGGGTGAGGACTTCCCTGGTGGTCTAGTGGTTAAGACTCCACCCTTTCACTGTAGTGGGTGTGGGTTCAATCCTTGGTTGGAGAACTAAGATCCCAAATCTCAAATGTTGTATGGCATGGCCCCCCCAAATATTACCTTTTAGGAAAAAAAAAAAACAGATGCTTTTCAGTGAGACACAGTGTATGTCTTCTACAAAGTATATCTGAGTAGCAAAAAGATTGAGATAATCATATTCTTTTTTTCCCAGCTTTACTGATACATATTTGCCATATACTATTGTGTACCTTGAAAACTGCTCACTGGGAGCTGGGGAGGAAACACTGGAGGTTGAGATCTGTAAAAACTCTTGAACAGCAAGATCCCGAGAGCTTCGGAGTTGTGTGGCCTCAGGCTGTCACCTCCAGTGAGTGAATGGTGGAATGGCATGAACATCCACTGTGTTATGGTTGATTTTTAAAAGTCTTTTAACCCATGATAAAACCCCACTTCCAAGGAGCGGTGGCTGCACGGGTGCAAGAGGGCTGAGCAGAGCTACTCCACCTTCAAGGTCAGGCGGGGCGGTGAGAGGAGATACTCCTCGTCCAAGGTAAGGAGCAGCGGCTGCGCTTTGCTGGAGCAGCCCTGAAGAGATACCCCACGCCCAAGGTAAGAGAAACCCAAGTTAAGACAGTAGGTGTTGCGAGAGGGCATCAGAGGGCAGACACACTGAAACCATACTCACAGAAAACTAGTCAATCTAATCACACTGACCACAGCCTTGTCTAACACAATGAAACTAAGCCATGCCCTGTGGGGCCACCCAAGACAGGCGGGTCATGGTGGAGAGGCCTGATAGAATGTGGTCCACTGGAGAAGGGAATGGCAAACCACTTCATTATTCTTGCCTTGAGAACCCCATGAACAGTATGAAAA
>SJXQ01007992.1:345104-360820 GCA_006408695.1 Aepyceros melampus | reverse complement strand
TTTCCCCCGTGTCGTTCTTTCTTTCCTCTTCTGGCTGAATTTCCATCTGGGGAGTGGGTCCTCACCAAGCCTACTAATTGTGCCTGGGCTTCTAAGATTGTACCGGGGAGGCCTCAGTGCCTCCTCTCCTTCGGGAGAATGGAAAGACGCCTGTGGCCTACGTAGATGGTGATTGGTATTCCACATAAATCAAGTTATTTAGCCTTCTTTTCTCCATCTAAATTTTCCTACTATACTATTATTTCCTAATCTAATCTTATATTTCTAAAAGTGTTTTTCTTACCGACTCCGTCTCCACCTTCGAATCACCCTGGATCCACCGCGGCTGGACCCCGGCACCCTCTGATTCTAGAGCACCATTTATTTCATTTCCTGTACACTGTGGTTTTTTTCTGAAAGTGTGTCAGAGAGATTCCATCAGGAAGACTGTCCCTACACTGACAACTTAGCAGGTAGAGCTGAGCAGTGAGTGTGGGATGACAATCCATGGATTGGTGTTCAGAGATCTGTTACCTGCATAATGGTAGAAACTGCTGCCTTCCGACTTGGGTGGATCTCTGGGGTCAGAACCAGAGTCATCTGACCCCTGACGTGGCCCATTAGGTGGCTTCCCAGGAGAAGAGCCTTCAGAGGCCTGGTTGCTTGACTGGGAAGGTTCTTTTTCCTCTGGAAGAAAGAAATAATGGGGGAGCACACAGCAGGGCAGGCAGCTGGGGAACAGACCCCACACAGCCCCCTCCACCCTTTCCTGAAGCTCTGAGGATCTCTGATGTAGGGAGGGGACCTCAGAGGAAGCTGAGCTGAGAGGTGTCTAGGGTGCTTGGAGGTGAACCAGGGAGAAGACAGAGAGAGGAAGGCCCAGTACCAGTGGAGAGCTGGGGGTCCTGCCTGCACAGAACAGGAGGCTGAGGCTCAGTGGGGGAGAGCCTTGATGGGCCCAGAGCACCTGGTGGCAGCCCCAGGCCAGACCCAGATCCCCACTGCCCACCCAGGAACCCCAAGGTTCCTTGGCCACCCACCGTGGGAGCTTCCCCAAGGGCACTCACCTTCCGACAGCAATGCTGGCAGGAAGGGGCCCAAGGCATCACCTTCCCCACTCTCTATGGCTCTAGCTGACATCCTGGAGGCAGTGTGGGAACACTGGTTGTGGAGCCAAGGACACCACTATCTTTTTAGAAACAGAGTGTAAAGTTAAAACTGCTCTGCCTGATTTCAGGCTTTCCTGATAGATCAAATGGTAAAGAGTCCGCCCACAATGCAGGAGATCTGGGTTCGATTCCTGGGTTAGGAAGATCCCATGGAGAAGAGAAAGGGTAGCCACTCCAATATGCCGGCCTGGGGAATTTAATGGACGGTATAGTCCTTGGGGTCACAAAGAGTTGGACGTGACTGAGCAACTTTCAGGGGGGCATCTCTCTGCCATTCCAGCCCTGCCCTCTGTTATCTGGGTTCGATTCCTGGGTTAGGAAGATCCCATGGAGAAGAGAAAGGGTAGCCACTCCAATATGCCGGCCTGGGGAATTTAATGGACGGTATAGTCCTTGGGGTCACAAAGAGTTGGACGTGACTGAGCAACTTTCAGGGGGGCATCTCTCTGCCATTCCAGCCCTGCCCTCTGTTCCACTGCAGCCTATGGACCACTTCCAGCCCTCCCCTTTAATCTGCTCAGACCACAGTTTTGAAGCCCACAATGACTTTGCTTGGCTCCCTGATCTCCAGAATCCTGGCCACCTCTAACACCCCATCTCTGTCCCCTGCTCACTGCCCACCTGGTCTAAGTTTCAGGGCTTCATAGTAACCTGGGTCAAGACAAGACCAGAGGTTCCTAATGTCTCATGGTAAAGGTGGGCTCAAGCCCCCTCCACACACTCAGCTCTGGTCACAGGGACAGCAGTCCCTATGGAAGTGGAGAGGGAGGCTGAGAGTGGAGTCCCTTTGCTTCCCCCTCTCCCCACCTCCCAGGCCCCCGCTTACCCTGCTTAGTAATTGTTGGGGATCGAAGAGTAGTGTGTGAAGCCCTGCACATACTGAGGCTGTTGAGAACTCCAGCCGGCTAAATAGTCCCTCTCTAGATGAACTCTGACCCTAAGAGTCCAACGTGNGGCTTGGGAACAAGGAAGCTCTCAAGGAGAATTTCAGAAAAAGAAATATGAATGAAGCATATCTTTGTGCATGCAAAGTCATGTTATGATCTGAATGTTTGTGTTCTTGTATTTTCACATGTTGAAACCTAATACCCCATGTGATGGTGTTAGGAGGGGAGCTTCAGGCAGGTGATTCGATCTTGAAGGCAGAGCCCTCTTGGTTGAGATCAATTTCCTTACGAGAGAGACTCCTCCACCCCATTCCCCTGCCAGTTTCTTTGTTCCTCCCAGCATAGAAGCTTACAGGGATAGCTGTCTAGGAAGTGAGCTCTCACAACACACAGAGTCTACTGGTGTCCTATCTATGACTTCCTAGGCTATACAAAAGTGAAAAAGAAAGTTCTGTTCTTTTTAAGACACCTAGGTTATAGCATTTAGTTATAGCACCCATAATGATCAAGACACAATCCACACAGTGGAAAGGCAACCTATAGAATGGGAGAAAACCTTGGCAAATCATGTATCTAGGAAGGGACTAATATTCAAGTTATGATAGATAGAATTCCTATGAGAGAGAACTCAAAAAACTCGGTTTAAGACTGGGCAAAGAATTCAATTAGGCAACTCCCTAAAGAGATCCAAATGGCTAACAGGCATATGAAAAGGTCCTTGAATTCAGTCATCATGGCTGCTGCTGCTGCTGCTAAGTCGCTTCAGTCGTGTCCGACTCTGTGTGACCCCACAGATGGCAGCCCACTAGGCTCCTCTGTCCCTGGGATTCTCCAGGCAAGAATATTGGAGTGGGTTGCCATTTCCTTCTCCAATGCATGAAAGTGAAAAGTGAAAGGGAAGTTGCTCAGTCGTGCCTGACTCTTAGCGACCCCATGGAGCAGCACACCAGGCTCCTCAGTCCGTGGGATTTTCCAGGCAAGAGTACTGGAGTGGGGTCAGTCATCATTAGGGAAATGTAAATCAAAACCTCATGGGCAGAGGAGCCTGGTGGACTGCAGTCCATGGGATCACAAAGAGTCGGGCACGACTAGTGACGAACATCAACTAACTAAATCGAAACCACAAGATACCACTTCACATCCATCAGGATACTTACAATTTAAAAAACAAAAAAACATAAAACAACAAGTCTTGGTTAGTATGTGGAGGCGGTGGCACTCTTGTGCACTGTTGGTAGGAATATAAAATGGTGCAAGAGCTGTGGAAAACACTATGGCAGTTCCTGAAAATATTAAAATAGAAAATCATATGATCCAGCAGCAATCCATTTCTGGATATTGATTTAAAGAAATTGAAAGCAGGGTCTTGAAGAGATATTTGCACTGCACGTTCACAGCAGCATTTTTCACAGTTGTCAAGAAGTGGAAGAAATCTAAGTGTCCATCGATGGATAAATGGCTCATCACCATGTGCTAGAGACACACAAGGGAATACCATTATGCATTAAAGAGGAAGCTATGACATATGGGTGAACCTAGGGCCTAACGCTAAGTAAAATGAACCGCTGACATGGAAATTAGATTACCTTACTCAAATTTTAGAAATAGAAAGAATTGTGGTTTCCAGGAGCTGGGAGCAGGAGGAAACAGAGAGTTAATGTTTAACATGTACAGAGTTTCCGTTTCAGGAAATGAAAAGAATTCTAGAGATCAAGTAGACAACAATGCAAATGTAGTTAACACTATTCAACCTATGCTGACAAACTCTCATCTTGGGAAATTAAATTCTGTAGTGTATTATCACCTGATTTAAGAAAAAACAAACATGTACCTTTGGTGCCCTGGCCCTCGGCTGGCCCCACATTAGAGGTGACTCTGCCCTTGGAGGGTGTGTTCTGGGTGGACATTAGTGACCACGCCCTGGGGTATCAAGGGAGGAGCACAAATGGAGAAATGAAACTTACCTGCCTTGGGTGCTGGGGGCAACAGGGCAGGCATGAGCAGTGACCTTTAACTGACAAAGAGCCATGCCCGAGCCTGTGCCAGGTGGCTGTCTGGCATCTAACCTGAGCAGCACCTCTGCCCCACCTTATTGGAGATGACTCGACACTGGAGACCCGTAAGAGTGACCTAATCCCACCCTTGTGCTAAAAATCAACCAATGAAAGCCCAGAGAGGGCAAGTGACTGGCTCTGGGTCACTCAGCAAGTCAGAGGCAGAGCTAAACCCTGAAGTGTGGTCCCTCTGATTCTAGAGCATCATTTATTTCATTTCCTATGCACTGCAGCTTTTTTCTGACAGTGTGTCAAAGAGATTCCATCAGGAAGACTGTCCTTACACTGACAACTTAGCAGGTAGAGCTGAGCAGTGGGTGTGGGGTGAAGATGCACGGATTGGTGCTCAGAGACCCGTTACCTGCATAATCGTAGAAACTGCTGCCTTCCGACTTGGGTGGATCTCTGGGGTCAGAGCCAGAGTCATCTGACCCTTGATGTGGCCCATTAGGTGGCTTCCCAGGAGAAGAGCCATCAGAGGCCTGGCTGCTTGACTGGGAAGGTTCTTCTTCCTCTGGAAGAAAGAAATAATGGGGGAGCACACAGCAGGGCAGGCATTGGGGGGAACATACCCCACACAGCCCCCTCTACCCTTTCCTGAAGCTCTGAGGATCTCTGATGTAGGGAGGGGACCTCAGAGGAAGCTGAGCTGAGAGGTGTCAAGGGTGCTTGCAGGTGAACCAGGGAGAAGACACAGGAAGGCCCAGCACCAGTGGAGAGCTGGGGGTCCTGCCTGCACAGAGCAGGAGGCTGAGGCCCGGTGGGGGAGAGCCTTGATGGGCCCAGAGCACCTGATGGCACCCCCAGGCCAGACCCAGATCCCCACTGCCCACCTAGGAACCCCAAGGTTCCTTGGCCACCCACCGTCGGGAGCTTCCCCAAGGGCACTCACCTTCCGACAGCAATTCTGGCAGGAAGGGGCCCAAGGCACCACCTTCCCCACTCTCTATGGCTCTAGCTGACATCCTGGAGGCAGTGTGGGAACACTGGTTGTGGAGCCAAGGACACCACTATCTTTTTAGAAACAGAGTGTGAAGTTAAAACTGCTCTGCCTGATTTCGGGCTTCTCTGATAGCTCAGAGGTAAAGAATCTGCCTGAAATGCAGGAGACCCTGGTTTGATTCCTGGGTTGGGAAGATTCACTGGAGAAGAGATAGGCTACCGATTCCAGTATTCTTGGCCTTCCCTTGTGGCTCAGTGGGTAAAGAATCCACCTACAATGTGGGAGACATGGGTTTCATTCCTGAGATGGGAAGATCCCCTGGAGAAGGGAAAGGCTACCTATTCCAGTATTCTGGCCTGGAGAGTTTCACGGACTGTATAGTCCATGGGGTCACAAAGCCTCAGACATGACTGAGTGACTTTCACTTTCACTTTCATTGCCTGATTTAGGCTGCACTAAGGTTTCAGGGGGGTATCTTTCTGCCATTCCAGCCCTGCCCTCTGTCCCATGGCAGCCTATGGACCACTTCCAGCCCTCCCCCTTAATCTGTTCAGACCACAGTTTTGAAGTCAATAATGACTTTGTTTGGCTCCCTGATCTCCAGAATCCTGGCCACCTCTAACACCCCATCTCTGTGCTCTGCTAACTGCCCACCTGGTCTAAGTTTCAGGGCTTCATAGTAACCTGGGTCAAGACAAGACCAGAGGTTCTCAATGNTTAATAATGACTTTGTTTGGCTCCCTGATCTCCAGAATCCTGGCCACCTCTAACACCCCATCTCTGTGCTCTGCTAACTGCCCACCTGGTCTAAGTTTCAGGGCTTCATAGTAACCTGGGTCAAGACAAGACCAGAGGTTCTCAACGCCCCATGGTAAAGGTGGGATCAAGCCCCCTCCCCACACTCACCTCTGGTCACAGGGACAGCAGTCCCTATGGAAGTGGAGAGGGAGGCTGAGAGTGGAGTCCCTTTGCTCCCCCCTCTCCCCACCTCCTAGGCCCCTGCTTACCCTGCTTAGTAATTGTTGGGGATCGAAGAGTAGTGTGTGAAGCCCCGCACGGAGTGAGGCTGTTGAGAACTCCAGCCGGCTAAATAGTCCCTCCCTGGATGATCTCTGACCCCAAGAGTCCAAGGCGGAGGTGAGTCCCCCTCTTCCCAGGTTGGGTGCCATGTAGACCTCACCTTTGCATGCTAATGAGAGGATGAGGGGCGGGGTTTCTGCAGGAGCATGGCTTTCCCTCTCAGATTCCCCTTCTTGGATATGTGAGGAATCCCTAGTCCTCCTTTTTATAAAACTCACCTGGAGTTCTTGTGAACTTTATTTTCCCTGCCCTCCGCGATTTGCATGTTTACGGTACAAAACGTTTTTCCTGACTGACAAATGGCAGAGAGCCTCCATCTCATATCTGTAATAACTGAGGAGGCAGAGCAGGTTGATGGTCAAAGCACCATCTCTGACCAGTGCCTGGGGAAGAATCCTTAGTTGCAACTAAGGGAGTGAATTACCCTTGATATGCCTTAGTTTGCTGACACCCTGGCATTCACAGAATAGGTGGTATTACTATATTTACTTCTTTTTGTCCCTTGAAGTGTTAGTCACTCTGTTGTGTCTGACTCTTTGTGACCCCAAGACCGTAGCCTGCCAGGCTCCTCAGTCCTTGGGGATTCTCCAGGCAAGATTACTGGAGTGGGTTGCCATGTCCTCCTCCAGCGGATCTTCGCAACCCAGGGATTGAACCCAGGTCTCCTGCATTACAGACAGATTCTTTACCACCTGAGGCACCAGGGAAGCCCTTCTGTCCCTTATCCCTGATGGAATANGATAAAGCCCACTTGGTCATGGTGTATGATCTTTTTAATGTGTTGTTGGATTCTGATTGCTAAAATTTTGTTAAGGATTTTTGCATCTATGTTCATCAGTGATATTGGCCTGTAGTTTTCTTTTTTTGTGGCGTCTTTGTCAGGTTTTGGTATTAGGGTGATGGTGGCTTCATAGAATGAGTTTGGAAGTTTACCTTCCTCTGCAATTTTCTGAAAGAGTTTGAGTAGGATAGGTGTTAGCTCTTCTCGAAATTTTTGGTAGAATTCAGCTGTGAAGCCGTCTGGACCTGGGCTTTTGTTTGCTGGAAGGTTTCTGATTACAGTTTCAATTTCCGTGCTTGTGATGGGTCTGTTGAGATTTTCTATTTCTTCCTGGTTCAGTTTTGGAAAGTTGTACTTTTCTAAGAATTTGTCCATTTCTTCCACATTGTCCATTTTATTGGCATATAATTGCTGATAGTAGTCTCTTCTGATCCTTTGTATTTCTGTGTTGTCTGTTGTGATCTCTCCCTTTTCATTTCTAATTTTATTGATTTGATTTTTCTCCCTTTGTTTCTTGATGAGTCTGGCTAATGGTTTGTCAATTTTACTTATCCTTTCAAAGAACCAGCTTTTGGCTTTGTTGATTTTTGCTATGATCTGTTTCTTTTGCATTTATTTCTGCCCTAATTTTTATGATTTCTTTCCTTCTACTAGCTCTGGGGTTCTCCATTTCTTCCTTTTCTAGTTGCTTTAGGTGTACAGTTAAGTTATTTATTTGACTTTTTTCTTGTTTCTTGAGGTATGCCTGTATTGCTATGAACTTTCCAAAGAGGGGAATTCTTCAAAAGCAGTATTGACTTTTCAATTTTGTTCAGTCAGTGTAAGAATGGGAGGAGCTTAGATCCATGATTAGCAGTCCTACAAGGAATTTTCTTTCTCTGTTCATAATCAGACTAAGCTTTTGAATGCCCCACTTTGAGCTACTTGAGAATCTTATGTATACGATCTTATTGTCATGAAGCATAATACTACTTTATCATCATGGAGTGGTTTCAAGAAAAAAATTAGTTTTTATCTTTATTCCAAACTCAGACGTAGAGAGTTGAATTAATCACCCTCAAATCACAGCATATAATATTTATCCCTGGATCCTGAGAAGCTTCTTTTTGTATTTATTTCTTTTGTTTCCATTTCCCTTCTTCTTATCACCAAAAAGGCATACATTCTTGTGTGTTTGGCCTGCATCCTTTTAAAACTGTTCCACCATACTCTGAATATGCTTTCTGTTTTAGTATATCTTACATTCCTCAACTGGGTCATTGAGGTGAGAGAAGAAAGAAAGAAGAAAGAGCTTATTGGATACTCTAATACATCTTTCAACAGACAGATATTTATGAGGATTATTGGATGCTGCCTTTCAAAATATTTACACTCCCCCCTTAATACGACTTCTCTGTGTAAGACCACATGGATTTCACTTGTTGATGTGAACATAGTGCTCCAAGAATTCAGATGAGCAATTCTCATCTAGTCCAGGTGATTAGTTCCTACCCTGCATTGCCCCAGACTGCCAGATACTTATGAATCAAAAATACCTAGTACTCATGTATGTAATTTGAAAACATGAAGTTGGTCTACCAACTTTACTGGTAGTCACCAGTAAATAAAAGTGTATTTGAGTGGCTATACAAATTGTATGCTGGCTGTTATTTTTTGAGTCTTTTCTGGTTGTCAGAGTGATTTTAACAGCTTCATAACTTTGAAATTAAAATCCATCCTCCTATAATCATCAAGACAGTATCATACTGGCACAGAAACAGAAATATAAATCAATGAAACAAGAAATAAAGCCCAGAGATAAATCCACGCATCCATGGGCATCTTATCTTTTACAAAGGAGGCAAGAATATACAATGAAGAAAAGATATTCTCTTAAATAAGGGGTGCTGGGAAAACTAGACAGCTACAGATGAAAGAATAAAATTAGAACACTTCCTAACACCATACACAAAGATAAACTCAAAATGGATTAAAGAGCTAAATGTAAGACCAGACCTATAGAACTGTTAGAGGAAAACATAAGCAGAACACTTCATGACATAAATCACAACAAGATCCTCTTATGACCCACCTCCTAGAGTAATGGAGATGAAACAAAAATAAACAAGTGGGACCTAATTAAACTTAAAGGTTTTGTACAGCAAAGGAAACCATAAATAAGATGAAAAGACAAGCCTCAGAATGAGAGGAAAATAATATCAAATGGAACAACTGACAAAGGAATAATTTCCAAAATATGTAAGCAGCTCATGCAACTCAATACCAGAAAAAAAAAAGTCCAATCAAAAAATGGGCAGAAGACCTAAACAGACATTTCTCCAAAGAAGACATACAGATGGCTAACAAAAACATGAAAAGATGCTTTAACATCGTTCTTTATTAGAGAAATGCAAATCCAAACTACAGTGAGATACCACCTCACACCAGTCAGGATGACCATCATCAAAAATCTACAGACAGTAAATGCTGGAGAGGGTGTGGAGAAAAAGGAACCCTCTTGCACTGTTGGTGGGAAGGTAAATTGATACAGCCACTATGGAGAACTGTATGGAGATTCCTTAAAAATCTAGGAATAAATCTACCATGTGACCCCACATTCCCACTATTGGGCATATACCCTGAGGGAAACTGTAATTGAAAAAGACACATGTACCCCAGTGCCCACTGCAGTATTACTTACAATAGTTAGGACATGGAAGCAACCTAGATATCCATTGAGAGATGAATGGAAGAGAAGCTTTGGTACAAATATACAATGGAATATTACTCCACCATAAAAAGGAATGCACTTGATGAGGCAGATGGAACCTAGAACCTATTATACAGAGGGAAGTAAGTCAGAAAAAGAAAAACAAGCATCTATTTGAAACATATGTACATAATCTAGAAAGATGGTACTAATGAGCCTATTTGCAGAACAGCAATGGAGACTGATGGAGAAGGCGATGGCCCCCCACTCCAGTGTTCTTGCCTGGAGAATCCCATGGGTGGAGGAGCCTGGGAGGCTGCAGTCCACGGGGTTGCTGAGAGTCGGACACGACTGGGTGACTTCACTTTCACTTTTTACTTTCATGCATTGGAGAAGGAAATGGCAACCCACTCCAGCGTTCTTGCCTGGAGAATCCCAGGGACTGGGGAGCCTGGTGGGCTGCTATCTATGGGGTCGCACAGAGTCGGACACGACTGGAGCGATTTAGCAGCAGCAGCAGCAGCAGTGGAGACACAGACATAGAGAACAAGCTTGTGGACACGGAAAGGGGAAGAAGAGAGTGGGGTGGATAGAGAGAGTAACATGGAAACATACACACTACCATATGTAAAATAGATACCCAGTGGGAATTTGTTATATGACTTAGGAAGCTCAAACCAGTACTCTGTGACAACCTAGAGGGATGGGATGGGGTGGGAGATGGGAGGGAGGTTCAAGAGGGAGGAAACAAGTGTACACCTTTGGCTGATGTATGGTGGAAACCAACACAATATTGTAAAGCAATTATCCTTCAATTTAAAAACTCCATCTAAAAATAGTTTGGGCAATGTACTGCATGAACATTTTATAGAGTAAAATTAGCAATTACTCTTGGGGGCAACTAAATAAATTTGGTTTTCACTATTTTTCTAGTTTTTCCTTAGAATAGAATTAAGTCAAAGGTACCCTTTCTTTCAGGGGGAAAGGGAGAATATAAAGATTTTAAATGTCATCAAATGTAACATACGAAGCAGTGGAGATATTTGGCAAAGAAACACTGTAAAAATCAATTTTAAAAGGGCAAAAGACCATTTAAAAGAAAATCAATATGGAAAGAACAGGTAGTCAGAAGTGACAATAAAAGTTCAAGCAAAGCTAACTTTCTTGCCATCAGACTCTTATTCTGCACATTTCTTTTCTAGGTCATCTTTACCTGCCTTCTCTGTTTTATATCAATTCCAACTAGCAGTGGGGTGATAACGTTATGAACCAGGGGGGTTCAGGATGGGGAACATGTGTACACCTGTGGCGGATTCATGTTGATGTATGGTAAAACCAATAAAATATTGTAAGGTAATTAGCCTCCAATTAAAAAAAAAAAAAAAAACCTGAAGAGTTGGTCTTGCTCCCAGCAACATCAGGACGCTGATTTGTGAACAAGACGTTTTTTCCTTTTCACTTACGAGCAGTTTCTGGCTTTGACTCTCAGAGTCAAAATCTGACGATCTTGATTGCTCTGGTGTTTGAGTCTTTGTAGTCTGTTCTTCTCATCACGGTCTTTTATAAACCTGACTTTCTTCTCAGTAATTGGGTCATCTTCTTCCTTTGGTACCTTTGGGATTAATTTCTCCCAAGGGCTTGCAAGGTCATTTCCTGGCGGCCATATCACACCCACCGAAGCTATCAGCCTTGGATCTTGATCTGGTGTTCTAAGTTCTTAATGGAGCTTTGGGATTGCTATTTTCTTTTCATGTTACTCTTAAGTCTGTTATGTTTGCTGTGTGCTTTGTCCCGATACAACACAATCCTTTGTCTAAATCTATCTTTGTTCCCTATTAGCGGCAGTAGCTTGTAATAGGTTAGCTACAAGGGCAAGATAAGAACCTGTCAAAAGACCAGATACAATTACTCAGGGAAAGTACTAGCTTCAAACTCACCAATGTCACCATATTAATTATTACTTATGTGTGTGTGTGTGTGTGTGTATGTGTGTGTATACACACATAGAGAATTGGATTTTCAAATATTCCAGACTAAATTTTAAAATATTATATCAGAAGACAAAAATGAAAATCACATTATTGTCAAAGTTATACTTTCTGATATTGAAAAGCAATCATCAGGGTCAGAATCTTAAAGTTTATATTCTCTCTAATTTGGAGTACTCACAGATGTTAAAGCTGCATCTGCTATACAATTAATACAACTTCTTTGACTTTTTGAAATTAAAAATGATACCTAGGCTTTGCTCAGTGCATTAATTACAGCACCATTCCTTTATCTGACAGTTGTTCAGGGTTTCACAGCAGTTCATCTTTCGGCTTTCAGCACAGTCACTGGAACACATCTCTAGTATCCAGATTTTGTAGTTGAAAAGAGAATTGTTTGGTAAAGCATGATGGAGTTTGTTTACTGGATGTGTGTTCTACTTCTCTAGAGGCAGAGCAAGAAAGGGAAGCTGGGCAGCTCTGCCCTCCTGCCTCTGGTAAGATTACACTGGAGTGGCCTCCAATGGAGCCCAGTCCCTCTCAACAAGTTGAAGAGAAGGATGGTTCATCACCAAGGTCTTTAGGAACAAATGTTTTACTGATGTTTAGCAAGAACCTATCTTGCTTTACCTCCTCCTCTTCCTTGACTTTCAATGTAACCACCTAATAGTGGCCACAGCCATTAACACAATTGTCACATATGTCCTTACCTATATTAAGAGAAATCGTACTGGTTTTTAGGCTTCTTTTATTCTTTCTTCTTTTATGTATCCTGCTTAAAATGATGACACCTACAAAATCATTTTTAAAAATTAAGAACTTCTGTAACATTGGCCTGGGAAGGATTTTTCTAAGCAAAAGACAATGATCATAAATGAAAAGATGAGTAGATTTGATGACATGAAAAATAAAAACATAAGCATATTTGAAAATCATCATAGATCAAATTGAAAAGATAAGTTAAATGGAAAAGTATTGGCAATATATGGGGGGGGAGTTTTTTTAATTAATTAATTTTTTATTAATTTTTATTGTTTAGTGTGTTTTGCTTTACAATACTGTATTCGTTTTGCTATACATTGACATGAATCAGCCACGAGTATACATGAACTCCCAATCCGACCCCCACCTCCCCCCTCCCGCCCCACACCTTCTCTCTGGATTATCCCCTTGCATCAGTCCCAAGCATCACCAGCATTTATTGCTTGTTGACTTTTGGATCGCAGCCATTCTGACTGGTGTGAAATGGTACCTCATTGTGGTTTTGTTTGTTTAATATACAAGAATATCTTTTAAAATCAGTGAATGTCCATTGAAAAAGAAAAAAGGAAAGGTCATGAATAGGAATTTACAAATAAAAGCTATAATACAAGGTTAATATGTGTATGAAAAACTGCCCAATTATGCTAGTAATCACATAAGTGCATTTGAGAACATGCTCTGCTTATCAAATGGATTAAGAGTTGTTTAAACAGCTTTCTCTGTGCTGTTGAGGGTGCAGGGAAATAGACATTGTCATGCACTACTGAGAGAAGTTTGAATTGGAAAAGCTTGTTTAGAAGTCAAATTGGCAATACATAGAAACGTGCCGGCTGCAACCCCTCACCCAAAGTCAAGGGCAGTGGCCTAGAGGAGCTACTCCATGCCCGAGGTCAGGGGCTGCGGCAAAGAGGAGCAACCCCGTGTCCAAGGAGGGGTGGCTATTCATGCACAGGAGGGCCGAGAGGAGCTACTCCATGTTCAAGGTCAGGAGGGGGGCCAGTGAGGAGATACCCCTCAATGCACTACTGAGAGAAGTTTGAATTGGAAAAGCTTGTTTAGAAGTCAAATTGGCAATACATAGAAACGTGCCGGCTGCAACCCCTCACCCAAAGTCAAGGGCAGTGGCCTAGAGGAGCTACTCCATGCCCGAGGTCAGGGGCTGCGGCAAAGAGGAGCAACCCCGTGTCCAAGGAGGGGTGGCTATTCATGCACAGGAGGGCCGAGAGGAGCTACTCCATGTTCAAGGTCAGGAGGGGGGCCAGTGAGGAGATACCCCTCATCC
Organism: Aepyceros melampus; assembly: GCA_006408695.1. Taxonomy (NCBI): domain Eukaryota; kingdom Metazoa; phylum Chordata; class Mammalia; order Artiodactyla; family Bovidae; genus Aepyceros; species Aepyceros melampus. The sequence continues at coordinate 347,206 of SJXQ01007992.1, read as the reverse complement.
AAAGTAAGGAGTAGTGGCTGCACTTTGCTGGAGCAGCCATGAAGACATACCCCACGTCAAAGGTAAGAGAAACCCAAGACAGTAGGTGTTGCAAGAGGGCATCAGAGGGCAGACACACTGAAACCATACTCACAGAAAACTAGTCAATCTAATCACACTAGGACCACAGCCTTGTCTAACTCAATGAAACTAGGCCATGCCCTGTGGGGCCACACAAGATGGACGGGTCATGGTGGAGAGGTCTGACAGAATGTGGTCCACTGGAGAAGGGAATGGCAAACCACTTCAGTATTCTTGCCTTGAGAACCCCATGAACAGTATGAAAAGGCAAAATGATAGGATACTGAAAGAGGAACTCTCAGCTCATTAGGTGCCCAGTATGCTACTGGAGATCGGTGGAGAAATAACTCCAGACAGAATGAAGGGATAGAGCCAAAGCAAAAACAATACCCAACTGTGGATGCTGGTGATAGAAACAAAGTCCGATGCTGTAAAGAGCAATATTGCATAGGAACCTGGAATGTTAGGTCCCTGAATCAAGGCAAACTGGAAGTGGGCAAACGAGATGGCAAGAGTGAACATCAACATTCTAGGAATCAGTGAACTAAAATGGACTGGAATGGGTGAATTTAACTCAGATGATCATTATATCTACTACTATGAGCAGGAATCCATTAGAAGAAATGGAGTAGCCATCATGGTCAATAAAAGAGTCTGAAATGCAGTACTTGGATGCAATCTCAAAAACAACAAAATGATCTCTGTTTACCAAGGCAAACCATTCAATATTAGAGTAATCCAAGTCTATGCCCCAACAAGTAACACTGAAGAAGCTGAAGGTGAATGGTTCTATGAAGACCTACAGGAGCTTTTAGAACTAACACCCAAAAAAGATGTCCTGTTGATTATAGAGGACTGGAATGCAAAAGTAGGTAGTCAAGAAACACCTGGGGTAACAGGCAAATTTGGCCTTTGAGTACAGAATGAAGCAGGGCAAAGGCTAATAGAGTTTTGCCAAGAGAACGCACTGGTCATAGCAAACACCCTCTTCCAACAACACAAGAGAAGACTCTACACATGGACATCACCAGATGGTCAACACTAAAGTCAGATTGATTACATTCTTTGAAGCCAAAGATGGAGAAGCTCTATACAGTCAACAAAAACAAGACCAGGAGCTGACTGTGGCTCAGATCATGAACTCCTTATTGCCAAATTCAGACTTAAATTGAAGGAAGTAGGGAAAACCACTAGACCATCCAGATATGACCTAAATCAATCCCTTATGATTATACAGTGGAAGTGAAAAATAGATTTAAGGGACTAGATCTGATAGATAGAGTGCCTGATGAACTATGGACGGAGATCCGTGACATTGTACAAGAGACAGGGATCAAGACCATCCCCATGGAAAAGAAATGCAAAAAAGCACAATGGCTGTCTGGGGAGGCCTTACAAACAGCTGTGAAAAGAGAAGTGAAAAGCAAAGGAGAAAAGGAAAGATATAAGCATCTGAATGCAGAGTACCAAAGAATAGCAAGAAGAGATAAGAAAGCCTTTTTCAGGGATCAGTGCAAAGAAATAGAGGAAAAGAACAGAATGGGAAAGACTAGAGATCTCTTCAAGAAATTAGAGATACCAAGGGAACATTTCATGCAAAGATGGGCTCAATAAAGGACAGAAATGGTATGGACTTAACAGAAGCAGAAGATATTAAGAAGAAGTGGCAAGAATACACAGAAGAACTGTACCAAAAAAAGATCTTCATGTCCCAGATAATCATGATGGTGTGATCACTCATATAGAGCCAGAATCCTGGAATGTGAAGTCAAGTGGGCCTTAGAAAGCATCACTACAAACAAAGCTAGTGGAGGTGATGGAATTCCAGTTGAGCTGTTTCAAATCCTGAAAGATGATGCTGTGAAAGTGCTGCACTCAATATGCCAGCAAATTTGGAAAACTCAGCAGTGGCCACAGGACTGGAAAAGGTCAGTTTTCATTCCAATCCCAAAGAAAGGCAATGCCAAAGAATGCTCAAACTACCGCACAATTGCACTCATCTCACATGCTAGTAAAGTAATGCTCAAAATTCTCCAAGCCAG
>SJXQ01007992.1:261043-341853 GCA_006408695.1 Aepyceros melampus | reverse complement strand
TTTTTCCTTCTAGATTTTTGGCCAATACCTTATCAGGTTAAGCAGTTTTATTCAGTTAATGGCTTTCTAAGTTTTTAACAACCTGAATGGGTGGTACTAAGCCATTTATAAAACAAAGCAACTTTGTTCTTTAAGTCTGCTGAATCTTCTTGGGAGACTTATATTCGGAGATGCAGCTGGAAAGCATTCCTCTATCTTTGAACCCGCCTCCTTTTCACCCCTAGCTTTTCTCATCTCTCAGGGAAATCCATTTAGCTTAAATCACCTTTGATTGGAATGCTCTTCAGTTTTCAGAGATTAACCCATTCACAGCAATATCTTAAGGGCCTTAAAAATTACCTTCTATCATCTCACAGGCATTTTGCAAGAAATAAAAGTCAAAGTTAGAAGCCCAGCTCTTAATTGTGGTCAACACAGACAACGAATGATAATCCCTAAGGTTCTTGCAAGTACTCACGTGCTGCAACATCCTATTCTTTCAAGCTCTTATTTAACTCCGCAATCAGTAAGCAGGTCCTGCCAAAATACTAACACAAATGTACCCCAAAACTTCTGGGTGGCTGAGAAAGCTGGAAGAGGGTTTGAGCATGTATTCTCACACATGTGAAAGGAACTACTTCCGTCAGGCAAAAGGCCTCTTGAAGTGTTAAACTATTGTGGGTAAACAAAAATTCAGCAAAAATAATCTCTAGGCCTTATAAAAATGAAATAGTATTTCAGAGTATTCTTTCCTATCTTTTTTTCCCTGTGGGGAAAATATGTTCAGCCTTGAACAGTTGGTTTTTCATTTCATTTTTTTTCCTGTGACAGTAACTAGTGGACAGTTTATATTTTAATCTCATTTTTTTTATTCTTCACATAATTAAGGGGGAAATAATTCTTTATACTGGTTTCAAGCCAAAGTGTATCAGCATTGTACTTGGGAAGGAAATGGTTGGGTTCTGGGAGAAGATTCTCCCCCCCATCCCCAGCAAATGTCCCCAATCAAAATACATATGTTGTTGGGGAATTTGTTGTCAGCCAGAAAACAATGTTTGACTGTTTCATTCTGAGTGTTATACATAATTTTCTGAAAATGTCAGAATATCTTATGTAAGCAGTCTGCCTTCAAGTGAACATCTCCTTGATTATAATCAATTTACCTGTAAAGTCTGACACTGTTTTGAGAGTCATCAAAAAGCCTACAGGTTACTCGCTAATCAAGGATCTCAAAGCATATGTGCTGTGTTTAGTCACTCAAGCATATGATGAGCTTTAACTTTTTTCTTCCAATCCTAAAAGACTATGCATCTTGTTCTCTGAAAGTTACACAGACATATCACAATATCCCTTACCCACACACATGTGGTGATTGCTGTTGGTATATATCGGGGAGAAACACCATTCTAAGAAGGAAAATAAAAACAATTTGGCAGTGGGCTTTTGAAAGTGGGGTGGAATCAAATCCCAATTTCCCTCTCATTTTTATTAAAAGCAGCCATTAATGACCTGCAACAGGCAAACAGTGCTATTTATTTTTAAAGTGGTCTCCCCCTCCAAGCTATTTTCTATATAAATCAGTTACTTTATGTATTTACTTTCTTCATTAAGTAGGTGAAGGTATTTGCCTTTCTGATTTTTCACTCTGATCCTTTATAAATCTCAGAAACAAGTTAGGTCTAGACTGATATAAAAATGAGAAGTGCTCTTCTGCCCATTTTTCTAACAAAAAGATACTACAAATAAATTTCAAACTTCAGCTCTGTCAAAAAATGGGCCTCTGTATTTTCTAGTAACAGATAAATGTACAGAGATCAAAAATCACATAAACACAAACACAGTTTCAACCTCTTGCTAAAAGTTTTCAACTCCCAGGAAACCCCCAGCATCTACCACTTACCTGATTTTTTATATAGCTTGATACACAAGTTTTTTTTTGAGACCTGTAAAGCAGTCAGTTATGCCCCCTTCCTTGTATTGCTATTTTCTAGGTCAACAGCTGCACAGCACAATAGTACATTCTGTCTTTAGCCACACTTAGAGCTACAGGGCAGAGAATTCCTCTCAAGATTATCTCCTCTGTTATTTTAACAAGGCACCTCAAAACTTTACACAACACGTAATGGCCTTGATTAAGCAGCAGGATGTGAGTTTAGAATTTTTGTTTCTGAGGTTCAACAAACCCTTTCTTATGCCTTTCTGCTTATCCTCTGCCTTTCTTCTTCCCCTCCCAACCAACAACTTTTCCCGTGCCTGGAGTAACAGCAGAGAATTATAATACTTCAAATCTTCAATATACTGTTAAATCAAATACTGCATTCCCGAATGAGAGAAAGATTAAGAAAAATAAGGAAAATTCTCTTTGGAAAACTCCTGAAGTAAAGGGAAACCGATGATATCGAATATCTTTACAACTGTGAAAACTTTCAATTTTGAAAAGAAAAATTAAAAAGATACCAGTGGACTATGGTAGCCTTCAATACTGCACGCCTTCCTCTCTCTTTAATCTTTTTATCTGCTACCAGCTGGCACAGACGCCGACTCGGGGGCCCTTGATGACCGTTCCAAGTCTCCTAGAGCCTCCTAAGGACCATCAAGAAAGCACAACAGAAACGCCCGCGGACCCTCTCTCTTTAAAATGAAGCGGTAGGAGGCCGTGGCCCAACGTGACTAGGAGAACGCCACGCCTATGGGGCGGGGCTGCTTCAGCCTCCGCCTCTCCAGAGGCGGGGAAAGGGGCGGGGCAAGGGGCAGGAGCCAGACGTGACGCCCTCAAGGAAGCCCGCCCTGGTTGGAGGGAATTTAGAACGTTGGAGCGGGGAAGGGGGCGGAGTCTAATTTTCCTGTTGGTGTGCCCGGGTCGCCTGGGTAACCGGCGCGCTGGTCCTGGCTGCGCCAGCGCAGGCCGCGGAGGTCTCTGGGTCAGACCTCGCGCTGGGCTCTTTCGGTCTGTTCCGTGATGGCAGCCGCCGCCGCCGTGGTCACCCCGTCGGGTTTGGAGGATGAGGTGTCTCGGTCCCGCGGCGAAGGAGCGGGGGAGGTGGTCGTGGAGAGGGGGCCCGGCGCGGCCTACCACATGTTTGTGGTGATGGAGGACCTGGTGGAGAAGCTGAAGTTGCTCCGCTATGAGGAGGATCTCCTCCGGAAGAACAACCTGAAGCCCCCATCCAGGTGGGTGCCCTCGTTCCCCGAGCGCCTGGATGCCGGCTGGGCCCTAAGGTGAAGCCTTCCTCCGGCCTTTGGGGGAACTCCGAGCGCGGGTTACCAAGCACTTGCCTCTGTCTTCTACGCAGGAAAGAGCACTTCACCCCAACTTGGCGACGTAGGGCCGGACTGCTCACGGAGTTTAGACTTGGTATTTTTGTAGGGAGAGTAAAGTTTTGGAACTTCAAATAGGACTGGAAGGCAGCTTGCCTAGGGCACTCACGCAGCTCCATAAAACGCAAACTTTTTTTTTTTTTTCCGGATTGTAAACATAATAAAACAACCTCTTAGAAAACTCAGAAAACTTACAATGTGTAAAAAAGTACTGCAGTCACTCATGATCTCATCTTCAAAGATGAATGCCATAATCAATTTAGATCTGTTTGTAGTTTTTGTTTTCCTTTTCGAGAATTTGTCCCTACAACTTGTAACTTTCGTACCGGACACCTACCTGTGCATTTTATAAGTGGTTAGCAAACTTGTTCACTAATTGCTGTCTTTTAAAAGACTTCTGTCTTTGCAGTAACAGTACTTTTGGAAACTGAGAAGTGAACAAGACAAATGAAGTGACAATGGAATTGTCTCTTTTTCATAGAACCTGAAGTTCTGCTGGAGGGAAAGTCCATCATATTCTGAAGCCAGGGCTGGTATTAGTTGCTGAGGATGATGGACAGCCAGCACTTTCTCTTTAAATTAGTGTAGCCTAGTGATAGGCCTCATAAACTTTGTAGATTTCCTTCACATTAATACTTATTTTTTTGTATTAAATTTTTGTGTTTGTTTAATTGTGTAAGAGGCAATTTATTTTAAGAATCTGTAGTACTTTCTCTAAATGACTATACCTAGGCTCAAATTGTTGGAGAAGGAAATGGCAACCCACTCCAGTGTTCTTGCCTGGAGAATCCCAGGGACGGGGCAGCCTAGTGGGCTGCCGTCTATGGGGTCACACAGAGTTGGACACGACCGATAAGACTTAGCAGCAGCAGCAGCAGGCTCAAATTATTTTCAAATTATTTACCTTGACACTTTAAATTTAATTCCTTACTTTCTTCCAGTAACTTCCATTAGAAGATAATGTTGGCTTCATGTAAACTGCCCATATTGCTAAGTCAGTCCATAATAGAAAAGTTAAGGAAGAAATAATGTTGTTTGATCCATGATATAAATTGTAAGATTGGAAGTTATTACTTAAATGAATAGCGTAATTCATAAACAGTCAACATTTTCTGTTAATAAAAATGTGGTTTTTTTCTTCAAGTATATTTTTCAAACAAAAATAAATTGGCTTTAAGATTCTGTTGATAACAATTTGTTATTTCCTCAGAAGTTCAGGAGGGTACTTTGAGTGATGGATTTGCATGGAGATATCCTAGTCTAAAGGTTCTCAAAGTATGGTCAACAGATTAGCAACATCAACATCACCTGGGAACTTATTAGACCCTTTCCTGAGTCCAGTATATCAGAAATCCTAGAGGGTGAGGTGTAGAAGTCTGCTTTTGCAACAAGCCTTCTAGGTGATTCTGATACCCACTTAAATTTGAGAACCACTAACCTAAACAGCATATCAAAAAGCAAAGACATTACTTTGCCAACAAAGGTCTTTCTAGTCAAGGCTATGGTTTTTCTAGTAGTCATGGATGGATGTGAGAGTTGAACTATAAAGAAAGCTGAGCGCTGAAGAATTGATGCTTTTGAACTGTGGTATTGGAGAAGACTCTTGAGAGTTCCTTGGACTGCAAAGAGATCCAACCAGTTCATCCTAAAGGAGATCAGTCCTGGGTGTTGTTCATTGGAAGGACTGATGTTGAAGCTCCAATACTTTGGCTACCTGATGTGAAGAACTGACTCATTTGAAAATACCCTGATGCTGGGAAAGATTGAAGGTGGGAGGAGAAGGGGCTGACAGATGAGATGGTTGGATGGCATCACCAGCTCAGTGGATATGAGTTTAAGTAAACTCCAGGAGTTGGTGATGGACCAAGAAGCCTGGTGTGCTGCAGTCCATGGGGTCGTAAAGAGTCAGACACGAGTGAACTATTGAACTGAACTGAACTGAACAGTCTTGGGTCTCCAGTATCTATCAGTATCCATTCCTCTGTCCTGGAGTTGTTACCAGCTAATAAGGAAAAAAAAAAATGAATTATTAGTAGTGGTGAACATATACCTACTTGGAAGGACTTCATGGCCTTTTTTTCCCTCCCAGCTGTTATTTTCCAGAACGTTTAAACTTATCCTGCAAGAGAAAAATTGGGAAGGAAAAAAAAACTGGAAAGAAAATCAGGAAGGAGTAGATTGCTGATTCTTATGAAAAATAGTTATAGTATCTATAAATCTAATTATAAACAATAGTAATAGCTTCACATAAAAGCAAAATAAGGTCTTTGATCAAAGTAAAAAATGCTGTGGCTTGCAGGTTTTATGAATCATGTTGGTCTTCATAGGGCTATTTTTAAGAGGCTAGGGGCTTTAACCTAAAGTCCACAAATGTTTGTTAGACTGGGATATACACAGGCAGTGGTTCTTAATCCTGGCTGAACTTTAGAACTATCTAGGAAGCTTTTGAAACATACCTACTCTGGACTTCACTCCCAAAAGTTTTGATTTAATTTGTGAGGTAAGAAGCAATGTTTAGTCAGGTAGCAGTAGTTTAACAAGCTCTTCAAGTGATTCAGCCAATTGAGAACAGTATACAGTACAGAGCTAACTGTTTAACATAGTGGGTAGGTTAGAAACAGTAAGTAAAGATTAACAGTGACACTGTATTTTAAAAAAAGTAAAAATGCTTAATAAATAATCATTACGATCTTTATATTAAACTCCAAGAGTCTCTTAAATTTCAAATGACCATTTCAGGAGATATTCTCTTATTAATTATCTTGACACATACATGATTTTGTTCAAAGTTCTACATTCATCAGTGCATTTTCTGGGTTAAAGTCTTTGAACTAATATTTTGTGTCCAGTAGAAATTGCCCTTATCCTGTTGATTAAAATCTTTAATATAAGAGTGTGGTGGGTTGCTAGAAACCTCAGAATGAATTGTCACTGTCTTTTGATGTTAAAGTCATTGGGACAAAAAATCCTTTGGCAGTTTCAGATTTTGTTTAGCTACTATGAATTTGTTTACAATATTTCATATTCTGTTCTCCTCCTTTGTTTTGGAACAGACACTATTTGCACTGCCTACCAATCCCGGGGAACAGTTCTACATGTTTTGTACCCTTGCTGCTTGGTTGATTAACAAAGCAGGACGCCCCTTTGAGCAGCCTCAAGAATATGATGACCCTAATGCAATAATATCTAACATATTATCTGAGCTTCGATCATTTGTAAGTATAAACAACTCCCTTCTTTCTGCATGTTTGCAAGTTAGGACATTTTTAATATTGATAATTCAGCAACATAAATGCTAGCCTTTTAGAAGAATTCTCTGTGAATAACTGTCTATGTGTGTGTGTTCAGTGTGTGTTCATTATTAATGTTGATATATCTCAGAGATGAATTTATGTATACTTAGTTCACCTTCTAAAAAATGATTAAAAACTAGAAAGCTGAAATAGTGTATTTTGAAAAGAAACTTTGATTTAATAGACCATGATAGCAGTGGTACTTTTCATTTCTGACTTTTCCTGGGGATAAGCAGTAAGAATTTTTGGCACACATGTTATTAATTTTTGACAAGTGAATCACTTCATCCTTCATGTAGTTGTTTAACAGTATGATACCAACCTAGTGGTTTTACTGATTTTTCACCCTAATAACATCAGTGATTTGTTCTGCTTTCATGAAGTTATTGCCTTTTAATTTGATACTATTGCCTTTTAATTTGATACTTTTGACAATAAAACATCTTCATTTTCATTTTGTATTTATATACCAATGGATTTTTAAAAGAAGACTAAAGAGATAGATTTCTGAGAAGCAATGTAATTACAGTTATTTTAAATCATTTGAAGAATCGAGAAGTGATACATTTATTCAACAGTACTTTGCTTAAAATATTTTGACATTTGCAATATAAATAACAAATGATACCCAGTTTATCTTTTGTATTTCAGGGAAGAACTGCAGATTTTCCTCCTTCAAAATTAAAGTCGGGTTATGGAGAGCATGTATGCTATGTTCTTGACTGTTTAGCTGAAGAAGCATTAAAATATATTGGTTTCACTTGGAAAAGGTAAAAATTACCCAACCTGGAATAGTAATTTTATGTGCATAGCTTTTTCTTGTAACTGTTCAGAGCTATTTAACTGAACTGATAGGAAGTATTTCCTCTTGACCGTTATACTGAAAATGCCACAGGTAATTAGAAAAGTCAGTGCAAACAAAATGGGAGATATCTAGTCATTGGAAATAGTCTTCCCAATTCAAATGTAGAGTTATTAAAGATTTAACTATAACTATATCCTAGTAAATTGAGTGTATTTTTTGAAGTTTCTTTGAATATATTTATTTATACAAACAAAGATAGTATATACATGGGAAGTAACTGATAGCCTACAAATTTAAGGAAAAATGGAAATTAATAAAGTATTTCAAGTGGGATTTTTTCCTTTGTTTATAGTGATGAGGTAAGAATAATACTGAAGAAGACACTCTGTTAGATATTGTTCGTTACTTCTTTCTCTAACCTATGATTTGTTTATATTTCTGTTTCCATATCTTTCCCATGGTATTAAAGTCATTTGTTTACAGGTCTTTCTTTCTAGAAATTATGAAATCTTTGTATGGCAGTTAGCATAGCATTTGTTATATCATAGATATTCAATAAATGTTGACCACATTGGATGGATGAGGAAATAAAATATTTAGAAACTGTCAATTTGTATAGGTTATAATTAGAAAATATATAAATTTTGTCTTTTGGAGATTGAGATTATTGATAGGTTAAAAATTGTGGAAGGCATTATTTAGGTAAAAACATGAGCAAACCGTGATTTTGAATTAGAACTAATTTCTTAGAAAGGTATATATATTATTTCTATATTTTAATGTATTAGAGAAGGAAATGGCATCCCACTCCAGTATTCTTGCCTAGGAAATCCCTTGGATAGAGGAGCCTGGCAGGCTCCAGTTCATGAGACTGCAAAAGAGTTGGGCACAATTTAGTAACTAAATAACAACAACAAATTTTAATGTATATTCAATTACATTCTCTCAGGAAAACAATCTACTCTCTATTAAAGAATACTTTAAAAAACTTACTTGACTTAGGTTATATCAAGTTGAACCATATGAAATTACAGATATTCATCTATTTTTTAATTAAAAGAGAGTGGCAATTGCTTATGCTCCAACTCAAACATTACGACTTAGTGCAGTATGGAGAAGGAGTATATGATCCACATTACTTCCTTATTAGATTCTATGAAAAGTTATGAGATATCCTACATTTGTAATTTTTAGAAATTTTTAAATTTATTGCCAAGTGGATTCTAAATTCAGGAGCTATTAGTATTTCAGCTACTATTTAATTTGGTATTTCCTTTGTTTCTTAGTATATCCTATTCTTGGCCACGTATTGTAATTTGGATAATTTATAGGGACCGTATATACATGGAGAGGGAAGGAGGAGGGAACATTGAAAATCAAATTAGAAAAACATTGAAAATCAGAATTACATGTCAGCTATGTGATATGTAAGTGACAAAGAAGTTACATGTTTGTATATGCTTATTTTATATATTTAAATCTGCTAAAATAAACCCTAGAAAACATAAAAATCCTAGGAAAACATTGCTTTTAAGATACAATCTAATTCGTAAAAACAAAAATAGGAAATTTATCTTTTAAGATTAATTTGGTGTATGGTACTTTCCTTCCTTAATATTAAATGTCAATTTTTGGTTTTTGTTAACCTTTCTGAGGTATGGATTTTTATAACTTTCCAGAAATAAATGCAAATACTTCTAGATATTTTTAATATGAGAAATATGTGTGATTAATCTTTTTTAAAGCATTAAAAATTTCAGTATCTAATAAGGATTATTTAACTTAATTTCAATATACAATCAGTAAAAGGAAAGAGAAATAGAAACAATAAAGAAGCGTAATAGCACATACATCACCAAATTAGGCCAACCAACATCCAGAACTTAAGCAGCATGCTGGGAAGTCTGGTGTCTAAATTGGGAAAAGTATGTCCACGCCACAAATGAGACTTCAAATTGCAGTTTCAGGGGCTTTTGCTTATAATCCCAGGGTGCAAACTAATATTATCATCAATTTGTGTGCAAAAATGAGCTCTGGTTTTATGTTAACACTTTTACAATGCTTTTTTTTTTATCTTACGAGTCATAGGATTCCATTAAATCCTGGGCACAGTTGGCCAGGCCTCCAGGAGCTCAAGAATTCCAGGCCCACTCCCTTTTTTATTTACAGTGCTGCCTGACTAGTTGTGCTTGCAGACAACCACGGAATATAGGCTGTGGCCAGGCACATCAGAAGCAAGGTCAGAGACCTGCTCTCTCGTGCTTCTGAAGCCTGAACCAAAGCTTCCTCCATTTTAATTTCCATAATAGCCTCAGGATTATTTATACTTAAGAGCATAAGAATAAGGCAAAATAACATGAACAATCTTGTTAATTTTGTAGATCAATTAACAATTCCAAACAGTCAAAAGAAACAAAATAAAAAACAAACAATGAGTTAAACAGTGGAAAAAACCCATTTCTGAGTGATAGGGGATGTAGTAAAGGACAAGTCCCACCAGGAATGAGAGGTATATGTTTTTGTACATTACTTCTATATCCATTAACTTTTCAGCTATGATAACAGTAAAACAGTAAAATAGTCTATCAAGATACAATTGTTTTCCTGTGCTCAGATGGCAATGGCACCCCACTCCAGTACTCTTGCCTGGAAAATCCCATGGATGGAGGAACCTGGAGTGCTACAGTCCATGGGGTTGCTAAGAGTCAGACACGACTGAGCAACTTCACTTTCACGTTTCACTTTCATGCATTGGAGAAGGAAATGGCAACCCACTCCAGTGTTCTTGCCTGGAGAATCCCAGGGACAGGGGAGCCTGGTGGGCTACCGTCTATGGGGTCACACAGAGTTGGACACGACTGAAGCGACTTAGCAGCAGCAGCATGCTCAGATGGTAAAGAATCTGCCTGCAGTGCAGGAGACCTGGGTTCGCTCCCTGGGTTGCGAAGATTCCCTGGAGGAAGGCATGGCAGCCTGGAGAATCCTCATGGACAGAGGAGCCTGGTGGGCTATATTCCATGGGGTCACAAAAAGTCAGACACTACTGAGTGATAAGCACAGCATATGAAATCTTTGAATACTTTGATTCCTTGCAAAATCTTATGTAGGGGTTCTAAGGAAAAGCTAATATTAGGAACAAAGTAGGAAATAATGTTGAAGTCAATAACACCTGAATTTTCATGGTGGGGGGTGAAATAATAATAGATGGTCCTCTTCCAATATAAAAGATCAACATGTATTAAGCATCCAGAGAAAGGGATTCCTAAGTGATACCTGGAGCTTATGTTTACACCATCAGTTATAATACTTACTAATTGAGGAGTGATTTCAAAAAACATACTGTAGGTTTTAGGGGAAACAGTCCATTCACAATAGTTGATGGAGTTTTCCAGTATGCAGGGTTCCCCAAATGCAAGAAGTTGTTCCACATCACAGTCTATCATTAGCCTTGTCACAATCAGTAGTAGGTGCAACTATTAAAGTAACACATGACATTGGCATATAATCTTTGTGTTCAAGGCTTGAGCTATATCTTTATCAATGGGTAGCAGACAGATAAATTTTGTCCATAGAAAGGCAAAATTAAGAAAGGACAGGCCTTGTTTGCTGAACAAGTGAAGTTTTCCTGAGTTCAGATCCAGCTCAGGTTTCTCCAGCTGAAGATTTTCCTATAGCTTTCTTCATATGTTCTTTTAATTGAGGCATATCCTTGAAGGTTGAGATGTGAATGACAACCCACAGTACAGTCAAGCTTCCAAGAATAACCTATTCATGAGATTATAGTATAGTGAAGTCGGTCAGTCGTGTCCAACTCTTTGCTACCCCATGGACTGTAGCCTACCAGGCTCCTCTGTTTATGGGATTTTCCAGGCAATAGTAATGGAGTGGATTGCCATTTCCTTCTCCAGAGGATCTTCCCGACCCAGGGATCGAACCCAGGTCTCCCACATTGCAGTCAGATTAACTATGGTTTAAATGGCACATTTTTCTTGTCTGGGGATCATCACTAATACAGTATTACTCTTCCCCTGAGCAATCATATCAGCAGGTGTGGGAGGACCACTAGGCTGCTTACTCAGACTTCAGCTACAATTGCATGTATTTTTTTTTTTTTAAGATCATTATATAGTCCAGTTGTTTTTAAACATGACTGCTCATTAGAATCACATCTGGAACTTTGGAGAAAAAACAATAGCTGGGCATTTCTTTTTTTTTTTTTTCCAAAAAATTCCAAGCTAATTCTAACGTGCATCTGGATTTTAAAAAGTGATTACAGGTTTTCATATTAAATGATAGTTTTAGTGATATAGAATTCTGTGATTTTCTGTTGACCAATCATGATGCAGTGGCATTAAAAGGGATAATAGTTAAATAATCACAGTCACAATAGTAGATGACTTTTATCAGTTTTCATAATCAATAGCCAGACAAAAAATAAAAGATAATTACAATTGCAAGCCATAATGGAAACATGATTAACCTGAAAATATATAATAATTACATACAATCCAGAGGGTTAAGTAGACTGATGAGGTAAGTGGAAGTGCATACATGCCCATGTTTTCATCCACCAGCCAGTCTATATATTTTGGTATTTAATCCATTTACATTTAAGATAATGATCCTGTTACTATTTTCTTAATTGTTTGGGGTTTATTTTTTATAGATCTTTTCCTTCTCTTGTGTTTCCTTCCTAGAGAACTTCCTTTAGCAGTTGTAAATAAAGCTAGTTTGATGGTGCTGAATTCTCCTCACTTTTGCTTGTCTGTAAAGCTTTTGAGTTCTCCATCAAATCTGAATGAGAATCTTGCTGGGTAAAGTATTCTTGGTTGTAGGTTCTCTTCTGTTTTAGCACTTTAAATATATATGCCAAAAAAAAAAAAAAAAGCCACTCCTTTCTGTCTTGTAGAGTTTCTGTTTAGAAATCAGCTGATAACCTTATGGGAGTTTGCTTATAAGTAATTTGTTGCTTTTCCCTTGTTGCTTTTAATATTTTATCTTTGTCTTTAATTTTTTATCTTTTTGATTACTATGTGTCTTGGTGTGTTCTTCCCTGGGTTTATTGTGCCTGAGACTTTTCTGTGCTTGCTTCCTGACTTGTTTGACCGTTTCCTTTCCTATGTTAGGGAAGTTTTCAGCTATTACCTCTTCAAATATTTCCTTGAGTCTTCTCTTTCTCGCTCCTCCTTCTGGGGCCCCTATAATGTGAATGTTGGTGCATTTAATGTTGTCGCAGAAGTCTCTTAGGCTGTCTTCATTTATTTTCATTCTTTTTTCTGTATTCTGTTTTATGGCAGTAATTTCCACCATTTTTTCTTCCAGGTCACTTATCCATTCTTCTGCCTCAGTTATTCTGCTGTTGATTCTTTCTAGTGTATTGTTCATCTCTGTTCATTTGTTCTGTAGTTCTTCTAGGGCTTTGATAAACATTATGTGCATCTTCATTCTTTTTCTGAGATCTTCCTAGATCATCTCTATCATTACTCTGAATGCATTTTCTGGAAAGTTGCATATCTGTACTCATTTAGTTGTTTTTCTGGGGTTTTATCTTGTCCCTTCATCTGGGGCATAACCCTCTGCCTTTCCATTTTGATTAACTTTCTGTTATGTGGTTTTCATCCTGGTAGATGCAGGACTGTAGTTCTTGCCTCTTCTGTTTGCCCTCTGGTGGATGAGGCTAAGAGGCTTATGTGAGCTTCCTATGGGAGGGACTGGCAGTGGGAAAAATTGGGTCTTGCTCTGGTGGACAGGGCCCAGCTCAGTAGAACTTTGGTCTGATTCTCTGCTGATGGGTAGGGCTGCATTCCCTCTCTGTTAATTGTTTGGCCTGAGGCAACCCAGGCCTAGAGTCTGTAGGCTCTGTGTTAGGGTTAATGAAGATCTCCAAGAAGACTTACCCAAGGGGCACCTCCCACGACTGCTGCTGCCAGTCCCCCTATCCCCACAGTGAGCCACTGCTGACATACGCCCCCAAAGAAGACACTCCAACACTAGCAGATACATCTATTTCAGTCTCCATGGGGTTACCACTCCTTTCCCCTGGGTCCTGGTCTGCATAGGGTTTTGTTTCTGTTTTCCAACAGTAGAATCTCTTATTTCCCCCACTCCTGTGAAAGTCTATAATCAAATTGTGCTCATCCTCAAAGTCAGATTCTCTGGGGATTCCTAATCCCTTTGCTGGGTCCCCATGCTGGGAAGCCTGCCTTGGGGCTCAGAACTTTCACAAAAGTAGGAGAACTTCTTCAGTATTATTGTTCTTCAGTTTGTGCGTTAGCCACCCAGCAGTTATAGGCTCTTATTATATCATTATTACACCCCCCCTACCATCTTGCTGTGGCTTCTCCTTTGTCTTTGGACGTGGAGTATCTTTTTCTGGTGGGTTCCAGCGTTCTATTGATGGTAGTTAAGAGCTAGTTCCTATTTTGGCGCCCTCGCAGGATGACATAACTGCACATCCTGCTACTCTGACATCTTGATCCAGTACCCTATGTGTCAGTGATCTTGGTGGAGAAATAAGTGTTCAGTACTTAATTTTACTTTCCAACACAAGAGATGACTCTAGACATGGACGTCACCAGGTGGTCAATACCAAATCAGATTGATTATATTCTTTGTAGCCAAATATGGAGAAGCTCTGTACAGTCAGCAAAACAAGACCAGGAGCTGACTGTGGCTCAGATCATGAGCTCCTTATTGCCAAATTCAGAATTAACTTGAAGAAAATAGGGAAAACCACTAGACCATTCATGTTTGACCTAAATCAAATCCCTTATGATTATACAGTGAAAGTGACAAATAGATTTCAAGGGATTAGATCTGATAGAGTGCCTGAAAAACTATGGATGGAGGTTCATGACATTGTACAGGAGGCAGTGATCAAGACCATCCCCAAGAAAAAGAAATGCAAAAAGGCAAAATGGTTGTCTGAAGAGGCCTTACAAATAAGCTGAGAAAAGAAGAGAAGCTAAAGGCAAAGGAGAAAAGGAAAGATATACCTGTCTGAAAGCAGAGTTCCAAAGAATAGCAAGGAGAGATAAGAAAGCCTTCTTCAGTGATCAGTGCACAGAAATAGAGGAAAACAATAGAATGGGAAGAACTAGAGATCTCTTTAAGAAAATTAGAGACACCAAGGGAATATTCATGCAAGATAGGCACAGTAAAGGACAGAAATGATATGGACCTAACAGAAGCAGAAGATATTAAGAAGAGGTGGCAAGAATACACAGAAGAATTATACAAAAAAAGATCTTAACGACTCAGATAAGCACAATGGCATGATCACTCACCTGGAGCCAGATATGCTGGAATGTGAAGTCAAGGGGGCCTTAGGAAGCATCACTACTAACAAAGCTAGTGGAGGTGATGGAATTCCAGTTGAACTATTTCAAATCCTGAAAGATGATGCTGTGAAAGTGCTGCACTCAATATGCCAGCAAATGTGGAAACCTCAGCAGTGGCCACAAGACTGGAAAAGGTCAGTTTTCATTCCAATCCCAAAGAAAGACACTGCCAAAGAATGCTCAAACTACTGCACAGTTGCACTCATCTCACACACTAGCAAAGTAATGCTCAAAATTCTCTAAGTCAGGCTTCAACAGTACATGAACTGATAACTTCCAGATGTTCAAGCTGGATTTAGGAAAGGCAGAGAAACCAGAGATCAAATTGCCAACATGTATTGGATCATCAAAAAAGCAAGAGAGTTCCAGAAAAACATCTACTACTGGTTTATTGACTCCACCAAAGCCTTTGACTGTGTAGATCACAACAAACTGGAAAATTCTTAAAGAGATGGGATATCTTACCTTATCATACCACCTTACCTGCCTCTAGAGAAACCTGTATGCAGGTCAAGAAGCAACAGTGAGAACTGGACATGGAACAACAGATTGGTTCCAAATTGGGAAAGAAGTACATCAAGGCTGTATATTGTCACCTTGCTTATTTAACTTACATGCAGAGTACATCATGCGAAATGCTGGCCTGGATGAAGCACAAGCTGGAATCAAGCTTTCTGGGAGAAATATCAATCACCTCAGATAAGCAGATGACATCACCCTTATGGCAGAAACTGAAGAAGAACTAAAGAGCCTCCTGATGAAAGTGAAAGAGGAAAGTGAAAAAGTTGGCTTAAAACTCAACATTCGGGAAACTAACATCAGGCCTCTGGTCCTGTCACTTCATGGCAGATAAATGGGGAAGCAATGGAAACAGTGAGAGACTTTATTTTGGGGGGCTCCAGAATCACTGCAGATGGTGACTGCAGCCATGCAATTGAAAGATACTTGCTCCTTGGAAGAAAAGCTATGACCAACCTAGTCAGCATATTAAAAAGCAGAGATATTACTTTGCCAACAAAGGCCCGTCTAGTCATAGTCAAAGCTATGGTTTTTCCAGTAGGCAAGTATGGATGTGAGGGTTGGAATATAAAGAAAGCTAAGTGCCTAAGAATTGATGCTTTTCAACTATGGTGTTGGAGAAGACTCTTGAGAGTCCCTTGGACTGAAAGGAGATCCAACCAGTCCATCCTAAAGGACATCAGTCCTGAGTGTTCACTGGGAGGACTGATGCTAAAGCTGAAGCTCTGATACTTTGGCCACCAGATGCAAAGAACTTACTCATTAGAAAGACCCTGATGCTGGGAAAGATTGAAGGTGGGAGAAGAGGAGGCCAACAGAGGATGAGATGGTTGAATGACATCACCGACCTGGTGGACATGAGTTTGAGCAAGCTCCAGGAGTTGGTGATGGACAGGGAAGCTTGGCCTGCTGCAGTCCATGGGGTCACAAAGAGTCAGACACAACTGAGTGACTGAACTGAACCAAACTCTGCATATAAGTTAAATAATCAGAAGCAGATATTTTTCTGGAACTCCTTTGCTTTCTCCATTCTTCACTATCCAGCAAATGTTGGCAATTTGATCTCTCGTTCCTCTGCCTCTTTGAAATCAAGCATATTCGTCTGTAAGTTTTTGATTCACATATTGCTAAAGCCTAGGTTGAAATATTTTGAGCATTATCTTTCTAGTATGTGAAATGAGTGCAGTTGTATGGTAGTTTGATCACATACATGTAAAATGAGCATAGTTTTACAGTAGTTGTACGGCACTGCCCTGCTTAGGGATTGGAATGAAAACTGACCTTTTCTTGTCCTATGCCCGTTGCTGAGTTTTCCAAATTTGTTATGTGTGGAGTGCAGCACTTTAACAGCATCATCTTTTAGGATTTTAAGTAGCTAACAGGCATTCTATCACCTCCACTAGCTTTGTTAATAGTGATGCTTTCTAAGATTCATTTGACTTCACACTCAGGATTTGTGGCTTTAGAGGGGGGAGGGGGGGCCACACCATCCATGGTTACCTGGATCATTAAAACGTTTTTGTATTGTTCTTCTGTGTATTTTTACCATCTCTTAGTATCTTCTGCTTTTGTTAGGTCCTTACCTTTTCTGTCTTGTATTGCTTTATCCTTGTATGATTTGTTTTCTTGATATCGCCAGTTTTCTTGAAGAGATCTCTAGTCTTATCCATTCTATTGTTTTCCCCTCTTTCTTTTCATTATTCACTTAATAAGGACTTCATATTTCTCCTTGGTATTCTCTGGAACTCTGTGTTCAAAGATTTACTCTGTTGGGTATATCTTTCCCTTTCTTCCTTGCTTTCACTTCTCTTCTTTCCTCAGCTATTTGTAAAGCCCGCTCAGCCACTTTGCTTTTTTTCTTTTCTTTTTCTTTGGGGTAGTTTTGGTCACTGCCTCCTGCACAGTGTCACAAATTTCCATCCATAGTTCTTCAGGCACTCTGTATATCAGATCTAATCCCTTGAATCTATTTATCACCTCTGCTATACACACAAGGGATTTGATTTAGGTCATACCTGAACAACCTAGTGGTTTTCCCTACTTTCTTCTATTTAAGTCTGACTTTTGCAGTAAGGAGCTCATGATCTGAGCCACAGTTAGCTCCAGGTCTTGTTTTTTGCTGACTGTATAGAGCTCCTCCATTTTTGGCTGCAAGGAACAGCCAGAATCATCTCTTATATTGTTGGAAAAGGGTGTTTGCTATGACCAGCATATTTTCTTGACAAAACTCCGTTAGCCTTTGTTCTGCTTCATTTTGAATTCCAAGGCCATGCTTGCCTATTATTCTGGGTATGTCTTGACTTCCTACTTTGCATTCCAATCCCCTATGATGAATAAGATAACTTTTTGGTGTTCCAGAAGGTGTTGTAGGTCTTCATAGAGCAGGTCAACTTCTTCAGCATCAGTGGTTGGAGCATAGACTTGGATTACTGTAATGCTGAATGACTTGCCTTGAAAACAAATCTATAACATTCTGTTGTTTTTGAGTTTGTACCCAAGTGTTACATTTCGAACTCTTGTTAACTATAAGGGCTACTCCATTTCTTCTAAGGAATTATTGCTTGCAGTGGTAGATATAATGATCCTCTGTATTAAAGTCACTTATTCCTGTCCATTTTAGTCTACTGATTCCTGAGATGTAGATGTTCAATCTTGCCATCTCTTACTTGACCACACAAGATGGTAAGTTGACCATGACCAATTTACCATGATTAATGACACTAACATTTCAGGTTCCTATCAATATTGTTCTTTACAGCATCAGACTTTACTTTTACCACCAGACATATCCACAGTTAACATCGTTTTTGCTTTGGCCCAGCCCCTTCCCTGTTTTGGGAGCTAATAGTAATTGCCCTCCTTTTTTCTCCAGTAGCATAATGGATACCTTCTCACCTGGAGGCTTCATCTTTTAGTGTCCTATCTTTTTGCCTTTTCACGCTGTTCATGGGGTCTCAAGGCAAGAATACTGGAGTGGTTTGTCATTTCTTCCTCCAGTGGACCACATCTTCTCAGACCTCTCCATTATGACCTGCAGGGCATAATTCATAGCTTCTTTGAGTTGTGCAAGCCCCTTTGTCACAGCAAGACTGTGATCCATGAAGGGATGTTAGACATATGATGTGAAAAGTAGGATTCATGCAAGAAAACATTGCAAAGTCTATGTAATAATAATTATAACAGTCCTGAATAGCTAATATTTAGGTATTAAGCTAAGAAAAATATCTTAACAGAGTAAGTGTTAGTCTCTCAGTCATGCCCGACTCTTTGCAACCCCATGGACTGCAGCCCACCAGGTTCCTCTGTCCATGAGATTTTCCAGGCAAGGATACTGGAGTGGGTTGCCATTTCCTTCTCCAGGGGACCTTCGAACCCAGGTCTTCTATACTGCAGGCAGATTCCTTACTGACTGAGCTACAAGGGAAGTGCCTAACAGGGTTAGGCAAAGTATTAATTTTCTTAATATACACAAAAGCAGGGGGCATTGATAGGCATTTCACTGAAAAACACATAACCAGTTAAAACATGAGAAGGCATTCAACCACTCTCATGTGAAAGAAATGCTATTAGGGATTTTTTTTTCCCTTAGATGATTGACAAAAATTGAAGCTTATTTACCAGATTGGCAAATGTATGGAAAAGGCATCACTGCTGTTGGGAGTTTAAATTAGGGTAACATTTTGGAAGTTGTTTTTAGTAATATTGAACAAAACAACAAAATAAACATAGTTGTTGGCCCAGCCTTTATACTTGATGTATAAGGATGATCTTTGCAGTATTGTCTAGTAAGGAAATGAAAAATAATCTTAATGTTCATTCATAGGTTGCTAGTTATATTGCTATGGTACTGCTGTTCGATTGAAAACAGTGCAGGTATTTTGAGAGAGTGAGCTAGCCTGAGGGCAAGAGAGAGGGATGAGGAGGGAGAGAGAGAGAGATGCACAATTGACATTTTAACAGTGCAGGGGTTACGGATGTGGAAAATCCACATGTAACTTAGTGTGCTTGTGCTTGTACTGAGGCACTCAGTCATGTCTTTGTGACCCCCATGGACTGTAGCCCACCAGTCTTCTCTGTCCTTTGGATTTTTGAAGAATCCTGGAGTGGGTAGGGCTTCCTTATAAGCTGTTCCTCCGAATCCACAGTTCCACGTCTGTAGATTCAACCTACCAAGAATCATGTAATAGTATTTACTATAGATAAAAAAATCTCTATGTTAAATAGACCCACACAGTTCAAACCTATATTGTTCAAGGGTCAACTGTGTATGTACTTAAATATGGTATGTTAGTAAGTGAAGAAAGTTGGTTGGCTAATAGTATGCATGGTACCATCCCATTCATGTATTACTACTTAAATCTTCAAGTTTAGAAATAAACATTTTTGCTTCTTACATAGAGAGTTTCAGGAAGGATACATGAAACATTTAACTGATTATGGGAAGAGGGGCAAGTGAAAAAGAACCAGAACTGGCGTAGAGTGGGGAGGATCCTTAATACTCACATTGTACCTTTTTGCCCTGCTGAAATGTTTTGTTTTTCCCTCTCATCTCATGCAAAGCTTTATTATTTTAGACCAGCATACCCAGTGGAAGAATTAGAAGAAGAAACTGTTGCAGAAGATGATGCAGAATTAACATTGAATAAAGTGGATGAAGAATTTGTGGTATGTGTGTTGCTGAACTTTTTTTGTCCATTTTCACCTTTGGATTCATTTCCCTTCTCTTAATTCCCCTAGACTTCCATTTTCTGGAATATAGTTTATTTCACTGTTTGTAGATTTAAAAAACAAAACCAGCTTTTGAATAGAGTGCCAAATATCAGTAATTTAAACCTTTGGTTAAATTAATTCTCATGTTCACTAATGATTATGGTGTGAATTTAGCAGAGGTTCTTTGAATATGGACAGAAAATAGTCGACCAATAGTTATAATAGGTAAACAGTTTGTTAAGCATTCATGATCTTAAATAGACCATAAATAATAGAGAATTTAGAAGACAGCAATAGCCTTTTGAATTAATATAGTCTGCTTCATAAGAATACCATTCATTTCTCAGGAACTCCTTTATGCTTCTGAAATTAAGATGATTACTACCCCACCCTGCAGGAACATTAAAAAAATACTTATAAATATCAACATTATATAAGTTGTTTGGCAACCTCTGGGCATATCTTCATTCTTAAAATTCTACCTATAGTGTGAAATTAAATGATCATGTCTTTATAACAGACTGGACTAGGAAAATGGTAGAGAAGAGTTCTTCCTCAGAATCAGAGATGAGTTGACACTAGTATTTTAGAAAGTGTATATATGATTTAAAATGAAAATGGTGGAGAAGGAAAATGTTGCAGTATATTTTACTGTCATAGACCAATTACATTTTTCAGGTGATATTTTAAAAATCAATAGATATACATACATTCTGTATTTAACCTAACAGTAATTTATTATGCTACTATAGGCTGCAAAGATATTAATCACTGCATTATTTTATAGTGAATGCTGAAAATAACCATTAAATAAATTAGACATATCCATATGGTAGAATGTCATATAGCCATTAAAAGAAATGTTTACAAAGAAATGTTAGTGACATTTGATGATAAGATACTATATGCACAAACTCAGCTATGTAAAATACACAGAAAAACAGTTAACTCCAATATATTAATATTAGTTATATGTGGGTAGAAGGATTATGGATGATTATTTTACCTTCTATGCTTTCTATCTTTAAACTTTTTAATGTATTTTATCAGTAGTATAAATATTTTAAACTATATGTGTAAAAAAGATGACTGCTATTGTAAACAGCAGTGAACACTGGGGTACACGTGTATCTTTCAGTTCTGGTTTCCTCAATGTGTTTGCCAAGCAGTGGGATTTCTGGGTCATATGGCAGTTCTATTTCCAGTTTTTTAAGGAATCTCCACACTTTTCTCCATAGTGGCTATACTAGTTTGATTTTCCACCAACAGTGTAAGAGGGTTCCCTTTTCTCCGTACGCTCTCCAGCATTTATTTGTAGATTTTTGGATAGCAGCCATTCTGACTGGTGTGAGATGGTACCTAATTGTGGTTTTGATTTGCATTTCTCTGATAATGAGTAATGTTGAGCATCTTTTCCTGTGTTTGTTAGCCATCTGTATGTCTTCTTTGGAGAAATGTCTTTTTAGTTGTTTGGCCCATTTTTTGATTGGGTTGCTTATTTTTCTGATATTGAGCTACATGAGCTGCTTGTATATTTTTGAGATTAATTCTTTTTCAGTTGCTTCATTTGCTGTTATTTTCTCCCATTCTGAAGGCTCTCTTTTCACCTTGCTTATAGTTTCCTTTATTGTGCAAAAGCTTCTAAGTTTAATTAGGTCCCATTTGTTTATTTTTGCTTTTATTTTCATTACTCTGGGAGGTGGGTCATAGAGGATCCTGCTGTGTTCATGTCAGGGAGTGTTTTGCCTATGTTTTCTTCTAGGAGTTTTATAGTTTCTGGTCTTACATTTAGATCTTTAATCCATTTTGAGTTTATTTTTGTATATGGTGTTAGAAAGTGTTCTAGTTTCATTCTTTTACAGATGGTTGACCAGTTTTCCCAGCACCACTTGTTAAAGAGATTGACTTTTCTCCATTGTATATTCTTGCCTCCTTTGTCAAATATAAGGCGTCCTTAGGTGTGTGGATCCATCTCTAGGCTTTCTATTTTGTTCCATTCATCTATATTTCTGTCTTTGTGCCAGTACCATACTGTCTTGATGACTGTAGCTTTGTAATATAGCTTGAAGTCAACCAGGTTGATTCCTCCAGTTCCATTCTTCCTTCTCAAGATTGCTTTGGCTACTTGAGGTTTTTTGTATTTCCATACAAATAGGACATGGAAGCAACATAGATGTCCATCGGTGGACAAATGGATAAGAAAGTTGTGGTACATAAACACAATGGAATATTACTCAGCTATTACAAAGAATGCATTTGAATCAGTTCTAACGAGGTGGATGAAACTGGAGCCTATTATGCAAAGTGAAGTAAGTCAGAAAGAAAAACACTATTACAGTTTCTTAATGCATATGTATGGAATTTAGAAAGATGGTAACAATGACCCTATATGCGAGACAGCAAAAGAGACACAGATATAAAGAAAAGACTTTGTGACTCTATGGAAGAAGACAAGGGTGGGATGATTTGAGAGAATAGCATTGAAACATGTATATTACCATATGTGAAACAGATGACCAGTCCAGGTTCAATGCGTGAAACAAGGCACTCAAAGCTGGTGCACGGGGACAACCCAGAGGGATGGGAATGGGGAGGGAGGTGGCAGAGTGGGGTTCGAGTTGGGGGACACATGTACACCCATGGCTGATTCATGTCAATGTATGGCAAAACCCACCAAGTATTGTATAGTTAGCCTCCAATTAAACTAAATAAATTGATTTTTTTTTAAAAGATGACTACTATCTATGGAAGAAAGACCATTGTAAAACCAGTTTAAAAGATATCTTTCTTAATGTGATAAATTTTTGAAGTTAAGGTAAAAATGTAGTCATATTCATGTGTTTATTGAGCACCTGTTATGTAGTAAGCACTGGGCAAGACCCTGGTGGAGCTGCATGTACAAAAACTCAGAGGAAGGAGGGTGCTTACCATAATCAAAGAACTGAGAGAAAACCATTGCGGCCAGCTCTCCTGAGTGAGGAGGAGAGTGACTTCAGACTGTGTGTTAGGTGCTCAGTCTTGTATGGCTCTTTGGGACCCCATGGACTGTAGCCTACCAGGCTCCTCTGCCCCTGGACTTCTCCAGGCAAGAATACTGGAGTGGGTTGCCATTCCCATCTCCAGGGTTAACGGGGAAGAAAGACCAGATCCAGATCATTTTGGTCATTTTAGGGAGTTTAGACTTTATTCTTTGTGTAATAAATCTTTCCATTCAGGCTCAGAAAATTTTTAAGTCCTCATATAGTCCCTGTTGTTAATCTCACTTATTTTACTCAGATATTTCCTCATCTTGTTTCTTAGTTACTGGTTATTATTAGTAGTAAATAGTTTTATCTACAGATACCTGATCCTAATGCATCAGTATTTAGCTTCAAAGACCTATAATTCAAAACAGCTAGTCAGGGGGGAAAAGGACAAAAACCAGCTAATCAGAAGGAAAATTTCATGAGGGCATAAACCAATTTTGCACATTTTTTGTCTCCAGTTTATTATGCAATGCCTGGTGCATAGTAGCTGTTCATTAAATATTTGACAAAAAATCATCTGTCAGCATATTGCTTGTAACTTTTAGAAAATAGAGGTTTGTTTGTTTGTTTTTCTGAGAACCATTTAAAGTTCAGAGTAGCATTGCTGTTGGTATAAATTGGAGAAACAAACTAGAAAGCATCCTCTTCACACATTTCTCGCCAACTGTGAAGTGAAGACCTTCTGTTATCATAAGACCAAGCTGAAGCCTTCCTCAAAGGGTTGTGTCTGAGGCTCTTGGTTCCTTATATCGTGTCTCTTGAATTTTTTCCTTTTCCTTCTTCCTTGTTATTATATTATTCTAAGGAGGCCTCTTACCTTTCCCATTCTTCTTAGTAAGAAGAGCTGGGTCAGCGCCAAAAGCCTCTGGACGGTGGTATATTACTTCGTTTTGTTGCCAAAGTTTGTGGGATAGCTCACAGATGGCAAAGATCATTTCTGACAAAGTAAAGTTCTTCTGTGATCAACAAGAAACTCAAAAGCTTCCATTTTAGACTGGTCAGATCAAGTTAGGACATATTGATAACTGGAAAGTGAGAGAGAGGGATAGGGGAAGGAGGAAGGGAGGATTGGAATCACGACACAGAATATTCTCACAGAATGTCCTCACAGTATATAATCATATCCTTCGTAATTGGCAGTAAGAGAATGAAGACACACATTAGACAAAGAAATAACAGGAAATTGAGTACCTTTTAAATTACTGAGATTAAAATCCTCTTAATTTAAAGCTATTTTTTGAGTCTGTTTATATTCAAATTCATTTTGAATGCTTTCTTAATAATTTTTAATAACTTAAATTCTTTTTCTAATACCTACTCTTAAAGGTTTTTGCCTAATAGTGTTCAGTCGACCGCAGTTCAACAAGTACTTATTGATCACCTATGTAAACAGTACCGATTAGGTTATTATAAAAGCATTATAAACTCGTCTCTCCTCCCATAGGCACTGAGTCATTGGCATCTATCATTTGCTCTGGTTAAGTACACCATCATTAGTGCAAACACAGGATAGACGGAGCTATTTCTCAAAGATGTGCATCTGCATATATGCTTAGGATTTAAGATGTAGACACATCAGTTTTGTCTACACATCTAGGCCCCACTGCCTCCATCCCTAAAAAAGTGAACGTTATTTGATTGTACATTATCTGTGTTTATATTGTTTCGTATTTTACTATAATCTTTCTGATTTCTCAAAGATTAACATAGTTCTAATGTCTCAGCTTAGTGGCCCCACGCCTAGGAGTTTCTTTATAGATCTGGATGGTTAGATTACATTGTCACAAGCTCCCAGGTGATACTAATGCTGCTGATCTGAGAACCACATTTTGAGAACCACTGTCTTACATACTTCTAAGTGCTTAAAGATAAGGATTATCTTTGAAATCAACTACTGTAGCTTTTGTGCAGTTCTACATGTGAAAGTGTCCACCAAACAACTCTCACTTTTTTTTTGTTTTGTTTTTCTTTATAAGACTTTAGAACCAAGCTCCATTGGCCTCATTATCATGTCTTTAAGCTTTGGATATTCTGGTTAAAATTGCTTCATCCACTTTGTCACTTGTCACCACAAAGACATTTTAACATTTTGTCCTACCTGCTTATACAGCCTGCTCAAACTCTGTATTTACTGTGTATTGGGGAGGAGATTGCTTGTCAAAGGGTCTCTTCTGACCCTGTCCCCTGCATCAGTTGGGCTTAGAATCAGGACCAGTTTGGAATCTACCTGAATTATCCTTTTATTAGATAGTTAGTATCTAAGATACAAGGTTAATATCTTACATCCTTATATAGAATTAATATTTAATATCTTTAAACTTAAGCATATAGGAGGTGAGATGTCAAAAATAAATACACATTATTGTGATTGGTCCCTGGAGTAGATGAGAGTATTCCATATCTATCAACCTCTCATTTTTGTCCATTTTAGTCATCTTACTCAGAATTTCCATTAACTGTTGCTTATTCTGTTCTTATGTTTATTTATCCCTAGTTTCACAGCTCTTTTTTTCTTAAGTGATTGTAGAAAAACAGGTCCTATTTTTAAATGGCATCATCAAAACCTCAAAAAATAACATAATGCCCTACTTCATGCACACACAACTAGGCTTTTAAATGTCCCTTCTTTGTTAGTCTTCCTGTCAAGCTTAGCGTTAAGTGTTTGGAATTAACATGTATACATTGCTATATTTAAAATATATAACCAACAAGGACCTACTGTAAAAAAATCTGGAAATATATTTTTTAATTACAACTTTTATAATTATTAACTTTTAAACTCTTTTTTTTCCTAAGGAAGAGGAAACAGACAATGAAGAAAACTTTATTGATCTCAACGTTTTGAAGGCCCAGACCTATCGCTTGGTGAGTTACATGGGATACATGCAGGACCAATAAGCAGTCAGTACATGTATTCTGCTGGGAATGGAAGCAAGTAGAAATCATTGTTCTGGCCATTGTTCTGTGTGTCATTTGCTTTATTTTAATTAGCTCTTGAAATTATTTTCCTATACATAAAATGTTATAGCAAATATAAAACTCAGAGGGGCAAGTGGAACAGCCTCTGGTCTATATCATGAAATATCAACTCACAGTCAATTTCAAGTTATTTTCCATTATAATGGCCTGTAATGGTCTTCATTATAGGAAAATACTTAAATTGTAGGTAATTCTTTGAAATAAAATGAATTATATTAAGACTGGTACATGAATAGATGGTCACTTGCTTCAAGTCAGTTTTTGCTTTATTTTAATTAGGAAATAAGCCCAGTCTATAAAAGAGAACCCACTCAATGAAATAATTTCAAAGTACAGTTAGGATTTTTGTATTTTCCTATGTTATATTTCAGTAAAGTGATACTTATTGCATGCCACAAAAATACATATGAAACAAAATCTTATTTGTCCTTTATTTAATTTTTCTTATCTTAGTTCACAAACAAATTTGGACCTAGTTTTGGGTACATATCATGAAGACTTCCTTGGCCACCTCACCCCAAGGTGGTCTCTTCACTTATCATTCACTGCCATGGTATTGTTAGCATTTGTAACTATTATTAACAATATGTGTGTATTTTCTGCCCAACTTGAGGTATATGTAATATAATGTGGCTAACTTGCCTGACTGTGTGAGTTGTCTTTGAGACTTTTCCGTACTTACTATGTGTATGACTTTGAGTAGGTTTCCAATCTTCTTGCGTCATATCTTCATCATCCATAAAATCAGAATAAAACTATTACCTTTAACAAAAATTTTTTAAAG
Organism: Aepyceros melampus; assembly: GCA_006408695.1. Lineage (NCBI taxonomy): Eukaryota > Metazoa > Chordata > Mammalia > Artiodactyla > Bovidae > Aepyceros > Aepyceros melampus. The sequence continues at coordinate 315,100 of SJXQ01007992.1, read as the reverse complement.
GTTAAAAGAGTTACTGCACATAAAGCATTTATCCATTGTCTGTCTGCACATAGAAAGTACTTACAAGTTATTGGCAAAAACCAAAACCACACCTACCCCCACATTCCTTCTCTTAAATCTGACTTGTATAAGCTCCTTGGTAACAGGAATAGCTATCATTTTTTTATATTCTCCATAGTGTAATACAAAAGGTACTGACTAAATGCTTCTTAAATGAACAAATAAATTTTTGTTGCTTAATTGAAAATTATTTCAAAATAATATGTTAACATTTAAATACAGCCAAGCTTCAGTTATAACAATATACTTGCCAATCACTACAGTTTTCAAAGCACTTTAAAACACATCCTTTTGGAGAAGGAAATGGCAATCCACTCCAGTATTCTTGCCTGGAGAATCCCATGGACCGAGAAGCCTAGTAGGTTATAGTCCATGGGGTCGCAAAGAGTCGGACATGACTGAGCGACTTCACCTCACCTCACCTCACCTCCTGACCATTTAAGGTATTTGAGAAGATGTTACCTCTGTTTTATAGATACAAAAACTGAAATTTCTAACCTAGAGACAGTTTAATCTTTTAAAAAGCAAATAAATTGCAGTGCCATAATTTTAGCTCAGTTTCTTCAAACTCCCAAGTCTATTGCTTTTTCTCCTTTACCTTATAACAAAGAATTCAATGGCATAGATTCCTAACTTAAGCAAGGATACTTTGGTGCTTGGTGTTCTTGTGATGAAGATGTGATGACAGAGTTCTAAAATGTGAAGAAAAAAACAAAAGGAGAGTTGCATACACAGTTATTCTTATAAAGAAGTTGTTATTTGTACTATTCATTCTTATATTGATGATGTAAATAGAAGCCTCTGCGGGCCACCTGTGATTCCCTTTAGACTATGTAATTTGAGTATTGGGAAGGAGCAAAGTAATTTAACTTGCCTCTACCATGACTCTAAGTCCCTATTGGTCCTAATTTCAATTTTTCACCGCCATTAAACTGTGTAAGGATGGGTTTTTGCTCTACCAGTGACTTTAAAAATAATCTAAGTATTAGATCCTTTGGTCGATAGTTTTCATATATAACCTATACTTTTTTTGAGCTAAGACTGTATGGTTGTGTTTTCACAAGAGGAAAAAGTCTGAACACCAGGTGTTTGTGGATGGTCAGCCATGAAGTACTAATGAGGCAGAAAACCCTTTCATATTTTAAAAAATCTGGCAAGTTTATGATGTTGCCCACTAAAGCCATCTGCCTGAGACAGCTGTATCTGACTAGAGCTTTCAGTGGCTCAGGCTGCTCTTTCCCTAAGACAGAACTGCTGTATAGTTAGTAACACAGATTTAAGGTTTTATGTTTCATGAAGCAGGTGGGCTAACAATGCAGAAGAAATATTATGTCACTCAAGTTGATGTGATGAATTCATCACTAGAACAAGAATGGTGGATTCTATCTTGGAAATTGATTTCCTAAATGTATACATGACTGTACCAGCCCAGCAGCGTGTGGCATACAACAGTCTAGTCTAACTGTGGTTTTGAAACATTAGATGCTTCTCCAGTCATTCTTTGTCTCCTCCCCCAGCTTTATGGTTCTTCACAGGCTCTGACATCATACTCATCTGATTTGTTTATTGTCTGTCTCAACCAGTAGAACACAAACTGCTCTAGAGCAGAAAACTTTTTAAACTGCTTTTTCACCTACCTGTGCCTGTTGTGTAGAACGTGCTCGATATTGAATAATATTGAATGGAAACACGTGTGAATGGATGCTATTTTATATTTATTATTTTATGAGAAAGTATGGTTTAATCTTCATAGAGAAGAGAATCTCTCAGCAATAAGTGGGTTCTCTTCTATGTACCATGTAGGATTGTGCAAGGAGAAATTTGCTTAATATTCCTTTCTTTCATTTAATAAAGCATAGTCTAGACCCTGAGAAGTTTGCTCTTAAGGATGGTGGTAACTCAAGAAGCTGGGTCTACATGAGCATTTTCCTGAGACTTGTGGTAGGAACAAGAGAGAAGGCAAATGAAACAGACATACGTTGTAGATCGTGTTTTCTGGAAGTAGACACTGAGACAGTTTGGGATGCAAATGTTCATGTTGAAAAGATAGGGTGAGAAAGCGGTACTGGCTGAGGGGGGATGGAACTGTGAGTCAGGCCTGAGAAAGCCTTGCCCAGCCTGCTTGAGAAGCTGTGGAGAAGTGCTGCCTGCTAGGCTTGATCTCTGGAGGCAGGCTGCCCTGGGAAGGAGGCAACCCCCAGGATCGGTAGCTCTGCACGTGGGACAGAGCCCGAGGGAGCTGACAGCAGGAAAGCCACTTGGCTGCCCAGCTGAACGCAAGTCCTTCCTTCAAAGAAATCCAAGAGGTCCAGCGTCCTTACTCCCCACTAAATAGCTGAAGCCTATAACTGCTAATTTGAAGAAGTTGTAAAGAGATGCTGTGTGCCCACTGACTAAACTTTGCAATGTCTGCCTAATCAGAGCATGATGCGGCAGCAGCATTTCATGAACACTGAAACCGGGGTTCTAAGAAAATGGTGCTTCCTGTCAGTCATGAATGCTTGCAGTGATGGCATTGGCTTGTGTGGAAGCAGGTGTTTTTCAGAATAGTTATCTACTTTGAGGTTTAAAAAATATAGTTTGAAGCCATTTTTGCTGTGATTTCCTCCTCTAGTCTCTTAATGCATTATAGTTTTACCAATAACACAGGTATACCTCATCTTGCGATACTTCACTTTATCGTGCTTTGCAGATACTGCTTTTTTTTTTTTTTTAACAAATCAAAGGTTTGTGGCAACCCTGCATTGAGCAAGTCTGCTGGTGTTATTTTTCCAACACTATTTTCTCACTTGATCTCTGTGTCATATTTTGATAATTCTAGAAATGTTTCAAACTTTTCCATAGTTCTTATATTTGTTATGGCAATTTGTGATCAATGACTTTTTTTATCAATGATCTTGATGTTACCACTATAACTTGCTAAAGGCTCAGATGACAACATTTTTATTGATAAAATCTTTTTTAATTAAAGCATGTACATTATTTTTTAGACATAATGCTGTTGCACACTTAACAGACTACAGTATATTGTAAACATATCTCTTATGTGCATGGGAAACCGAAACAGTTGTTTGATTTGCTTTATTGTGGTATTCACTTTATTGAAGTGGTCTGAAGCCAAACCTGCAGCATCGCAGAGGTTTATGCCCATACAGTGCAAGAAAACAATTCCTGCAGCTAGTGAGGGATTGCTTTATTTTTCCAGAGTTTGATTTGCAGGCTATTTGTTTAAATTTTGAATTTTTTCTTAGAAAAAAAATGCTGGCCCTCAGAGTTCCACATTCTTTTAGTCCCTCTGATTTCTGAATGTTTTCCAAGTCTGAAATTGAGCTAAAAGCGTCTGTGAGATTGGCCATGGGATGGGGAACACTAGCGGGGAATGAAGCTCTGACAGTTGGGCAGAGCCTGTGAGGGTTAGTGATGTGAGGAGTGGGAGCAGGGAAAGAAGCAAGGTGTTCGGCAGGTGTTCTGGTTATTACCATTTGAAATTTGAGCATGCTGATTGGAAAGTGCCAGCATGTTCCTGGTAACTAGGCTGTAATTATGAGTGGTCTCTGAAAAACCTCTCCATTCTGAAGCTCAACAGAATCCCAGCAGTAGCGATCTGGCAGCATAATGCAGATGTCTCATTCTTCTCCCCCAGGAAAAAAAAAAAAAAAAAGGGAGGGAAGCTGCACACTCTCTGAATTCTATTTTTAAATGCCCATCACTTCATTTCAAAACATTTTTTTCAAACATGCCATAGACACCATTCTTCCTTGAGATGCTAAATTTAAGGTTTTAGAAACCAAATCCTAAGTTATACTGCATAAAACCAACTCTGAAAAGGTTTAAACACAATTGGTTTTTAATTACTTAGCAAAAAAATCATTGTAGCAAGAATGAGAGAATTTTTAGCTTAAAAGGCAAAAACTGTAAGGAAGTAAAACTCTGGGCTTAAGATAAAAATCATTTCAGTTGTAGTTTAGGGTATCATTGTGGCAAGTCTGCAATACTGTAATAAAAAGGGGGAAGAAAATGGATCTACTTTGATTAACAGCTTAAATACTTTACATTTTCTTCACTTTACATATGTTTACACTTTGCTGTTCAACAAAGTGTCTTTCTGAGTAATGCGAGGGAAAATATACCATGCTGCAACATGACATGCCCCATAGTTTATCCCTGGTTCTGATTCCTGCTTGAGGAAAATGTTCTTTCTTCTCCTTTCCTAAAACAATGGGATGTGAGTTCTCCTGTCTGTGCTGTGACTGTGCTCTATCATTGGTACTTCACAGAAGAAACAATTAAAACGCCACATGTTTTGAGTGTGATGGAATGCGTTATGGCTGAGCAATTGTTTTTATTTCTCTGTTAACTAACCCGTACCGCCCCCACAGTTTCACATCTGGAGGTGAATGGGAAATGTAGGTTAGAGAAAAAACCTGCACCCCTCACTGCTCAGAGGAGACTCAAATGGCAGTTCTTACTGGGTTTAAAAGAGAGTTTTGCTTGATCTTTAGCGTTGCTTTTGAATCCACATTTGAAATAGGAAAGATCCTCATCTTTATCCCGGTTTTATTGTGAGGAAGCAAGGAGTTTTTAAGGTTTCTTCCAACTCTGAGTCCATACCTTTAAGGCCAGCGCTACAGTGGAAAAGCAGCCTTAGATAGAAAATCCTGACCACATGGCCATGATTTATCCTCTCTCTAACTCAATTTCTTATCTTTAGGTGGGGACACAATTCAACCCAGGGTTGTTTTAAAATTAATAGAACTTGGGGACCACACCTAGCATGGTGCTGGCCGAGAGTATATGTTTGATGAATTTCTTATTTTGTATAATTTTTACCTTTCCTAGAGATTGGAATTAGGTGTTCTAGGAGAATAGAAAAAAGCCCTAGTCTCACAATACAAATTTCTAGACCACCATGAATATTTTTGAGTAAGAAGCTTACGTAGCATGTAAGTTATAAGGAAGATTGCATTTTGATGTAAATTAGGAAGCTCTGGTGATAGCATGGCTTTAATTTCATTATCTGTCGCTGGATTATTATTGAAGGCCCTTTGGACTCAGTCTGCTGTCACATAGGATCTCCTGTATAGAGATGACTAAGGGAATCTAATGAAAAGTATTGTAGTTTTAGGATCTTTTCTAGGAATCATTTGAAAGCTGTCATTTTATGAATGGATGGGTTTTAATTCCTTAATCAACACTAATAGTGTGTGATTTATTATAAAATTTGGTACATTAGATGTGTACCCAGAATGTGCGCTCTTCTATAAACCTATATTCTTGAAAACCCTCACCTGCACCCATTTACCCCTCACAGTTTTAGTGCTTTGAATATCTGGCAACTGATTCATTTTCATCCAGGACATCTAGTTAGTTACTAAGACCTGTAGATGATGCCTTTGAAATCCCTCTCATATTCACCTTCCCCAACTCCACCCTTTGCTGAAATATTTTTCCTCTTATTCCTCAATCTTTTTTTTTTTTCCCATGTTGTGGGATCATAGTTCCCTGATCAGGGATTGAACCTGGGCCCTTGACAGTGAAAGCATGGAGTCCTAACCACTGGACCACTAGAGAATATCCTCTTACTCTTTGATGTTACTCCCCCAAACATGACTTTTGCCAGATCATTCTGAATCCAATAACTTTTATTGGCTTTTCATTGCCTATAGCTAAGTTTAGACAGATAACAAAGCAATACATTTTTGGTCTGGCTTTCAAAACCCTTAGCAATTTGACAACTGTCCATATAGCCAAATTTATTTTCTTTTGCTGGGATAACTTTTCCAGGTAGACTCATGAGGTTTCAAGGTAACCCCATGAGTATATCTGCTCTCATCTCATCCTCTTTTGTCTCTTACCTAAAATGCCTTCCCATCATTTCTACCTGACCCTTCAATGTTTAAGGTTCAGCTCAAATCCTACCTCCTTAGTGATACCTTTCCTTACCACCCCAGCTCCATTTAATCCTATGATTCACAAATCTACCACCTTTAAATTTCCATAAAATGAAACTAAAATATTGTTTTATGAGGATTTTTATCATTTTATTCACTATCCCTGGAGTAGAACAGTACCTGGTATTTAGTAGGTACTAAATAAAGATTTGTTAGGTTAAATTATTTACCTTGTTTGTAACTTTTCTTTGTCCTTTGGCTTAGAGGACAAAATTCACATTCCTCAGCCTGGCCTCTGAGGTCTTCACGATATATTCAATTTTCTTTTGCTTCCCAATATTTAGCTTTTTAATCTCCTAGTCTGTCATCTCATATGATCTTCACAAGCTATATTCATTCCATATTTCATATTTGGCTTATGATGCTTTCCTGCCTATGTAAACGCTTGACTTGCCTCTTCTGCCTGTTTACATCCCAAACTTCCTTGTAAAGTTAAACTTAAATTTCACCATTGCCATTAAAATGCACTTCTCTCTGTTATTCAGACTTCTAAAGCATTTACCACCCCTGTACCAGCTAGTGTTTGGAAATTAATTAAACTTACATTTTTACTTGTTTTTATTGAAAACACTTTATTGTTTTTAAAGGTAAAATATATTCCTTGTTTATTTTAAATGAAAGCCCAAAAGAATAGAAAGAAAAAATTAAAAATTTCTTCAGATCTCAGCACCTAGATATAAACATTGTGTCCCTTTACACATAATTGCCCTGAGGTCAAGTGAGACGCTAACATTTAGTGAATCTTGATGAAGGGTATATGTGAATTTTTAATGCTATTTGTGTAATTTTTTATAAGTCTGAAAAAAATTATACTGATACAAAAATAGATTACTGAAGTAGTACAGAGTTAAAAAAATAATCCGCATATATGGTTATATTAGTATATGAAGAAATGCAAATCAGAGATTCAATTAAATGATGATGAGATAACAAGCTGTTCATTTGGAGAAAAAAGATGGATTCCTCCCTCATATCTTACACCCAAATAAACCTCATATGGATCAACAAATTAAAAATGATGAGGCACAAGGATATGAGTGGCAAGTGTAATATTCATGGGTTGAAATAGGCATGATAATGCATGGCAAGAAAACTAAAAACCGTAAAGGAAGAGTATTGATAAATCTGAATGCATAAAAATTAAAACCTTATGTATGGAGGGATGGGGAATACCATAAGGTTAAAAGAAAGTAAGAAACTGGACAAATACAGTTGTAACTTATATGACAAAGGATTGACAGCCATAGAGTAAGGTGCTTCAGAGCTTGTGGTCTAGGGTATCCTTGCCTGGGCCCTGCCACTTACTAATGATGTGACATTGGGAAAATTGCATAATGACTCTCTACCTCATTTTTCTTATTCGAAAAAATGGGAATAAGCCTCCTTTGATTCGTGGTCTTATTACTGGGCATTTAACCTGTATGTAAAAGCATCTAATACCATGCTTGGCATATAATAATGGTAATGGTAATTATAACTACTAACATATATTGGGGGCTTATTATGTATCAAGTATTATGAAAGCCTTTCAAATACATCATTTAATTTAATCCCTGTAACAACGCTTTCAATGTGGAGAGGGCAATTATTACTTCCATTTTATAGATGGGGACCCTGAGATTTAATGACTAGCAGCTAGTAAGTGATAAAGGTGGAATTTGACCAGAGATGGGATGCCTGACTCATTGTCTTAACATTTACATCATACTGTGGTGATTATTAAGACAACTTAGTTCCCTGAGTCCTGGGAATATTTAATCTTGACAATTAATTGGATTTTAATATTCCTCTCAGTAGGTATGAATTGAGCTCTTCAAATGTATTTGAGTGCTGGTATATCCATGTGGTTGCAGTCTCAAAAGAAACCTTATAGAAATTCCTGCCATAAAAAGTTAGACTTATTTTGCATACTCTGCAACACCTAGTATTGGGGCATTGATTTATCCATGTTGTTGCCATCTCAAAGAAAAGAAGCCTTACAGATATTTATGCCATAAAAAGTTAGACTTATTTTACATACTCTGCAACACCAAGTATAATGTCTACATTATTTCCTCCAGATGCACTTCCTGTGTTACTTTCTTTAGTTTTAGTTTGAGAAAATAAGTAGTCTATGGAAATGATTTTATCTTAGCACTTAGTGTACCAGTGTAGCTAAAGTAGTTAAAGTAGCAAAGATAGTTGGATGTGTTAAATAGAAATAATATTGGGGTTAAATTCTCATTCAAAAACAATTTCAGATCTTTTATTGGAAAATTAAATTTATTTTGTGTTAATTTGAGGAACTTTCTTTTTACCCTTTTTGGTATATGGGAACAAAAGTTGTTCAAGTCTTGGTTCACATTATAACTCAATAAAATTTCTTTTGATAGTCTTAAAATTGAACTTAAAACTTTTGTGAACTTCATATATTTCAAGACAGAGGCTACCGTCTATTTCTTTCGATAGATTAGCCAGGGTTTAATTTGGTTATTCAGAGCAAATTTGAAGATACTTTTTGTATGGTATTAAACGTTCTTCTTCGCAGTAATATAGTGTTAAATCATGTAAAACCTAATTTGGAAAGAAAATAATGAATTAGATTCACATTTTGTGCTGCTTTAATCATGAAGAAGAATTGACTTGTAGTGACATGAATGGTTTTACTCTGCCTTAAATATAATTTGTTAAAATCATTAGATTTTGAGGGAATACTCTGATTGAAATATGAATAACTTATTTACCCCTTTCTCTAGCTTTACTGATAGATGGGAAAGAAGGGCACTAAGATACCTGTACCCTTAGGAGGAACCCTATGTAATCCATAGTAATACTGTATATACTCTATTTGCCTTTTGGCCATCTAGCCTGTCTTGGAAATGTGGCAAATGAGGCAGAATTCAGAAAAGACCCCTGAACAACCAAAATAAGAATAAACACTTTCATCTAAAATTTTTCTGTGAAGAGTCCTAACCTCACTGCCCTCCATCCCTGAATGCTCACTTTTTTCTCTTGTATTCTTGTGCTCAGTCATGTCTAACTCTGTAACCCCATGGACTGTAGCCTGCCAGGCTCTTCTGTCCATGGGATTTCCCAGGCAAGAATACTAGAGTGGGTTGTCATTTCCTTCCCCAGGGGATCTTCCTGACCGAGGGATCAAACCCGTGTCTCTTGAGTCTCCTGCATTGGCAGGTGGATTCTTTACCACTGCACCACCTGGAAAGTCCAACTTTGCCTAAATTCTAACAAGGTTGTTATTAGATTTCTAAATCCACAGCAGCTTAGGAGAAGGAAGAGGTGCTACAGACAAGCAGGAAGACGGCCACAGGTGATCACTGGCATCATAATAATAAACACAGCTCTAGGAACAATTTAAAAGCAGACATTAGAAAGCAAAACTTATAGTTATCTGGGATCGTTTAGTGTGGGATTGGTCATATCCAGATTTCTCTGCTTTTAAGGCATTGTTGTATTACAGCATAGTACAATAAGAGACGTCAAAAAGATTAAGTTATAGCCAGTAAGTGTCAGCATTCCTCGTATCCGAAATCCATTCTTACAGTGGTGTCTGATCTTCCTCAGAGGCAGAGATTTGGACTTGGTAGTTGCAGGCTTAAGCACCTCCCCTTGCTCTTGTTTCACTACTAGTTATGTGTTGGGATCTTCTAAATCTCCCTTCATCTCCCATTTTCACCTGGAAGTCGGTGAGTCCAGTTTCTGCCCAGGCCTTCGTGATCTAGGTCCTCCCAGCAGGCTCCAGTCTGAACTTGTGATCTCTCTGTGGTGTCTGACCTGAGGTATCCGTTATCAGAAATGTGTTCTCATGGGTGCCTGAGCCTTGAGCTTCCCTCTTGGGTCTAACCATCCAACGGCTTTATTTACCCTCATGTGATCTCCCTTTCTGATATGCAGGGCCTTTCCTTATTACCTCTCTATCATCATAAGACCAAAACCACATCTAATTGTGTATATTTGTGTGTGTGTGTGTGTGTGTGTGTGTACATAAATGCACACACAGAGAACATAGTATTTCTTCAGATGCTAAACTATCCCATTCATATTTCCTGGGAAAAGGGGAGACTACTTTCTGGAATAGGATTCTGAGCAGGCTAGTACCATTGCATGTTTGATCCTTGAACTGACCTTGGGTAATATGCATCAAGGTTACATTATGGGATGGCTTAGACTGTTATCTTCATTTCTTCCTTTGGCAGTCTTAGGGTCAGTTCTTATCAGTTTCTCTTTCTTAGGACCAATTATTACCTGCATTAACTACCTCAGATGCTTTCTAATAGGCTATAAACTCTTTACAGGCAGGAATTAAATCCTTTTGTCATCCCATACTAAGCACAGTGCCTGGATTCTTACCTTGCATGTTGTAGAAGCTTAACAGATAGCTTATTGGTAAATTAATTAATTATAAATGAGACTTCAGGATAGTCTGTGTATTATTGAGCTTCTAATTGTTTCTTCAGCAACATTAACTAGAAAATGCAATTTCCCAAGAGGCATCCTTTATCTTAGTTAATGATGTTTCAGAGAGGGACTTCGTCATGATGATATAAAATTTTGATTAAGTAGAAACAGCAGTTTATTTCTCTTTACTAATAGCTTCACATAAAACACCATTTGTTATCAGAGAAACAATTAGAAAGGAAAGATTTTCTCAAAGTATTATAACCAAGGCGTGGTTAAAATGATTTATACTTCATATGTAGCACTTGCTCAGTGAATATATCCACTTATTAGGCATTAGGAAATTTTGAGTGAGGAACAAAGTTATGAAACCTCTGTGCAAAGATGGAAGTAGAAAGAGACTGTATAGTTTGAATACATTAATGCTGCTCTACCAAATCTAATGTGGTTTTTTTTTTTTTTTGGCCTTTTTTCATTTAGTAACCTAGGTTATTTCCCCCAGTATATTAACTATAGCCTAGGACTAAGTGAAAACTTTCAAGCTACTACATTAAATCATTTCAGGACATTGGGAGTAGGAATTGGCAAATCCTTGCTTACCAGAACCAAATAATAAGCTGAGAAGGGTAAATGCAGCTTACTAAAGGGGCCAGTATAAAAATAAATAGTAGCTCATGCACTGGAGTATCTTGATGTAGTGTTTGATCTCCAGATATTCTGAGTCTGATTCAGACAGGGCCAATGCTAAGCCATTTGCCTTTGTGAAAATCAGGAAAATGTGCCCTTCCTTGAGTAAAAATTTCAAGTATGTTATGCACGATTTGAATAACCCTATGTTCAAGCCTGAAGAAAGTGGGAATGTGATGGCTTTGGTGATTCTGGCTCCACGCTCCTGTAAGGAAAGGAGGAAGGCGGGCATGGGGATGAGAAGATGGTCTTGGGTAGCAATGGGTCGGGTATTTCATCAAGAATACCAATTTCAGTTCACTCAGACAGTGAGTCTGTAAAGCAATTGATTTTTAAATCAGTGATTAGAACATCTATGTTCTATTAAGAATCACAGAAAAACTGCTGCTTCAGAGGACATGTCCCTTTTTGACTCAGCCTGGCTCTGCAGGGTTGGGACGCGGGGGGCTCGTAATCCTGGCAGGAGCAAGCCTGTGTATATACCCTACACACGCCCCAGATGTCAGGGCTCAAATCCCACTGGCAGTGGGAATCCACCCTCCCACCCTCACCCTCATCCTCATAAGACCTCACTCTGTGTGTTATAGACAATAAGTTGGTCAGAATTGGGCTTCCTAGAGCCAGGGAGGCGAACTGGGATGTACCGGTGAGTGTGCAAGTATATGAATGTTAATGAGTATCTGTGTGGAGCTACATGACTGAGAACATTCCCTGTGGCTTTACATTGCCCCTGGGAGATCCAGTATCTCTTCTCATGCCATCACATACATCCTTATATAACTTCACACATGTCTATTTTGTGAATACACCACTGCTCCCCAGTTTTGATGCTATGTGCTACCTTGGGTTCGGTTTATTCAGATATATAGCATTATGTTAGGTGCGCAATATGAGCACTTTAATGTTCCAAATAGAATCTTGAACATTTTGCACTTAGAGTTTCCACATTTTACTTTTCTTAATGTAATCCTTGTATTTTTTCATACTTCTGGGTTTTTTAAAAATAGAATGTAACTGAATAAATTCAGACCACATATTGTGAAATGAAAAAGCATATATTAGTTACCCATCCTCTAACTGCATGATTAGAACTGTATAGCCCTCAGAATTTCTGAACAAAAAGCAGTATATGCTCCTTTTAAGGCTCTGAGCCTATTTCGAACTTGCTGATATGAACTGGGAGGTAGGAAAGGGAGAGAGGCTTTCTCGTGTTAGCGTTCCCTAGAGACTCAGTCAGAAGTGAGTTCAAAGCCCCTAAAGACCTCAAGCTTCCCATAAAATCAAATCCCAATATAAGGTTATTCTTATACTTGGTGTTAGACTGGATAAAAATATCTTTTAGTGACATAAATTCACATTGAGTGTAATTTCACCATGAAGTTGTTTATATAGTCTTTTATTTTGAATGTTGTATTTTTGGAAATTTCAAACATATACACAATTAGAATGAGATAATGAACCCTTAGGCAGTAGTACCCAGTTTAACAGTTAACATTTGGTTGATTGTGTTTCCTTTGAAGCCCCTGCCTCTTTTTTTCTTTGCCCCATAGTATTTTAAAGTAAATTTCAGATATTACATCAATTCACTTGTAAATATTTCAGCACTTATCTCTAATTTATGTCTTTTTAAAAACATATCCACCATGCTATCATCATACCTATAAAATTAATAATAATTCCTTAATATCATCTAATACTCTTCCACATTCCAATTTCCCTGATTGTCTCAAAAACATCCTTTTACAGATTATTTAAATTAGAATCCATAGAAGGTCTATACATTGTATTTGGCTGTTTATGTCCCTCAAGTTTCTTTTTTTCTACATTAGTATTTTTCCTTTTAAAATAATTTTTCAAGGGAGCATAAAAGGAAAAATACTACCAAAATTAACATATTAAGCTTTATATTTTGTTGTTGTTGTTCAGTCACTCAGTCATGTCCGATTTTTTCTGACCCCATGAATTACAGCATGCCAGGCTTCCCCATCCTTCACCATCTCCCAGAGTTTGCTCTAACTCATGGCCACTGAGTCAGTGATGCCATCCAACTATCTCATCTTCTGTCCCCCCTTCTCCTCCTGCCCTCAGTCTTTCTCAGCATCAGGGTCTTTTCCAATGAGTTGGCTCTACATATCAGGTGCCAAAGTATTGGAGCATCAACTTCAGCATCAGTTCTTCCAATGAATATTCAGAACTAGTTTCCTTTTGCATTGACTGATTTGATCTCCTTGCTGTCCAGGGACTCTCAAGAGTCTTCTCCAACACCACAGTTTGAAAGCATGAGTTCTTCAGCGCTCAGCCTTCGTTATGGTCCAGCTCTCACATCCGTACATGATTACTGGAAAAGCCATAGCTTTGACTATAAGCTTTATCTTTAAATCATTAATTTTTATGTTCTGTATGTTTTCAGATCCATACATACTTAATGCTGAAGTGTATAGGGCTAAGAAAATAGGGGAAAAAGTTTTCCTTTTTTGATTTGAAAACAGGCATGAATTGATCTTATTACTCAACAGCAGAGATCAAATGCAGAAAGTTGACCCTATTTGAGTTCAAATAGGTCTGCATTAAACCACATTTTTAAGCTTTATTATGACAGGGAGGCCTGGCGTGCTGCAATCCATGGGGTCGCAAAGAGTCGGACACGACTGAGCGACTGAACTGAATTGAACTAATGATTTAACCTAACCAAAATATCACTTTATAAATACAAAAGTTGTAAATGAAGTGCCTTTTGCTTCTGGAATTTTATCTTTTTTGTTTCTCAGATTTGGGGTTTGTATTTCAGTACAGTGAGTTCAATCTAAGACAGTGTTTTCTTACCAAACATGTGAGTGTTTGTATCTTTTCACCTAAATGGCTTCTCCATTTGACAGTATTCCTATTGAGTTCACTCTGATATCTAAGAAGCCTTATTCTTTGTAAAAAAGAAAATAGTTACATCACAAATTTGCTTCTTTATAATTCTAAATACTTCTTTTGCTATTCTACCAGCTTGGTGCATTATCTTCTTTCAACATGGATAGGACAGAAAAGAATTTCTTCTGCTGCTATAATTTTAACACTACCATGCTTGATATAAATTGTGCAGTGCTGCTAAAATGCCTCAAAATTTTACCATTTCTTTTTATAAACTCTAAATCCTGTGATATCTTTCCTTTCTTAGGATATGAACGAGTCTGCCAAACAAGAAGATATTTTGGAATCTACAACAGATGCTGCGGAATGGAGTCTGGAAGTAGAACGTGTACTACCACAACGAAAGTCACGATCAGGACTGACAATAAGGTATAGAAGAGAGAACACATTTTGGTTAGATAGATTTTTATATGGCCATTTAGGATCAAGGGTACTCCCGCTTATACAAATGATTTAAGAAGGGATTCAGTTTCTAGTGTTTTATTTTAGTAGAGATTTAGTAAACTGTTTTTGAATGAATATATAACATTATACGGTCCACAGATCAAGGAATATATCTTTTAAATGATTTGGAATATATCACGTTTCCCTGGGAATAAGGTGTATTTTCTCAATATATTTTGATATATTTTCTTGGCAGTCATATTTTGTCTAGGTGAATAGTGAATGAAATTGGAATTCTATGACTGTATACTGACTAGAGTTAAAAGTGGTTTTAGATCTCTGCTGGATGGCAAAACAGAAGACGTCCTGGAAGTTACCTTACATAATCTATTCAGTACACATGACTAAAAGTTAAATATTAAGAAAATAGTCAAGAAATCATATACAAAAAATATTTGGAGATTAGGCCAAATGAACCAGCTCATTTAATGAAGTTTCTGCTTTTTTACCTACAATTTATGAGTAAAAACTTCAGAATAAGCTAATAAGTGACTAGACAGTCCCATTCTTTAGACAATACTATATACTCATTTCAGTTCAGTCACTCCTCAGTCGTGTCAGACTGTTTGTGACCCCATGAATCGCAGCATGCCAGGCCTCCCTGTCCATCACCATCTCCCAGAGTTCACTCAGACTTATGTCCATCGAGTCAGTGATGCCATCTAGCCATCTCATCCTCTGTCATCCCCTTCTCCTCCTGCCCCCAATCCCTCCCAGCATCAGAGTCTTTTCCAGTGAGTCAACTATTCGCATGAGGTGGCCAAAGTACTGGAGTTTCAGCTTTAGCATCATTCCTTCCAAAGAAATCCCAGGGCTGATCTTCAGAATGGACTGGTTGGATCTACTTGTAGTCCAAGGGACTCTCAAGAGTCTTCTCCAACACCACAGTTCAGAAGCATCAATTCTTCGGCGCTCAGCCTCTTCACAGTCCAACTCTCACATCCATACATGCCTACTGGGAAAACCATGGCCTTGACTAGACGAACTTTTGTTGGCAATGTCTCTGCTTTTCAATATGCTGTCTAGGTTGGTCATAACTTTTCTTCCAAGGAGTAAGTGTCTTTTAATTTCATGGCTGCAGTCACCATCTGCAGTGATTCTGGAGCCCAAGAAAATAAAGTCTGACACTGTTTCCACTGTTTCCCCATCTATTTTCCATGAAGTGATGGGACCAGATGCCATGATCTTCATTTTCTGAATGTTGAGCTTTAAGCCAGCTTTTTCACTCTCCTCTTTCACTTTCAAAAGAGGCTTTTTAGCTCCTCTTCACTTTCTGCCATAAGGGTGGTGTCATGTACATATCTGAGGTTATTGATATTTCTCCCAGCAATCTTGATTCCAGCTTCTGCTTCTTCCAGCCCAGCGTTTCTCATGATGTACTCTGCATAAAAGTTAAATAAGCAGGGTGACAATATACTGCCTTGACGTACTCCTTTTCCTATTTGGAACCAGTCTGTTGTTCCACGTCCAGTTCTAACCGTTGCTTCCTGACCTGCATATAGGTTTCTCAAGAGGCAGGTCAGGTGGTCTGGTATTCCCTTCTCTTGAAGAATTTTCCACAGTTTATTGTAATCCACATAGTCAATGGCTTTGGCATAGTCAATAAAGCAGAAATATATGTTTTTCTGGAACTCTTTTGCTTTTTCCATGATCCAGCGAATGTTGGCAACTAGACAATACTATATAGTAATCTCTAAAAAGAGCTAGAGAGACATCTAGGTTAAAAAAAAAGAAAGAAAGGATTTTCATCTTTGGAACCTGAGACAAGCTCCAGAATTATGGCATAAGGTTCCAGGGAAACTTGTCATTCTGCAAATGTGGTTGTATGTCTATCTCCAAAGTAGAAGCCTTGCAAAGACTGCTGTTCTCAGTTTCTGGGAAGCTAATTTATACTAGATTGTCTGGATTTGGGCTTGTAGAGTTGAATCCTGGAGAAGGTAAACTTGGCCTAGGGCCACTCCACTCCTAGGACAGTCTTAAAATAAGGACCTCAGAGGTCTTCCGAGACTGAACGGCTGTGGAGCAAGCTTTCTCTAGAGTAGATGGGCAAATCCTGCAGCCCTGTTTACCATATGTTTACCCAGTCATTATGGAGGACAGTTATCATTTGAGTACATCGGGGGTAAATTCCTGTTTATATATCTCATATATAAATACATATTAATAAGAATTTCTTTCCTGATTTGATCTCTGCTGAAAGTTATAATTTGCAAAAATGTAATTTTTTCTTAAAATGTAATTTCTCATTTTTATAGTTTTGTCAGAACAAATTCTCTTCATAAAATTAAAGATCACTACTATTGTGACTGTAGTTAGAACATGTTAAAATAACTGTGTCGTTGGGAGCTCTCAAGCACATTTTAGTTCCATAAGGAAGCAAGTTTAATTTGTTTACTTTCAAGGTAAGTAAACTTTTGAAATCAAACATCTCACAATAGTATGTTTGATAGGATAATAATAGGACCACACAAATGGTCTTGATCACCATATAATAGAAGTAATTGAATAAAAAAAGAGAATATAAATGTAACTGCTAACCTGTACAATTTTATAAACCATTATAGCAGTAATCAAAATCCTGGATTCTTACAAAATCGGGGAAGAATTAAGTAGTTCAGAGTTGAACTGAGTCTCATGCTATTCATTACCAGCCTTGACTTTACCAGGATATACTGTGTCAAATTAGCTATACAGTCCCTGTGATACAGGCAATACTCGAAAATGTCAGATAAAGTTTTTAGGGGGGTTGGTATTTTTTAGAATATGTGAATATCATTTTGAGTTTAGATTTTTGTGGTAAAACATACTGATGTAAAATCATGTTTGATTGCTTTTTCTGAATTCTTCTCTAGATAATTTGGTCTTTGTGTCCAGTAGTTAGTTCATAAACCCTTTTTTTCCCCTAAGTATTTCAGCTGTAGCAAATGGGAATTGCAGCTTTAAGGTCAATTCTTTATTCAGCTACTTAAGAAAAATAAAATTATACATTGATTTGAGAAAATAAGGTGCTAATGAATAGAGAAATGTTTTTCATGTCTCAGAAGTAAAGTAATCTGGTAATATATGTGGTTTCTCACGGACTCATTATCCTCCTTCATCGGGAGAGGTTGACTCCAGCATCATGGTAGATCCCCTTCTTCCTCAACTCCTGACTGAACCAAAACCTCCACTTTACTTTTGGACAAAACAATAACCTTTCACTCATCTGCAGGCTGTTTAGGACCTCTTAAGATTTCAGCTTCATGTTTGGCGGGGTGGTGAAAAGTTAATTACTTTCAGATCAATGTGTTTTACTGATCACTGTTAGATTAAGTTTTAAGTAGCATAGAGATGTAAGAGATAAGTAATGCAGAGTTTCCATTATTTAAAACCATTATAAATTTCTTTAAAATGACCGGGTGTTATAAGTGAAAAAAGTTGCATATTTATTTGCCACCAGATCAAGCATTTATTTTGCTTTTTTTTCTTACAAGTTCAGTTTATTCTTTGTATGCAACTGCAAAAAAAGTAAATCTTCTTTTCTGTTCTTTTTGCATATTATAGTCTGTATGCTTGATGAGATCCTGTCATACACCAATATTTTATTTTGTACATGCGTCATCTTGTAATCAGGTTTTTATTGCAAGGCTAGCTTATCCTTGTTTCTGGCACTGCTTGTTACTATTGCCAGTTCCCAAAGAAAGCAAATAAATTTTAATATTAGCTTAAACAAATTACAATTGGGAAAATAAATATGTTGCCAAAACTACAAATAATACATTCCACAACTGAAGATAAAAGATTTTGTCATATGCTGGCTTGAATGGACTGTATAAGCTGTTTCCCTTTTTAGAGCTAGATACAGAGAATGCTCCCGGTGATTACTTCTAGAGTAGCTGTATATCCGTCTCAGATCTACCTCAACTTGGAATAATATGTCTGAAGACACAGTCAGAAGTTCTGCCAAGAGAGTCAGTAAATTCAGCCAAATCCTGGGTCATTCAGCCTAATTAATGCTTCATTTAGGGCCAAGTGTGTAAGGCTAGGGCGTCAGTTCCTTAGAAGGACAGCCTGAGGACACTTAAGCTAGAGTAGATGTCAGTGCCACCTAATAAAATGATCTACAACTATTAGTTTGCAACTCTACATCTTGTTGTTCTTTTTTTCCTCTTTATTTCTCTAATCTTACCTTTCTGCTGTGTTTTGTTGTTGTTCTTGATTGGGCTTCTCTGGTAGCTCAGTCAATAAAGAATCTGCCTGCAATGCAGGAGACCCAGGTTCAGTCCCTCGGTCAGGAAGATTCCCTGGAGAAGGAAATGGCAACCCATTCCAGTATTCTTGTCTGGGGTACCCCATGGACAGAGGAGCCTGGCAGGCTACAGCCCATGGGGTCACAAGAGTTGGACACAACTTAGCCACTAAGCCACCATTGTTCTCTATTAGATCCAACAGTAAGTGGCCACAACTGCTACACACCTACTTGGATAGAATGTAAAACTTTAATAGCAAACATCTGTGATTATACTCAGGCTAGACTTAAATCTGTAACTGCTCAAGAATTATCCTGATCTCTGAGTCTTTTTAAAATAAAATCTTATTTTTAATTATATAAGTAATACAGAAATAATATTTCAAGGGGAGAGAAGGCAAGCAGTGTACTGTGAATTGGAAGCTAAGGAGAACACATTTAGTCCCACCATCAAATCCTGTTTTATTGAACAAAGTTTCAGAAACTTAATAGAACTGTGGCAGTTATAAAGACCCAGGGAAGATGGAGCCTATCTCACATACCTTCTGTGGGCACCCAAAATTCATATTTCTACCACTTAACTAGCTGTGATCCAGGGCAAGCTACTATACCTCTCTGTTCCTCTTTTCTTTATCTCTAAAAAGGGAATAATTATATTACTCACCTTGTGGAGTTGTTGTAAAGTACCAAGAACAGTATCTGATACATAGTTATTGCCTAATAAATATTATTTTTATGTTACAGCATTGTTTTGTAATATTATTGTGTTCTATCATATCTTCTTTGTGTCTTTATCAGTGTTCAGGAGGAGTTTACAAAATTTCTGCACTAATGCTTCCATCATTTAAGGAATATTGATTACTGTCAGCCTTATATTTTTTAACAGGATATAGTTGGATTCATATACATATTATTTTTGTAATCTTTCTGGTTTTTTTCCCTAGTAAAGGTATATATAATATGATGAAAATAATAGTAGTAAATGATATTTGTGCAGTGTTTGCTTTGTGCCACGTGCTGTTCTTAGCACTTCACATATGTTAACTCATTTAATCCTTTCCACTGCCCTATGATATGCAGGTACCTTTTAATACAGATGAGGAAACTGAAACAAGGAGAAGTTATTTGCCTCTGCCTAGTAAGTAACAGACACGATATTTGAGCCTCCAACCTGGGTTCTTACCTATTCAGTTAATGACTATATAGCACACTGGTTTAAAAGCACAAATTCTGAATCCCGAATGCTTGAATAATAGTCTTGACTCTAAATTAGCGGTGGGACCCTGTGGGTAGGTTACTTAACCACTCTATGCCTCAGTTTCCTCGTCTATAAAATGGAATTCATTATAAAGCCTACCTTAAGTTATTAAAAATATTAAATGAATTAACATATCTAAAGCACTTAGAATGGTTTCAGAAGAATCAATTAATATGTGTTGCTGTGTGCTTTTGTATATAGTGTTGAAATTATACCTCATTTTTTTACCTAACATTTCATCATGAGTATTTCCACATATTCTTAAAAATTATAAAGCATTACTTTAGATGACTGTCTGTAGTGTTAGAAGGTTACCGTCACTCTCCTGCTAAGCACAGGTAGTGAGATGGCTTGGCCAAGTTTAGCAGGTTGGGATCAAACCAGGAGGTCTAAGCTCTGGGTGGAGAAATGACAGGGCAGTGTCACACAAGAGCTAGTGGTTAGAATATGGGCAAGTCTAAGGACCATAAGATTTGAGAACACAATCCAGTAGCTGGAAGTGGATTGGCTAGTAAGTCATTTTAGAGAACAAGTGGTTGTTGATAAGAAAATCTAGTTGAAAGAGAAAACTTGGAGAACAGAAAGCCAATGCTGATTAAATAGAAAATGAAATTAGAAAATCTTACATAATTACTTATTGGTGCAAGAATGTACAGTCAGAAAAGCCTATGGGTTGTAACTGCTGTTATCTGTTTTTAACTGTGTGAGGGGCTCTTCTCCAGGTTACTTTATGATGATTATTGAAGGATAATATTTCCTACTTGATCGAAATATTTTAATTTCTATGATAATTTTTAAACCTTTTTAAAATTTTATTTATTTATTTTAATTGGTGGATAATTCCAGTATTGTGATGGTTTTTGCCATAGTGAATCAGTTGACAGTTGTTGGGTTAAATAATAAAATGATTGAAGCTGAGATGCCAAAGAATTCAGCATGTCCTCTATTTCTGGGAAAATAGAAAATGTGCATGCATATTCATATAGATGTCACTTTCTGTATTTTTGATTAATTTTGATTGCTAAAGAAATACTTAATGCCATTTCTTAAGGAGAATTATTCTTTTCTTAGTTTCCTTTTTACTATAGAAAAACAAGCCTTTATTTGACTTTATGAAAATAAACAGAGCCCACCTAAATGAGAGCAAGTCTTATTTATTCAGAGCTTGCTCTAGCAAGGAATCAGCCACCGCCACTTGCATTTGGCAGGGAATTTAAGGCATGCAGGAATACTTAGAAGAATTATAGTAGCAAAAAGGAAAGGCTTCAAATGTTCAGATATGACTGGAAATTTGGAGGCAGGCTCACTAGAAACAGGGCCTCTCGTGATCCGTTAGGGGCGGACATTTGGCTTGGTCTGATTGGTCCTACATTAGAAATGGGGTGGCAGCAGTGGCCAAAAACTGGAGAAGCTGACAGTCATTAAGTGCTGACCATTTTGGTCACTTGCTACACAGGTTGTGGCTTGGCTCCCTGAAGTAGTGGCCACAGATTGTGGGTCAGAATTCTATTCTGAGTAATGGTCTAGCTATTATCTGTTGTCCATTTGTATGTTCAGTTTCTCAATTTAGTCATTGAATCGAAGGGACATGTCTTCTTAAAATGATCAGTCTTATTAATCTTTATCAGGAGAATGATTTTTTCAAGTCAAGGTAATCATTAATAATGTTTATTTCACAAATAAGGAAGAGCAGCAAGTGTGAAATCAGTTTTCAAGTAAACCTTACACAGATTCTTTTTTTTCAATTATGCAGTATTTATTCCTAAAAGATTGTATATTAGAATGATTTAATATTAGGTATTTAATGCAATGAACAAATGTTCTATCGTGCTTTAATGCCCTATGGATATTGTAATTAGAATTTTGATTAATGACTTAAATAGACTTTTTTCCAAATTATAATTAAATGTTTCTTGCTTTGTTACTTTAAAAGATAGTGGCTAGGTACCCCTTCTTTCCACCAAAATGTCTTTAGTCATTATGTAAATCTTCAGGTTCATTACAAGGAATTCAGATAAAGAGATGATTTTTTACTTAAAGCTTAGGTAATACTGCAGCATGTGTTTGTAATTATTTCAAGCCTTTGATTCACTGAACTGCTTTTTACATCCTTACTTGTTCTTCAGAGTCCAGCTTTGTCAGGTTGCACATGTAAAAAGAACCTTAAACTTTAAATTTCAACTCCAAGCAATTAGATTTTGTTTTAATGTAAACAAACCTTACGGATGTTGCCTTGGGTAATTCACAACAAGAAACCTTTTGGGAAGTATTTGTGCTAAGGGTGGAATCATTACAATAGTCTTGAGCCCTTGGGCTCTTCGTTCACTGTGCTAGCTAAAACCTAAAAGGGAATAAAGAGGCCTTCATTAATCAGAAGGTGGAATTCCATTTAAATGAACCTGAAGAAACCACAGAATTGCTGTATTATTTCTAAGTCTCTTCGTATCGTAAGCCAAATCCTGCAGAAGTATACAATGGCAGGCTTTCTCTTTTTACTCTTGTAGACAAATCTGTACCAGGAAGCAATAGAGGGTATTTTTTCCATTCCAAAGCAGTGGAAGGTCAACTTGTTTTGATCTTCTGCCGTAGTGTGTTGAAGAATGTTAATAAAATTAAGCTTTCTAAATATTTCTTACCTATATGGATTTATCAATTATTACAGTTCTGGAATAAAGAGCATTTCTTAAGACTTGTACTCTGGTTGCTGGATAGGCTATATTGATAGGATCCTTGTTCAGTTCAGTTCAGTCATTCAGTCGTGTCCAACTCTTTGAGACCAATGAACCGCAGCACGCCAGGACTCCCTATCCATCACCAATACCTGGAGTCCACCCAAACTCGTGTCCATTGAGTCAGTGATGCCATCCAGCCATCTCATTCTCTGTCCCCTTCTCTTTCTGCCCTCAATCTTTCCCAGCATCAGGGTCTTTTCAAATGAGTCAGCTCTTCTCATCAGGTGGCCAAGTATTGGTGTATCACCTTCACCATCAGTCCTTCCAGTGAACACCCAGGGCTGATCTCCTTCAGAATGGACTGGTTGGATCTCCTTGCAGTCCAAGGGACTCTCAAGAGTCTTCTCCAACACCACAGTTCAAAAGCATCAATTCCTCGGTGCTCAGCTTTCTTTATAGTCCAAACTCACATCCATACATGACCCCTGGGAAAATCGACAGACCTTTGTTGACAAAGTAATGTCTGCGTTTTACTATACTATCTAGGTTGGTCATAACTTTCCTCCAAGGAGTAAGAGTCTTAATTTCATGGCTGGAATTGCCATCTGCAGTGATTTGGGAGCCGAAAAAAATAAAGTCAGCCACTGTTTCCACTGTTTCCCCATCTATTTGCCATGAAGTGATGGAACCGGATGCCACGATCTTCGTTTTCTGAATGTTGAGCTTTAAGCCAACTTTTTCAATATCACGGTAATCCAAGTCTGTGCCCTGACCAGTAACACTGAAGAAGCTGAAGTTGAACGGTTCTATGAAGACCTACAAGACCTTCTAGAACTAACACCCAAAAAAGATGTGCTTTTCATTACAGGGGACTGGAATGCAAAAGTAGGAAGTCAAGAAACACCTGGGGGAGCAGGCAAATTTGGCCTTGGAGTAGAAATGAAGCAGGGCAAAGGCTAATGGAGTTCTGCCAAGAGAATGGCACTGGTCATAGCAAACACCCTCTTCCAACAACACAAGAGAAGACTCTACACATGGACATCATCAGATGATCAGAACTGAAATCAGATTGATTATATTCTTTGCAGATAGAGAAGCTCTATATAGTCAGCGAAAACAAGACCGGGAGCTGACTGTGTCTCAGATCATGAACTCCTCATTGCCAAATCGAGACTTAAATTGAAGAAAGTAGGGAAAACCACTAGACCATTCAGGTATGACCTAAATCAAATCCTTTATGACAATACAGTGGAAGTGAGAAGTAGATTTAAGGAACTAGATCTGATAGAGTGCTTGATAAACTATGGACAGAGGTTCCAGACATTGTTCAGGAGACAGGGATCAAGACCATCCCTGAGGGAAAAAAAATGCAAAAAAGCAAAATGGCTGTCTGAGGAGGCCTTACAAACAGCTGTGTAAAGAAGAGAAGCAAAAAGCAAAGGAAAAAAGGAAAGATATACCCATTTGGAAACAGAGTTCCAAAGAATAGCAAGGAAAGATAAGAAAGCCTTTTCTCCAGTGATCAATGCAGAGAAATAGAGGAAAGCAATAGAATGGGAAATACTAGAGATCTCTTCAAGAAAATTAGAGATACCAGGGGAACATTTCATGCAAAGATGGGCTCCATAAAGGACAGAAATGGTATGGACCTAACAGAAGCAGGAGCTATTATGAAGAGGTGGCAAGAATACACAGAAGAACTATACAAAAAAGATCTTCATGACCCAGATAATCACAATGGTGTGATCACTCACACTCACCTAGAGCCAGACGTGGAATGTGAAGTCAAGTGGGCCTTAGGAAGCATCATATGAACAAAGCTACTGGAGGTGATGGAATTCCAGTTGAGTTATTTCAAAACCTGAAAGGTGATGCTGTGAAAGTGCTGCACTCAATATGCCAGCAAATTTGGAAAACTCAGCAGTGGCCACAGGACTGGAAAAGGTCAGTTTTCATTCCAGTCCCAAAGAAAGGCAATGCCAAAGAATGCTCAAACTACCACAGAATTGCACTCATCTCACACATTAGTAAAGTAATGCTCAAAATTCTCCAAGCCAGGCTTCAGCAATATATGAACCGTGAACTTCCAGATGTTCAAGCTGGTTTTAGAAAAGGCAGAGGAACCAGAGATCAAATTGCCAACATCCGCTGGATCATGGAAAAAGCAAGAGAGTTCCAGAAAAACATCTATTTCTGCTTTATTGACTATGCCAAAGCCTTTGACTGTGTGGATCACAAGAAACTGTGGAAAATTCTGAAAGAGATGGGAATACCAACAGTGGCCACAGGACTGGAAAAGGTCAGTTTTCATTCCAGTCCCAAAGAAAGGCAATGCCAAAGAATGCTCAAACTACCACAGAATTGCACTCATCTCACACATTAGTAAAGTAATGCTCAAAATTCTCCAAGCCAGGCTTCAGCAATATATGAACCGTGAACTTCCAGATGTTCAAGCTGGTTTTAGAAAAGGCAGAGGAATCAAAGATCAAATTGCTAACATCCAGTGGATTATTGAAAAAGCAGGAGAGTTCCAAAAAAACATCTATTTCTGCTTTATTGACTATGCCAAAGCCTTTGACTGTGTGGATCACCATAAACTGTGGAAAATGCTGAAAGAGATGGGAATACCAAACCACCTGACCTGTCTCTTAAGAAACCCGTATGCAGTTCAAGAAGCAACAGTTAGAACTGGACATGGAACAATAGACTGGTTCCAAAAGGAAAAGGAATATGTCAAGGGTGTATATTGTCACCTTGCTTATTTAACTTATATGCAGATTACATCATGAGAAACGCTGGACTGGAGGAAGCACAAGCTAGAAACAAGATTGCCGGGAGAAATATCAATAACCTCAGATATGCAGATGACACCACTCTTATGGCAGAAAGTGAAGAACTAAAGAGCCTCTTGATGAAAGTGAAAGAGAGTGAAAAAGTTGGCTTAAAGCTCAACATTCAGAAAGGATCCTTGTAGATATGAGCAAAAATATATATTTTGTGGGTTCAACTCAGTCCAATTCAGTCGCTCAGTCATGTCTGACTCTGTGACCCCCTGTACTGCATAATGCCAGGCTTCCCTATCTATCAACAGCTCCCGGAGCTTGCTCAAGCTCATGTCCATTGAGTTGGTGATGCCATCCAACCATCTCATCCTCTGTCAGCCCCTTCTCCTGCCTTCAATCTTTCCCAGCATCAGAGTCTTTTCCCAGCATAAGGAGTCAGTTCTTCACATCAGGTGGCCAAAGTATTGGAGTTTCAGCTTCAGCATCAGTCCTTCCAATGAATATTCCATACTGATTTCCTTTAGGATTGACCAGTTTGATCTCCTTGCAGTCCAAGGGATGCTCAAGAGTTTTCTCCAGCACCACAGTTGAAAAGCATTAATTCTTTGGCGCTTAGCTCTGTGGTCCAACTCTCACATCCATACATGACTACTAAAAAAACCATAGCTTTAACTATACAGACATTTGTCAGCAAAGTAATATCTTTGCTTTTTAGTATGCTGTCTAGGTTGGTCATAGCTTTTCTTCCAAGGAGCATACTTCTTTTAATTTCATGGCTGCAGCCACCATCTGCAGTGATTTTGGAGCCCAAGAAAGTAAAGTCTGTCACATTGTTTCCCCATCTATTTGCCATGAAGTTATGGTACTGGATGCCATCATATTAGTTTTTTGAATGTTTAGTTTTAAGTCAGCTTTTTCACTACCCTCTTTCACTTTCATCAAGAGGCTCCTCAGTTCTCTTTGCTTTCTGCCATAAGGACGGTTTCATCTGCATATCTGAGGTTATTGATATTTTTCCTGGAAATCGTGATTCCAGCTTGTGCTTCATCCAGCCTGGCATTTCACATGATGTACTCTGCATATACGTTAAATAAGTAGGGTTACAGTATACAACCTTGACGTACTCCTCTCCCAATTTGGAACCAGTCCATTGTCCCATGTCCAGTTCTGACTATTGCTTCTTGACCTGCATATAGATTTCTCAGGGGGCAAGTCAGGTGGCCTGGTGTGCCCATCTCTTTAAGAATTTCCCACCATTTGTTGTGATCCACACAGTCAAAGTTTTAGTGTAATCAATGAATGAAGCAGAAACAGATGTTTTTCTGGAATTCTCTTGCTTTTTCTATGATCCAGGATGTTGGTAGTTTGATCTCTGATTCCTCTGCATTTTCTAAATCCATCTTGAACAGTCTGTGGGCAATGATACAGGAATATATTTTACATACATATTAGTCAGAAGATGGGATTATGCCTGTTATTTGAATAATGGAGAAACTACAGTTGTAATTCTTACAGATTTTCTGGTAGACCTTTTGTTGAAAAATATTCACAAAATTTTTAAAAATAAGGCACCAAATTTTGCAATTACCAGTAACACATGTAAATACAGGTGGCAATAAGTTAATCTCCATGAGGCTCCATGCAGGAGTAATAGCTCCAATTACTGTCACACATGTTTGTAATTGTATCTATTGCTGCCAGACAATAAATGCTTTTTAATATAGTAAGGCCATAAATGTACATGCTGCTGTTGTTTAAACAAAATACAATTTTCAGCAAATTTATCCTTGAAACACCTGCTATAATCAAAAAGAGGTGAATGCTATCAAAATAAACTGCCTAAATTAACTAGACATACATACATTTTTAGAGCAGCCGGTGTGATTACTCAACTGCAGGTTGTCTCAGAGAATAAGAGGAAATATTCACTGATGGACTTTTACAGGCACACTTTGTTTAAGGGAGACTACACGAAAGAGACTGTTTGGGATTTTTGTATTGTTTTTTAAAAATGGTGTCATTTAGTGGACTTTAAGTTGCATTCTCAAGGTCAGCTGTATTTTTTTTTTCTTTTCTTTGTAGCTTGTGGGTCATGGGCAGGATTGTAGGAAAGTATACTAGGCATAATTATGCATTTGAAAATACTACAAAGGGGTGAAGGAAAATCCAGCCATCCTTAGGCACCTGGAAATGATTTTTAGCTGCTTCTGTCAGTGCTGAATGTTCAGGATATTCTGTGTTTAAACTTGGTTGAAGATGCTTTCCTTCCTATTTACCTTGAGTGTGATAAATGTTTCAATTGGAACCAGAAAGATTTCATTTATCACAAGTTGAAACAGTTTTTGCTTTAGAGATTACAATCAGCTCTAACTAAAGAACATCAACAGTGGTAGATTTTTAAGGAAATAACCAATAAAGATTACATGTTACGTAAATGCTGTAGAGGAAAGTGATTCATGCCTCATGGCAGATATACGTCAGGTAGACATTTGTGATTGAGAGCGTGGAGTTAATACACATTGATTATAACTGAAATTTCTAGACTGCCTAAATATTTCATTATTGCAAAGTATAATTTCATGTTTCCTTTTAATTACTTAATATAAAATATGAATTGAAGCAGAAACCATTTATCATATGGACCTCTCTATGAAATGCACTTTGTAATTGCCTTGCCTCATTTTTCCAATCAATAGAGCAGTTCTCACCATTAGAATGTTTTATTACAAATTTCTTAACATTTGTACAAATTATTACCCCCATAGTCTTTATCCCATTATATGTGGTTGTTTCTTTATGCCATGGTAACGATTTATGTTTCTTAGTTCTTCAAATATGTAGATGACTTCCGTTTTTTGTTTTTTTTTGAGTATCAGTAGGAGATCAAAATTTTGATGATTAATTCTTGAGGTTGAGAGAGACTGGCAAGATCATCCCTTCTGGCTCTCCACCATGGTTCCTCAGCGTCCTGTGAAATAATGACATTCTGAGTCAGCCTGAGGTGTTCCTGCATTTTCAGAAGAGCCCCTTTCTCTGCCTTGCCAAATCTCTTCTCAAGGCTCATGACTCTAACTAAAGTTTGGAAGTCCTCACTCAGAAGATTTGGACTTTTAAAAGGATTGTGGATAGAGTAAGCATGAATAATAAGATGGAGTCAACATATGAAAATGCTTAGTAGCAGATGGTAATCAGTAAAGATAATCTCTGGGCACACATTAGAAATGTTATTTTTTAACTAACAAGGTATTTTATGGAGAGATTATGGATCTCCACTTTCAGTTCAATTACAATCAGGTGTGAGGATCCCAGTGATTGATATGATAGCCTTTGCTTACCCTAAGGAAATGGCAACCCACTCCAGTACTCTTGCCTGGAAAATCCTATGGACAGAGGAGCCTGGTAGGCTACAGTCCATGGGGTCACAAAGAGTTGGACATGATTGAGTGACTTCACTTTCACTGTTTTTCTGTACAAGAGGAATATCTAGGAAGCAAGAACTTTCCCGAGGAAATACATATTTCTAGCATGATTCCCACACCCCCTGCAATATATAGCATACACCGAACATACATACTGAACTCTTCCTAAGTCATATGGTTAGTTCTTTGAACACTTAGAAAGAAAAGTCCTGCTTCCACTCCAAAAAGGTATACCACAGAAAACTTTAAGCTGCTGACAATTAAAGAAAAATCTCCCATTTAAAAATTCAAGGCAACCACATTCTGCAATTATCCTGCAACCTGGTGGGCATTTTTCATTAAGGAAGTAATTTAATCTCATGAAAAAATTATTTAATTTAATGCACAGTCTCTCTCTTTTTCTTTCTCACTCACATACACAAAAATGTGAGCAGTGATGAAGCTGAAAATTAATGTAACAATTAGGACAGGAAGAAGCGATTGCAAAACTGCTTGTGCAGAGTGGCAAAAAGCGAGAATACAGATAATGTTCCATCATTAGAGTGGGGAGTGTTCTGGGTGGAGGATGGAAATATGCTGCTCATATCCTTGCAGAGAGTATGATAATTATTGACCTATTCCAAAAATATTTACTACAGTGAACTTAGCCATATGCAGCTCCTTCTATCAAGCTGTCTTCTCTGCCTCTTTCATTTAACCTGATTTCCTGCTATCAGATTACCAGAGAATTTTGTCATTGACTGCGGATGGGATATTAAACATGTCACAGGAACATCAGTATTCCAGAGTGAAATCTTGAGACTGATCACTTTGGGACCGCAGCTCACCCTTGGCCCTATCTCTGTATGACTCCAACGACAGTTATCATTTTAATAACTAGGTCTGTCTCCCTCTGGTTAAAACACAGATGAGTTGTCCAGGTCCCCTTCTAAGCAAAGCCTTGCTGCCCAACTTCAGAGAATGCTGTCTGCAGACAACCTCCAGCTATCAGCTCCTTTAGTACAGAGCTGCCTAACCCAAGCTCATGGCCTGCCAGGGTAACCCACATCTGGCTTATGTGAGTTTTTTATAGTTTGTGACTTACATACATAATGCTGATTTGAAAATTCTTAAACATGTCATTTGGGAAACATAAGTACATATTTCTCCTACAGTTTCTACTAAGAGTGGAATTGCTGGGTCATAGTGTCTACGTATGTTCACCTTCAGCAGACCCTGCCAGATATTGATCGTTTTTTAAAGTAATTATACAAATTTATACTCTTCCGGCCCTGTCTGAAAGTTCCAGTTGCTCCCCATTTTCTTCAGCATTTAGTATAGTTTTAATCTTTTTTATTTTAATCATCATGGTGAGTTTCTTGTGATGTCTCATTGTCATTTTAATTTGCTTTTCCCTGATGCCTGATGAAGTTGTGCATGTTTCCATAAGTTTATTTGGCAATTGGGTATTCCCTTTTGTCTTTTGCTATTGGGTTACCTGCTTTTTCTTTTGATTTAAAGAAGTTTTTTTTTTTATATACCCTGGACATGAGTCCTTTGTCAGATATATTAATATGTATTGTAAATATCTACCTTTTGGCTTTCTTTTCACTCTTACTGGTGTACTGTGATAAAATGGCTTAATTGAATATACACAAAATGATCTGTTTTGGAGAGAGTGGAATATGGCTGATTTGTGTTTTAATCTTTGTTTCAATAATCTTTATTTAAATCCAGGTTTAAGAATCTTTGCTTCCCAATGTTACAAAGATAATCTCCTGTTTTCCTCTTGATGCTGTATTTTTTTACCTTTTTTCATTGAGATCTGCAGTCCATCTAACATTTATTCTTGTATACAGTGGGAGAGTGTAAGGCAGAACTCAAGATTTATTTGGTTTTCATATATTTATGCAATTGACCCAATTTAATTTTAAAAATTTTGTTTTTACCAGTGTTCTGCTTTGTCATAAAAAGAGAACATGTTTTTGTGGGTCTGCTGGACATTCTGTTTTATTTCATTGGTCTGTTTCAGTAGTATCTCTTAGATTTTATTTTCTGTTTATTTGTTTCTGCTATTTAAAAATACATGTATCTGTGTATGTGTGTATTTGTACACATCTCCAGCAAACTTGCTAAACTCACTTATTTGTTCTAACCGTAGGCCTGTAGACTCTTTTGCATTTTCTGTGTATACAATTATAGTATCTGCAAATAACATCCATCTTATTTCTTTCTTTATAAGCCTTATCCCTTTTATTTCCTTTGTCTTGTCTGAAATATACTGATTAAGAATCCTAGTCTATGTTGGATATACGTAGCATTAGTAAGGAGAAAGCTTTCAATATTTCAGTTTTACCATTAAGGATGATGTTAGCTTTATGACTTTTATAAATATCATAAAATGGGTTAAGGAACTTTCTTTTTTGTTCCTAGTTTGTTGAGTTATTATTATGAATGGATGTTAAGTTTTTTCAAGTGATTTTTTCTTTATTCATCTATTGAAATGACCTTTTGATTTCTCTCTTCTTGTTTTCTCTCATGTTATAATGGTTTATTGAGTATTAAACTAACCTTGCATTTTGGAGTTAATGTACCTTAATCGTGTTATATTATCTTTTTGTATGTTACTGGATTCTGTTGGCTGTTAGGTTTTTATAACTCTATAAAAGTACTGATCTGTATTTTTTTCTTGTTTTTTAAATATCTTTGTCAGGTTTTCGTGTGATGCTCTGAAGTTCTTATAAAACAAGTTGGCAGTTGCTATCCCTTTTTCTTCTATTTTCTGGTAGAGTTCACATAAGGTTGTAAATTCCCTGGTTGCCCAGCTTCCACTGCTGAGGGCACAGAGTCAATCTCTGACTGAGGAACTAAGCTCCCACAGGCCATGCAGCATGGCCAAAAACATAACGAGACACACAGGTAAAGCATGTAGGTGTGGCTGTTTCTTTGTGAAAAAGTTTTTAATTACATATGTTTATCCTAAAATGTTTCATATTTTTTCATTATACTATTGATATATAAATACATTCCTACAAAAATTCAAATATTAAAGATAAAACTAAAGACTCCTTTAACCATAACCTCATAAAATTTTTAGTTGTGCTTTACTGCATGTCATCAGAGAAAGGACATGATATCCTGTGGTGGTCTTTGCAGGTTTAGGTTCTACCCAATTTGCCTGTGTGAGCTTGGTCAGCCTACTTTGAAGCAGCCATATCTCAATATCCTCATGAAGTTTTTAAGAGAATCATATGTAATGATTTTAGAAACAATGTTTAACATAGTACCTGACACATATAAAGCATTCCTTGAATATTAACACTGAATTTGCTATTATTAGACTTAAAAAGATCTCAGAATGGATGTAAGGTACATAGGATTTCCTCCCCAGAGTGATTTTTTAAAATTCCCAGAGAAAGTGAATTCAGAGTTGAAACAAAGGTTTAAAAAGAAAAAATGGGTTAGGCACTTTGAGGGAACCCGTAAAAGCTGTTGTAAATGGTTTTATATTCATTAAAATAAAACTACAAAAACAGAACAATGAATGAAGATTTCATCACTAATTATTTATAACAGAATTGAGGGAGGAACAATAAGAATAGAGGGAAAAGGTGGGACATACAGCAGAAGTAACATTCTGTGATGGAAAGCAGTTCAAGACATCAAGGCCTTGGGACCCTGCCCCTGCCCTGGGGGCTGGAGCGAAAGGCGCCCATAGATCAGTCAGCTGTGCCCTGGCATGGGCTTTCCCTGAGCCTGTAAGAAAACCATCCCAGTACACATGAAGGTGCCTTCCTCAGCTTTTCTATATCAAGAGTCTTTGGCACAATGCCTTTCCACACATAAAGAAGCTCAAACTTGGGTGGAAAAAAAAAAAAAAACTGAGAGTTTGACATTTCACAAGTTGTAAATTAGTAGAACTTATACACAGATAAAAGTTCCATTTGCCATCCCTAGCTCATGTTTCAGACTCACTTTTCCCTGCTATTTCAGAGAGGTGCTTTAAGTCCTAAGTTGGGAAAAAACAAAATGTCTCTGTATGCAAAGGAAATCATTCAGGTATTGTTCTGTTGAAGTAAAATCCAAAGATCTATAGTCTTCCAGTCACCTTAACTTTTGTAACTAGATCTCATACATTTTGATTTTATGGTATACCATGAATCACCATCTGCAAGAGATGTTATCACAGTTCTCCAGTTTCTGAAAAAGGGAGATATATAATTTGGTACTCAAGAATTTGGAACAGGGAGGAGGATTATAGTTTCAACAATACCTTTGCCATCTACCTCACAGTGACAGAACTACACACAGATTTTGTATGAAAGGATTTGTAAGATAGAAGGAAAGTCTAAAGAAATGATGTTCTCTATCATTATTAGTTTTCTCATTTCCATAGCGAGAAGAAATGTGCTAGATTAGATGAAAAGGTCACCTTCAATAGCGATGAGAAATGATGCTTAATAGACACACGTGGAGCACTTTAGAATAGGTGACCAGTAACCTCTCGTAGTCCATGTGATCTTACTTGACACATAACAAAAAGAAATCTTGGTTTACCTTGAGTACTCTTTGGTAGTTTATTTTATGACAAAGAAAAGCAGCATATAGTATGTGGAAGAGGCACCAGCATGGAATGCTTTCCACTTTCCAGACATGAAACTTTGGAAAGGTCATTTAACCTTATTCTTTTCTTCCCTATAAATTATGTATATAAGTCAGATTTCTGTTTCACAAACCACCCCCAAATCACAGTGGTTTACAACAATAATAACATACATTTATTCTCATTCAAGATATGCATCTGCCAATGTGTGCTCAGCTGTGGCTTTGCTCCAGCTGCTTTCCATGTTTCTTATTCTCAGACCTATAGGATAAACCCTTTGTGGGGCTTGCCTATTATCATGGCTGAAAGAAAGGGCAAGAGAGTTGACGATACCTCTTACAGCTTCTGCACAGTCCTGGCGTAGGCCCTGTCTGTCATCATTCCACTGGCGAAAGAGAATCACGTGGCCAAGGCCAGCATGACTGGAGCAGTGAAGTGCACTTCTCCCACAACCAGCAGCAAGTCACATAACTCTATTACAGGGAAGGATAGCAGTGAAAGAGAAGGGGCAAGGACTAATGCTCTCAAACACTGTGAGTCTCAGACAAGAAAAGTATTTAAAAGTGCCTCATAACCGAATGGATTCTCTCTTATTTAAGAATTGCTGTTATTGTTTAACAGTTCTTTTTTTTTTATTAATTAATTTTTATTTTTTTGTTTTGCTTTACAATACTGTATTCATTTTGCTATACATTGACATGAATCAGCCACGAGTATACATGAACTCCCAATCCCGACCCCCCCGACCCCCTCTCACCCCACACCATCTCTCTGGATTATCCTCGTGCATCAGTCCCAAGCATCCTGCATCCTGTGTTTAACAGTTCTTCTTACTGTTCCTTATTTGGAGGATCAGATCCTAACATACCATTGAAACCTATATTCTCCGTTCTTACCACTAACCTTTCTAAAGTTTTTAACTCTCTCAGTTGTAGTTTTTTAAAGCTATGTATTCATGTTTTGGGACCTCCCAGATGGCTCAGTAGTGACGAATCTGCCTGCAACTTAGGAGACACAGGTTCAGTTCCTCGGTTGGAAAGATCCCCTGAGAAGAAAATGGCAACCCACTTCAGTATTCTTGCCTGGGAAATCCCGTGGACAGAGGAGCCTGGTGGGCTACAATCCATGGGGTAAAGAGTTGGATACAACTTAGCAACTAAACAAGAACATTCATGTTTTTAAAATGTTACAAGTACAATTATTTATATCCTCTATTACAGCTATATTAAACCCTTTTCAGAAATGTCTTTGCTCACCCAGAAAGTTTTTGACATTTTTATCCCTGATGATTAAAAGTGACAATATTCTCTTATAGGAAATTGGGAAAGTGTTATTAGAATGAGGAAGAAATTTAAAATACAGATATTTAAATCCTGTCTTAATAAACACATAAAAATATACACAGATATTAATTTTTACTAGGTGGACAACTAATGAATATACTCTATTGGCAGTGTTTTTCCACCTTACTGTATGCTACATGTGTGAAAAACAGGCTTTTTTTCTATGAAATATTTTTGATATGAATTTAACATTTTAATATACAATATTATATATTGAATATGAAATCATATGGAATCTTAAAGTCCAGTGATAAGCACTTATGAACCCAGTACCCAACCTGAGAGAGATCTGGACCATTACAGTACCCTGGAGGTTGTGCCTGTGCTGCCCTGCTGTGCCCCTCCCCACGCCCGCCCCGCAGGCAATCACTGTCCTCTGATTTGCGTACTGCCGGTAGTTGCTACTGCCTCTTTTTTTTTTTTCTCTTTTTAGTGTTTTCACATATGTGTGTGTCCTTCCCAGATGGCTCAGTAAAGAATCTACCTGCAATATAGTAGACCCAGCTTCGATCCCTGGGTCGGGAAGATTCCCTGGAGAAGGCAATGGCAAGCCACTCCAGTATTTTTGTATGGAGAATTCCATGGACAGAGGAGCCTGGTAGGCCACAGTCCATAGGGTTACATAGAATCGGGCATGACTTGGCAACTAAGACAACATGTGTGTACACCTCCAAATAGTGCATCCTTGATTTTTGCTTTGAGCTTTATAAAAACGTTATCATACTACATTGTTTTTAGGAATGAAATGTATGTTGCAGAATTAGTTTAAATCATCCTCTACTGTTAGATATTTAGAGAGTGTTCTGCTATTTACACAGAGCTTATACATTAGCCTTTGTGTATATCCCCAATTATTTCCTTGGGAATAATTTCTAGAGGTGAAATTGCTGGGTTAAAGTGTAAAAACACTTTTATAAGGCTTTTATAAAAATAGTTTTATGTCAGGAAATGTGTCCATCTCAAAGATTTTAAGAAAACAAGCATTCAAATTTGCCTGGCAGATAATTATAGATCATTACTAGTTTTCCACTTTAAAAGGCAATAAGAATACACAAATGTCCCATTAGCTTATCAAATTAGAAAGTCCAAAACCAGATTCTTCAGTATTTCTGACCCCCTGAAATCTATTCTGTTCTTGTCACACTGTGATTGTACTATGCTCTCAGTTCCTAAGACTAGAAACCTTGCAGACATCTGTCTACTTCCCCACCAGCCCTTCAGCCACCTCACACTTCCCCTGAGTCAGTAATCAAATACTAGTAGTCTGTCTCTGCAGTGTCCCTGGAATCCACCCCTTCCCTTCCATTCGTAGAAGCACTGCTCTGATAAACCACTGCTAATCTGTCAATGAGCTTCCCACAGCCTCTTAATTGGCCTGCTGCTGCTGGTGCTAAGTTGCTTCAGTTGTGTCCGACTCTGTGCGACCCCATAGACAGCAGCCTACCAGCCTCCCCCATCCCTGGGATTCTCCAGGCCAGAACACTGGAGTGGGTTGCCATTTCCTTCTCCAATGCATGAGAGTGAAAAGTGAAAGTGAAGTCACCCATTCGTGTCAAACTCTTCGTGACCCTGTAGACTGCAGTCCACCAGGCTCCTCCGTCCATGGGATTATCCAGGCAAGAGTACTGGAGTGGGTTGCCATTGCCTTCTCCAATTGGTCTGCTACCAGCCTTCAATCTCTTACCTTTCTAATTAGTCCTTCACTCTGTTACTTTCTCAAAACACAGACTTGTCTTTAAAACTGAAATCAAAACTCTTTGATAGCTCTCCATTATCTCTAAAAGGTAAAATCCACACTTCTTAATTAACACCCTTGATCTAATTTAACCTACCTCTCCAGCTTTGTTTCCTTGTGATTCAACCACCCCACGCCACCCCAGCCCACCCCACCCTAAGAACTTTGTGTGTTATATTCTAGCCAGCCTGGCCTACTGTTCTCTATATATTTTTCTGTTTTCCCTTGTTCTTGTTACTCCCTCAGCCTAAAATACTGTTCCTCTCCCCCTCCTTTTCAGCAAGTTGAAATGCTAGTACTCATGTTTCAAGGTTTCAATAAAATGCCAGCTCCTCCATGGAGCTTAACATCAATGTAAGTTGTCATAGTTATGCACAGATGAGTCAGGCATGTTTGCTTCTCTCAAAATACTTTGAATATCAAAACATGAAAAAAAATGCATATTTTAAACATTTGCTGGGTAGAAAACAATGCTAGGTAGAAAAAAGTAGAATACAAAAGTATTTTAAACACCAGTTACACTAAATTTTAAATGTATGTATAAATATATGTGTATGTTTATACATTTATATATGTATATATATACACACATATACATATATATCTATTGACAGAGACAGAGACTGATAGGAATACTTGAGCTTGATGTTTATTAAGCTTCTAACTTTTTTTAATCAGGCAGGATGAGTACTTCTTTACAAAATTATTATAATGATACTTGTTAGGTTCATTATCTTTCGTCAAGATGCTTGCTTGAGCTTAAACAGGTTTCCATTCTAAAACTTAACCATGTTAGGTCTAGTTGCAGGAGGTCAGCCAGTTGCTTCTCCTTCCTTTTCCTGTGTTGACTGGCATAGCTGGAGGGGTCTGTTTCCTGGTCACGTCTGTCTAACCATAGTCATAGGTCATCAGCAGTCCCCTCAAGTATAAAATAAAGGCATTGCTCTAGATGACTGTTAGATGGGAGAATCGATGATCTTCAAGGTTCTTTCCACGCTCTGTATTCTGAGATACTTTCCACTCATGAGACAGAAAAAGTGTTTAAGGACACAACAAAGTGCTGTTTGTTCTCTGCTCTAGGGTTTCCCTGGTGGCTCAGGCAGTAAAGAATCTGTCTGCATGCAAGAGACCCAGGTTTGATCCCTGGATCAGGAAGATCTCCTGGAGAAGGGATTGGCTTCTCACTCTAGTATCCTTGCCTGAGGAGCCTGGCAGGCTACAGTCAATGGGGTCGCAGAATTGGACACAGCTGAGCAACAAACAGTTCTTTGACTAGCACCTTCACTGGTGTCAAGCAACCAGTTTCTCCTTTTATTAACTCTGAACTGCCAAAGGATACTATGTGGGATTAGTACCCTGGGCTTCTGATCCACATGCGCCACTACCTCTGGGGCCTTGGACATGGCCCTTTCTGTCACTGAGCATCTGTTTGCCAATCCGTGAAATGATGAAGGTCAGGCTAGATGCTCTTTGAGCTTCTTTGCAGATGTAATGTAGTTTCATAATTGATATATGTGAAATATCCAAGGGTTTTTTTACCATATAGTCACAGACACATGTTTCAAAGTTAAGAGATCATTAGAATAGAACTATCCACAAAAGAGTTTTTCCTTCATAAAGTGGTGTAATATAAAATGGGAGCAGGAAGGGAGAAAATGTAGGAAGGTATGTGTGATTGAGGGATAGCCTGGCCCCATCACTTACTTCAACTCACCTTAACATTTTTTCTTGTCTGATGAATACTTTTCAAGTCTTAAAATTGTTCCGTTCCGTTCCGTTCAGTCGCTCAGTCGTGTCCGACTCTTTGCGACCCCATGAATCACAGCACGCCAGGCCTCCCTGTCCATCACCAACTCCCGGAGTTC
This sequence comes from Aepyceros melampus, assembly GCA_006408695.1. NCBI lineage: Eukaryota > Metazoa > Chordata > Mammalia > Artiodactyla > Bovidae > Aepyceros > Aepyceros melampus. The sequence goes on along the minus strand of SJXQ01007992.1, from coordinate 276,759 downwards.
ACTCAGACTCACATCCATTGAGTCCGTGATGCCATCCAGCCATCTCATCCTCGGTCGTCCCCTTCTCCTCCTGCCCCCAATCCCTCCCAGCATCAGAGTCTTTTCCAATGAGTCAGCTCTTTGCATGAGGTGGCCAAAGTACTGGAGCTTCAGCTTTAGCATCATTCCTTCCAAAGAAATCCCAGGGTTGATCTCCTTCAGAATGGACTGGTTGGATCTCCTTGCAGTCCAAGGGACTCTCAAGAGTCTTCTCCAACACCACAGTTCAAAAGCATCAAAATCTGATGATGTGATGACTAATCTAGAGCCAGATACCTTGGAATGTGAAGTCAAGTGGGCCTTAGAAAGCATCACTATGAACAAAGCTAGTGGAGGTGATGGCATTCCAGTTGAGCTGTTTCAAATCCTCAAAGATGATGCCGTTAAAGTGCTGCACTCAGTATGCCAGCAAATTTGGAAAACTCAGCAGTGGCCACAGGACTGGAAAAGGTCAGTTTTCATTCCAATTACAAAGAAAGGCAATGCCAAAGAATGCTCAAATTACCACACAATTGCACTCATCTCACATGCTAGTAAAGTAATGCTCAAAATTCTCCAGGCCAGACTTCAGCAATATGTGAACCGTGAACTCCCTGATGTTCAAGCTGGTTTTAGAAAAGGCAGAAAGACCCCAAGGAGAAGGAAAATGACAACCCACTCCATTATTCTTGCCTGGGGAAGCCAATGGATTCCTGGCAGGCTGGCAGGCTGCAGTATATGGGGTGGGAAGAGAGTCAGACACGACCCAGCAACTGCACCACCATCACCCCACTTAGTAACATGGCTGGGTATAGACTCCTAGGTTGAAAATCATTTTGCCTCAGAATTTGGAGGCATTTTTCTGAAGCCTTTTCTTTTGCTTTACTGCTTTTGAAAAAGCCTGATTCTTGATCTTTCGTGTGAAGCTTGTTTCTGATCTCTGGCTGCTTTATGGTCTCTTGTTAACCCCAAATTTCTGAAGTTCCTAACACAGCTGAGTTTAGCTGTCTAATCTGTTTGCTTCTATTGAGCTGGGCTTTCATTGATCCCTTGCAGTTTAGAAATCCATTTCCTCTATGTGATATGTTCAATATGACATCCTTAACTAGAAATCTTGATTTGTTTTTAAAAGGGAAATTATAATGAAACATGCTTCCCAGAGCCTTAAATATTATCATTTAAATGTCAAAAGGGGATTATGGTCATTAAATTGGCTAACCAGAATTTAAGAGAGTGCTGACAAACATAGAATACAGATAGTCAAGTATATCATTTGCCAGAGCAAAAAAAGCTTCAGTGAATAAGTTGTTCTTGCCATTGATTGCTCTGGTATCCAGTCTTTCAGAGAAGGATTTATTTACAAACTTTTATTGAAAGGAAAATCATACACTTCTATTTTTCTGGGCTCCAAAATCACTGCAGGTGGTGACTGCAGCCATGAAATTAAAAGATGCTTACTCCTTGGAAGGAAAGTTACGACCAACCTATACAGCATATTAAAAAGCAGAAAAAAGAAAAAAAAGGCAGAGACATTACTTTGTCAACAAAGGTCCACCTAGTCAAGGCTATGATTTTTCCAATAGTCATGTATGGATGTGAGAGTTGGACTATAAAGAAAGCTAAGCACTGAAGAATTTGATGCTTTTGAACTGTGGTATTGGAGAAAACTTGAGAGTCCCTTGGACTGCAAGAAGATCCAACCAGTCCATACTAAAAGAGATCAGTCCTGAGTATTCTTTGGAAGAACTGATGTTGAAGCTTAAATTCCAATACTTAAGTCAGCTTTTCGTATCAGATGGATAATCTGAAAAGACCCTGATGCTGTGTGAAAGATTGAAGGCGGGAGGAGAAGGGGAGGACAGAGGATGAGATGGTTGGGTGGCATCACCAACTCAATCAACATGAGTTTGCATAAACTCATGGGAGTTATTGATGGACAGGGAGGCCTGGCATGCTACGGTTCATGGGGTTGCAAAGAGTCAGACACGTCTGAGCGACTGAACTGCACTACCCACATAATTTCAGAAAGTTGAAAGTACATTCTACTCAGTCCCTAGCTTTAGTTTAGTCCCCTAAAATCGCATACCCCCCCAAATTCATTTGTTTGATTTTCCAGTCTCTACCTGCTTTAGCTATTAAGTCAGCAGAACATTTGTCCTGTAGGCCAAGGGTCCCCAACCTCCGTGATCTATTGCCTGATCTGAAGTGGAGCTGATGTAATATAATAGAAATAACATGTACAGTAAATGTAATGTGCTTGAATTATCCTGATACCATCCCCCATCCCCGGTCAGGGAAAAATTGTCTTCCTGAAATTGGTCCCTGGTGCCAAAAAGCTTGGGGACTGCTGCCCTAGGCTAAGAGTGTGAAATCGATCTTTAAATTTCTCTCAAAGTTTTCTCCCCAAATGTCAGTTAAGGTAGTAAGTTAGTCAGTGTTTATCAGTATAAAGAAAAATATTTAGAAACTAACCATGACATGGTTGGATGGCATCACCAACTCGACTTCCATGAGTTTGAGCAGGCTTCAGGAGTTGGTGATGGACAGGGAAGCCTGGCGTGCTGCAGTCCATGGGGTCACGAAGTTGCACACAACTAAGCAACTGAACTGAACCATCTGCTAACACTTGCTGTGAGAGCGCTGGCATACAAGGGGAGCTCTGCAGCGGCATGCTTCATCTCTAGGACCACACTCTTCTGGGGGCCGTCGGAACAGCAGTGAATGTGGAGCAGGCACACTTCACTGGGGGGCGGAGGGGGAGGATTTTACACGTCCTAATGTAAATTTGTAAAGGAAAAACACTCCAGTGTGTCTCGTGTAGTCTTAGACCCCCCGCTGAATACTTCTATAACTAGATGTATGGGTTTTTACCTCCAAACAAGCAAATGTCTCTCTGTAAGTCCATTTTGGCACTGTCTACCTGGAAATAGATCCCACAGGTTAAAGGCTCAGTCTCACACCAAATGCCTTCCCCTCCCCACTTCAGAATGCTCATTGCTGGTTCAGATTGTTGCCTGTACTGCTTATCAGCTAGCTGTAAATTGGAGGTTCCTATGACCCCCTCCTTGGAGTCAGTTAATTTGCTACAGCTGTTCACAGAACTCAGGAAAACATTTTGCTCATTAGTTGAGCAGTTTTATTATAAAAGAGTGTAACTTAGGACCAGTCACATGGAAGAGACATGGAGGGTAAGGCATCTGGGAAGGAGTGTGTCCTGCACTCCCCACGTCTTCACATGCGCACCAGCCTAGACACTCTCCAAACCCCCATCCTTTCAGATGTCTGGAGGCTTCATTATATAGCCGTGGTTGATTAAATCATCGGCCATTGTGATTCACTCAGCCCCCAGCATCTTTCCCCTCCTTGGAGGTGGGAGGAAGTGGGAATGAGATTCTAACCCTCTAGTCACCTGTTTGGTTCTCCTGGCAATCACTCCCTATCTTTCGGGACTTTCCAAAAGTCACTTTAAACTCAGAAACACTCAGGTGTGGTTGAAAGGGGCTTTTATGAATAACAAAAGACTCATCTGGCTTCCTAGGTGGCACTAGTGGTAAAGAACCCACCTGCCAGTGCAGGAGACATAAGAGGTGCAGGTTCGATCCCTGGGTCTGGAGGATCCTTTGGAGGAGGGCGTGGCCACCCGCTCTAGTATTCTTGCCTGGAGAATCCCATGGACAGAAGCCTGGAGGGCCATAGTTCACAGGGTTACGAAGAGTCGGACATGACTGAGATGACTCAGCACGCTTCCAGACACCTTTATCTTGTCCCTCTTAGGAAGTTCCAAAGGTTGTAGGAGCCCTATGGAGAAGGCAGTGGCACCCCACTCCAGTACTCTTGCCTGGAAAATCCCATGGACGGAGAAGCCTGGTGCGCTGCAGTCCATGAGGTTGCTAAGAGTTGGACACGACTGAGTGACTTCACTTTCACTTTTCACTTGTTTGCATTGGAGAAGGAAATGGCAACCCACTCCAGTGTTCTTGCCTGGAGAATCCCAGGGACAGGGGAGCCTGGTGGGCTGCCATCTATGGGGTCGCACAGAGTTGGACACGACTGAAGCGACTTAGCAGCAGCAACAGCAGGAGCTCTATGCCAGGAACAGGGATGAAGATCAAATACATATTTCTTACCATAAATGACAATATGATAAAACTTAATTCTGAACACAAACTGTAATCATGTCATACTTCTGTGTGGGTTAGTAATGAGTCTGATTTTCTCTTCTCCCACCAGCTTTTTGGAGACTGGGAAGCCCAACTGCGGAGGATAATGAAACTCATCGCCGGCGGCGGCCTGTCCATCACAGGCTCCCACAACATGTGTGGGGACTACCTGTACAGCGGCCACACGGTCATCTCACACTCACCTACCTATTTATCAAAGAGTGTAAGTCTAGAGCGGCCTTCCGTGAGAATTTCCTCACCTGCCGTTCCCCAGAGGAGCAAGATGGGATCTCTGGAGGGCAGCCCCTCATCTCACTAGCGTGCTCACACCCAGCAGGCACCCAGGGAAATATACGTCACAAGTACCTATACTTCTTGGGGGAAGTATCTTGTTTCCTTAGCTGTCAGCTGCGGTATCAGGGTGTTTTATGACTGCTGGAAGAAGCCAGAAGGGAGGAGACAGAATTCCAGGCCTGGCTGGGTGATGGTGGATGTTGTGTTCGCTTGGCAGCCATTTTTCAGGCACTCTACCATCTGCTCCAAAGAAGCACATGGGGATTGGTGGTGTCTCTCCCCTCAGACAAGCTCTGATCTCAGGGAAACTAAATGCTGCAGACATTAAATGGGAAATTTCTATTTAAAAATGTACTTAAAATATTTTATTATGAAACATACAAAAAATAATATTACAGGTACCCTTGTATGCTGCTGAGATTTAATATAAGTATTTATCATATCTGCTTCAGATGACCCTTGTCAAAGCAAATATATATTAATATATATTTTCTTATTATGAATACATATTAATACAATAATTATAATATGTATTATTAATACAATGGAGAAGGCAATGGCACCCCACTCCAGTACTCTTGCCTGGAAAATCCCATGGATGGAGGAGCCTGGTAGGCTGCAGTCCATGGGGTTGCTAAGAGTCGGACACGACTGAGCGACTTCCCTTTCACTTTTCACTTTCATGCATTGGAGAAGGAAATGGCAACCCACTCCAGTGTTCTTGCCTGGAGAATCCCAGGGACGGGGGAGCCTGGTGGGCTGCCTCCTATGGGGTCGCACAGGGTTGGATGTGACTGAAGCGACTTAGCAGCAGCATTAATATAATAATAATAAAATATTAATATATATCTAACGTTTTTCATTCATCGCCCCTCCCATTTTCCTCTGTTATTTCTCAAGTATGTTTTATTCCTTTTTCTCTTGTAGAAAATTCCATTGTCCTTAATATTCTACTGTTGGAAATAGTCCCAGTGAGCTTTATCTAGGCAGCTCCCATGAAGAGCGACAAGAGAAGCCAGACTGTGGGCATCACAGAGGAGGGGCACACGTTGCATTCTGGAGGTATCCGAGAGCCTGTGGCGCCTGGTGCAACGTGCGTGTGGTTGGGATTCAGAGAGGTGGTAAGAGTGAGAATTGAAAAGTGAACTGGCGAGTAGGAACCAGACTGTGCAACGTGCCCTGAGTCGCAAGCAGGAGTCTTGAGTTTGCCTTCTGACAGACATGAGGTGCCCACTGCGAGGTCGTAACCACTGGACCTCTAGAGAGGGAGAAAGCACTGCTGTAGTGACGCACAGGATGGATTGGAGAGGGCAGAGCAGGGGTAGAGTTAGCAGACTGGCTGCTGCTATAGTCCAGGAAACAGATGGGAGTGGCCCAAACTATCAGGATGACATTGGTGTGGAGAGAAGGGGGAAACTGGGAGAAATTCACAAAAAGGGGTCTACAGGGAACAGGATTGATTGTGGGGCTACAGGGGACAGGTGATGGACTGAAGGGTGAAAGCCCAAAATTTTGGCCTTAAAAAGACTGAGATGAGAAGGCGTACTTTGGGGCACTGAGTGAGAGAAGAGACAGCAGGTGCTCTGCTTATTCTTAGTAGTGACCAGATAGAGTGAATTCAAGCAGGTCTGTTCAGGACTGTCAAGGCATGATCTGGCCCTGGCACTGGAGTATAACTGGGCATGGAAAAATGGGCACAGAGCAGGCCTAATGTCAGCAGCCCTGGGAGCCAGATTCCTACCCGCTGCTGGTTGGCCCCTGAAATACTTTAATGGGGTTAAGCTTTATTCTTGAAGATGAGACTGTTAACCAAATTGGATGACGTGGGTCGCAAACTGATTCTGAATCCTGGTACTATCACTTACTCATGCTGTGACCTTGGGAAAAACCTCTAATCTCTATAAGTCTTAGTTTCCTCATCCTTTCCCACTGGCTCAGGAGATAAAAAAATTCACCTGCCAGTTCAGGAGACACGGGTTTAGTCCCTGGGTCCAGAAGATCCCTTGGAGGAGGAAATGGCAGCCCACTCCAGTGTTCTTGCCTGAGAAATCCCATGGACAGAGGAGCATGGTGGGATACATCCATGGGGTTGCAAAGAGTCAGACACAACTGAGCAGCTAAGTACACTCACACAACTTCTTCATCAATGAGGGAGAGGTTGTGAAAATTAAAACAGATGGCATATCAGGACACTAACAGAGGAGCTGGGAGAATGAACAGTAGCTGCTCTCTGTTGTTGTATTCTTATGTTATCAAATACAACTCTTCCTGGAAAGGGAACATGGGGCCCTGTACATACACTAAGACTTCTGCCCCAACCCCTGACCATGCCATTTTAAATTGCAAACCTCCTTCCCCTCACCCTCTCTGCTGCTAATCCCACTTGTCTTAAATCCATAGCATTTAACACCTTCTAACATAAAGTATAAGTTCAGTTCAGTTCAGTTGCTCAGTCGTGTCTGACTTTGCGACCCCATGAATCGCAGCACACCAGGCCTCCCTGTCCATCACCAACTCCCGGAGTTTACCTAGGCCTACGTCCATCGAGTCAGTGATGCCATCCAGCCATCTCATCCTCTGTCGTCCCCTTCTCCTCCTGCCCCCAATCCCTCCCAGCATCAGAGTCTTTTCCAATGAGTCAACTCTTCGCATGAGGTGGCCAAAGTCCTGGGGTTTCAGCTTTAGCATCATTCCTTCCAAAGAAATGCTAGGGCTGATCTCCTTCAGAATGGACTGGCTGGATCTCCTTTCAGTTACTTGATTATAGTTATTATTTATTGTCTCTTTTTGTTACTGGGAAGGGATCTCCCCACAAAGGCAAACTGCTTGCCTGTGACGTTAGTTGATCCCAGGATCCAGTGACTAGATCTTGTCCTGGCTGCATTGTAGGTGCTTAATAAATAGTGGGTAAGTGAATGACTGACACTTGGACCCCCTGAGAATCCTGTAAAAGGCTAAACTGTCTCCCCAGGGTGAGGAGGGTAGATCCCATTCAGACAACATTTTTGTCTAATGTATCAGACCCTCTGAAGCCCATTCATGGAGAATACAGGTAGGAGGGCTTACACCAGTAGAGATTTTGAATCTCTCATCAAGTGACTTCCCAGACACTGTCCTGCCCTTGGGAGTGGACATGGGCTAGAATTCCTGGTCACTTGGATTCTACTTGTATTTGAGAAATGGACACCTTAAAGACTTAAAAAGTAGAATATGGATGCAGAGCTTGGAGAGCAAATAGGGTGGCTGTATCCATTATAATTGCCTAATCTGTGTATAAGGATCCATAGACCAAAAGGTATTGATTTTTGTACAGAGCCTTAACCCCATATTATTTCCAGGTAAATTGAATGATCAATAATAGACAGTTTTGTTTTTAATGGAGTGTGATGCATTAACCTGTCCTTGTTTGTCCTTTGAAACTGTCTTTATGATTATATGGGTCAAGTAATAACCACATATAAATTACTGTGGCTAATACAATCACTTGGTGAAATAAGCTGCTTCCTTCTAACCCTGGTTGCATAGAAGCCAAATCCAAGGGCTGTGCAGCCAAGCCTAAGCAATCTGTTTTCAGAAGGAAAGATCCAGGGTAGTCGGATTCAGAACGAATAGTTGAGGCGTGGTTCGGTGCCCTTGGTCACCCTTGAATAACAGGACTCTTCTTGCACATTTCTCGTTTCAGACTCCCCTCGCCGGCTGTGGTGGTACCACTGGCTCTGCTGGCTTCTCAGCGTGGTGGGTATCTTCTGCATCCTCTTGGCGCATGACCACTACACTGTGGACGTGGTGGTGGCGTACTACATCACCACGAGACTCTTCTGGTGGTACCACACCATGGCCAATCAGCAAGTGAGTCTTCCTCCTCCTCTCGTGTTGGCTCCTGATGCTCTTGACTAGCTGTGGCTGGTGTGGCAGCAGGGGGAGTCAGCTGAGACTATATTGTCTGCTGTGGTGCTGATCCACTTCTGAATCAAAGCTGAACCAGAATGTTTCTGTAATAACATAGGAGATGGCATCCTTCTAGAACAAGTATCACATCCTCATCGTCCCTGGAAAATACTTTTTTAAGCTGTGTCCACCTCTAGCTTGATCTTGCATTCCTACCTTCTTTTCCATCTTGGGCCCCTCACCAGCTTAATACTTAACATTGAATTAAGTCTCTCCGTTTTCATCATAGGAGAGTAACTAAAGCACTAATTGAAGTGTTTATTTATAGACAAGAGACTTAAGTAAGCCACGCGTTCTCCATGTGCTCCTGGCATTGGAGGTATTTGTTTCTCTGCTGGAGAAACAGGTGTGGTCTGGTCTGCAGTTGGGTACAGAGTGTCGAATGGTGGTGTAAGGTGAACCTGGGGCCATAAAGGTGATCAGGGGCTGGATCTGGGGGCCTCTGTGAATTGTAATATGGAAAATATTTGAACCTAACGTGAAGAATGATGAGAGTCGTGTGCATGTTCCTGTCGCGGCTGAAACAGTCAGTTGTTCTTCCTGACTCGGTTTTCTCTGTGTTCTCTTAGGTGCTAAAAGAAGCCTCCCAGATGAACCTCCTGGCCAGAGTGTGGTGGTACAGGCCATTTCAGTACTTTGAAAAGAATGTCCAAGGAATTGTACCTCGATCTTACCACTGGCCCTTCCCCTGGCCGGTAATCCACCTCAGCAGGCAAGTTAAATACAGCCGACTGGTGAACGACACGTAACAGCTCTGCGTGGTGGAGAAAGAGGAACTGTCCGAAGTGCTAAGAGCTCCGTGAGAGAAGATGCCACAAGATAAACAGCTCCCTAATCCCATTATCTTTCAGCAGTTACCTTGACTTAACCTATTGAGTTACCTGGTCAGCACTGTGATATTTTTTTCTCTCCAAAGGACCTGCGTTGGACAACAATAAAGAAAACTCAGCCTGTCATACACTGTACACATCTCCTGTTCATAAGTTTGGGATTTGCATAATCTGCGACCATGTTCCTTTGTATATGATGCAGCAGCATAAATGTAAGCTTTTATATCATCGTTCTGGTCTTTCCAGTTACATCTGGAAATAAAGCGTATTATTTTCTTGGGAAAACATACTTTTCATATCTCTTGCCCCAAAGATTGGGCTGTAAGCCATTTTCTAGCAAATGTCTCTATGAAGGTTTCTTAAGTACCTGAATGGGGTTCGATTCTGAAATCTTTCTACCTGTTGCACCGATATTCAAATAAAAATGACAGACACAGGAAGGTTTGGTAACTTTGGGTTTTGTAAAAATCAGCAGAGACAGTGTGTCAAAAAGTGCAAAAAAAAAAAAAAAAGATTCTGTTATAAAGTGATTTTCTAAGTATTTCCTAACTTTATTTTTCAAAATGATGTTATGAAAACCAAATTTAAAGATTTTTACATGTCAGAGAACAGAGAGTTAAAATTTAAAAATGCTTCTTGGGAGAGAAATTTGTCTATGTTTCTAGTGCCTTTCTTGTCTTGATTGTATGGTCAGTAGGCAATCTTCAATGTTTTTATTTAAAATAAATATTCCATGAAAATATAAATGTATGTATACACTACTAAATTTTGCATTTATAGCTAAATTCAATCAGAAGACTGTTTATGGTTCTCAAACTGCTATGAATTAAAGAATGGGGGAATTAATTGGAAAGTGAGAGCCTGTTCCCATATTGTGAGCAGGCGACGATGACGTGTACCACTTCAATTATTTTGCCATCTATTTGGTAGTTCGATTTTAACTATACAATGAAAACAGCCATGAATTCTCTGTTTTTAAAAAGAGAGTTTTGAAAACGATCACTTAACTAAAACTTGAAAGCTATCAATTAGTTATCCATACTCTCATGACAATTTTGTTGGTGAACAACAAAAAAAGAGATCTATTTCTTTAAAATATATTTGTGCAGGAACTGCATGTAGTTCTAAGTTTTACTCCTAACAGAAGTTTGTTTGGGGAAGTATTCTATTCTATACTTGCCAATGTGGAAAACAAAATAGTTTTTTAAGGATGAAGAAGTATATATATCCATTCTGTATTTCACGTGCAGCAAATTATCTCCGTAGGGTTTTTTGTGTATTCACAAGGTGATATTTGTATTGTAAAACAATAATGGTGAAGGAAATAAAAAAAGGCTTTTAAAATTTTGTTTGTTTTAAATCTTTGTAAAGTTATTATTCCAGAGAGTATACTGATTATCTTAACAGCTTACCTAGATCACAAATTAATCAAGATGCACTTTTTAATAAAAACTGATACTTAAAAAAATGTCTGCTCTTTCTAATGTGTTCACATTCTTCACAAGAGTCATGAACGGAGTCCTTGAAGCAAGATGTAAAAACAAGTTTGGCATTTCCTCGATGAGTTTGTTTGAGAGAAGGCCTTTATAATCATGTTTCCCTTGAGATTCCTTGAGATGTACTCTAAACTTCAGTACAGCCTCTACTGCTAAGTCACCTCAGTCATGTTCGACTCTCTGCGACCCCATAGACGGCAGCCCACCAGGCTCCCCCGTCCCTGGGATTCTCCAGGCAAGAACACTGGAGAGGGTTGCCGTTTCCTTCTCCAATGCATCAAAGGGAAAAGTGAAAATGAAGTCGCTCAATCCTGTCCGACTCTCAGTGATCCCATGGACTGCAGCCTACCAGGCTCCTCCGCCCATGGGATTCTCCAGGCAAGAGTACTGGAGTAGGGTGCCATCGCCTTCTCCATAACCTCTACAGATAGCATATATTTTTAAAACATAAGAAAAGACCACAGGTAAGTTCAAACTGCAGACCACTGTTTACCAATAATTTTCAATTCTCCAATTCTCAAGCAAGTCACTTACTTTTTCCCCCTATAACTGAAAGTAATATAAGTTTTTCAGTTTAGATGGAAAGGGAAAGTAAATTCCTAAATGAGAAATATGGTCATAGTTCTTTGAGAATCAATGGTAAGAAAAACTTTTTAAAAAGGAAAAAAATATGTCATTCTTGATGTAGGAAAAAAAATGAGGATGTTAACAGTGGAAATCTGTTTTTATGAAGGGCAGCTGTTGTCTTCACCTGGGAGGCTACAGCTGTAAAACTAGAAGCATTTCCTGCGTGGGACCAGGTGCCATATATTAAAATGGTAAGTAACTTGAATAATGAAAATGAATTCTTGACATATGCTAAAAACAGCAATTTTTTTTCCTAAATGAAAAGTTATATTTAAAATATCATTATTTTAAGTTTACCTACTATATTTGTACCAAGAAGCTCCCTTAATGGTTGTACTTCATGCCTGGCTGTGTTGAATCATGAATTGACATATCTTGTGGCTCTCAAGTCTGCAACTTCCAGGTAGGAAAAGAGGAATGTTATGTTCTGGAGAACTGTAGTGCACTTGATAATGGCTGGCTGAGTGAGGACGTGTGCTTTTCTGTGCTTTAGTAAGCCAGCGCCCTAGACCATAGCTGCTTTATCTAACACTCAAGAGTTAGGCAGTTCTCAAGCATTATCTTGTTAACCCTTAACATCACCACAAGGTTCCTTATTAACCCCATTTTATGGAGGTTGATTTATGTATGTTTAAATCAACACCCTTTCCCAAGGGTGTACAACTGATAAAAATCTGATTGAAGTTCAAGTTTTCACCCACTCCTCGACACCCTCTCCACCCACATACTGTGAGCTTTCATAAATTGTTCAGCAAGAGTCCACAGTGAGAGAAATCTGACTGGTAGTCAAGCCAAGCAGAGTGACTTACCGTGAACCAAGTAGCAGGAAATTCACACCCTGAGGCAGAGAGACTCATTTTGCCAGGTTTTGATTGTTGTGTTTGTTTTATTTGTATCCCAAGCAAAAACCAAAATTGATAAATATGATAAGTATCTCAAAATTATAAATATTACATAAAATGAGAGTACCTGCTAGCTTTTTTTTTTATTATAGTTGATTTACAATGTTGTTTCAGCTGTGCCATAAAGTGAATCAGTTATACATGTACCCACTCTCTTTTAGATTCTTTTCCCATATAGGTCATTATATAGAGCACATGGAGTAGAGTTCCCTGGAGAATACAGTAAGTCCCTTTAGTTACCTATTTTATGTCTGTACATGTCAGTGCCAATTCCCAGTTTATCTCATCTCTCCTCTGGTAACCATAAGTTTGTTTTCGACATCTGTGACTGTTTCTGTTTTGTAAGTCAGTTCATTTGTACCATTTTTTTAACTGAAGCTCCAGTACTTTGGGCACCTTATGCGAAGAGTTGACTCATTGGAAAAGACCCTGATGCTGGGAGGGATTGGGGGCAGGAGGAGAAAGGGACGACTGAGGATGAGATGGCTGGATGGCATCACGGACTCAATGGACGTGAGTCTGAGTGAACTCCGGGAGTTGGTGATGGACAGGGAGGCCTGGCGTGCTGCGATTCATGGGGTCGCAAAGAGTCGGACACGACTGCGTGACTGAACTGAACTGAACTGTATAAGCAGTATCATCTATTTGTCTTCCTCTGACTTCCTTCACTCCATATGACAATCTCTAGGCCCATCCATGTTGCTACAAATGGCATTACTTCATTCTTTTTTATGGGTGAGTAATATTCCTTTGTACATATGTACCATACTCTTTATCCATTCCTCTACTGATGATAATTTAGGTTGCTTCTGTGTCTTGGCATTGTAAATAGTGCTACTGTGAATGTTGGGGTGTGTATATCTTTTTGAATTATGGTTTTCTTTAGATATATGCCCAGGAGTGGGATTGTTGGGTCATATGGTAGTTCCATATTTAGTTTTTTAAGGAACCCCCATACTGTTCTCCTTAGTGGTTGTACCAATTTACACCCCACCAACAGTGTAGGAGGGTTCCCTTTTCTTCACACCCTCTCTAATATTTATTGTTTGTAGATTTTTTTGATGATGGCCTTTCTGACCTGCTTGAAGTGATACTTCATTGTAGTTTTGATTTGCATTTCTCTAATAATTAATGCGAAGAGTTGACTCATTGGAAAAGACCCTGATGCTGGGAGGGATTAGGGGCAGGAGGAGAAGGGGACAGCAGAGGATGAGATAACTGGATGGCATCATGTACTTGATGGACATGAGTTTGAGTGAACTCAGGGAGATGGTGATGGACAGGGAGGCCTGGGTGCTTCGATTCACGGAGTCACAAAGAGTCGGATACAACTGAGCGACTGAACTGAACTGAATAATTAATGGTGAGTACTTTTCATGTGCTTTTCGGCAATTCATATGTCTTCTTTGGAGAAATGTCTATTTAGATCTTCTGCCCATTTTTTGAGTGAAGTTTTTTTCTTTTTCTTTCTTTCTTTTTCTTTTTTTTTTTTTTTTTTGAGCTACATGAGCTGTTTGAGATTAACCTCTTGTTGGTTGCTTTGTTTGTAAATATTTTCTCCCATTCTGTGGGTTGTCTTCATTTTGTTTATGATTTCCTTTGGTGTGCAAAAGCTGTTAAGTTTAATTAGGTCTCATTTGTTTGCTTTTATTTTCATTATATTAGGATGTGGATCCAAAAAGATGTGCTGTGATTTATGTCAAAGAATCGTCTGCTTTTATTTCCCTCTAAGAGTTCTATAGTGTCTGGCCTTACATTTAGGTCTTTAATCCATTTTTAGTTGGTTTTTGTGCATGGTGTTAGAGAAAATTCTAATTTCATCCTTTTACATGTAACTGTCCAGTTTTCCCAGAACCACTTACTGAAAAGACTGTCTTTTCTCCATTGTATATTCTTGCCTCCTTTGTCAGCCTGCTAACACTAATTTGACCACCACTATACAAAAAGTCAGGTTTTCAATTAACTGGGAAATGGGATATGCTCCTTGGAGCCCTTCCTATTGACACACTTTTTCTTTTTGTGGGGAAACTCATTTTAAATGAATCAAAGCTGCTGTCTTGAAATTCTGTTTATCAGCCCCTTAACATTCTTGTCTGTCTGCTGGCCCAGAGAACAAATAAGCAGAAACTTAAACAATGCCTGCCTTCAGAGGGCCCAGACTCCAGCTCGCACAGGAGGCCAGAGATGGGTGTGATGAGTGAGCGGTGGACTAAGAGAGAAGGGAAGTGACGACAAGAAGCTTGAAGTTGGGCCCCAGAGGACGTAGAGGGCTCAGAGAGCGGCTGAGGCAGCAGCATTCCAGGAAGGCACAGAAGACATTGCAAAGGGCTCTGGTTTGCTCTTGGTGAGAAGAATGAACTGAGGGTTTATTCTAAGAGTTCCTATTTATTGTGTGTTTCAGAAATCCTGTTAATTCTTCAGCCCTGATGTGGCACAGTGGTATGCTTTAGCATCAAATGATTGAGAAAATACATGCTTATGAATTAGAAACGTCCTCAAGGGAATTTGTGGTTTATTAATCACAATAGCATATATGCACTGTTTGGTCACTGGGAATAGTACTTATTTATAAGAGCCATTATTCCATTAACACATCAAGGTTTTTGTGTGTAAAGATTTGAGGATCTCTTGAGACTTCTTGGGGAAAGCGTACCGGAGATTAGGCAGAGTTCAGTGAAATAGGAAGAGTCCTTTTTTTTTTCTTTCTGCAAAGTTTAACAACAGCGTCAGGCGAGTGTGTGTTCCTTGGTTCTTTGTCTCGTTGCAGCAGAGATCTGGAGCGACGGGCGTTAAAGCCCTCGGCGCGCCACAGCTCTCGGGTCTAGAATGGACCATGTTACAGCTCTTAGACAAGTCAGTGTTACAGCTCTATTTTATTTAGAAGATAGCAGGAAAATCCATCTTCAAGGCATGAGGGACATCGATCTAAAGACACGAGGATTACTTCACTCTGTATAATCGGCTCCAGCTTCATCCACCTCATTAGAACTGATTCAAATGTATTCTTTTTAATGGCTGAGTAATACTCCATTGTGTATATGTACCAGATTGAAGTAAGCCAGAAAGAAAAACACCAATACAGTATACTTACACATATATATGGAATTTAGAAAGATGGTAATGATAAACCTGTACACAAGTCAGCAAAAGAGACACAGATGTATAGAACAGCCTTTTGGACTCTGTGGGAGAGGGAGAGGGTGGGATGAGTTGACAGAGTGGCAGTGTAACATGATATCATAAGTGCAACGAATCACCGGTCTAGGTTCGATGCAGGATGCAGGATGCTTGGGACTGATGCACGGGGATAATCCAGAGAGAGGGTGTGGGGCGGGAGTGGGGAGGTGGGGGTCGGGATTGGGAGTTTATGTACACTCGTGGCTGATTCATGTCAATGTATAGGAAAATGAATACAGTATTGTAAAGCAAAACAAACTAAAA